>OZ024912.1:4868990-5191779 GCA_964017125.1 Flabesymbios commensalis
AGAGGCAGCGAGGTTAACCAGGAATAAGTTAGTTACAGTGTGTAGTCTTCTCTCTACTCTGACCAGATGAACAACTAATCCATTACCAGCCAGAGATATCAGCATTACAGAGCAATAAGCCAGGAGTACGATAGTGAGCAGGCGGGGTGAAGCTGATGGGGTGATTAAGGTTGTCATAGTGATGTTAGGGTTCATATGGGGTGACTGGAGTACGTCAGACAGGGGTATATGACGATCAGGGTCAGATGTATCGTTACCAAGCTGTAATACCATCTGTAACCTAGCAACCAGGTCACCAGCTGACGTGTCCGGGTCAGCCATCATGGGGTCACTATGGGGTCAAAGGTCACAAAAACAATTGTGAAATCACTGCTCATGAATCAGCATGTGACATGCGAAATCCAATGATGATGTCACATATTGCTGATTGTGTGGAAAATGTGGCGCGATGTTAGTTATTCCTGTGATATTATCCTTGTCCCAAATAGTATATTATGGACAATGATTTAAATTTATTGAAGAAATCTCAACAAGTTGAGTGTGCAATATATGTAGTATGACGGCATTGAGTATATGCAATCTACGTCATGTTTCTCTCTGTAGTATGTAGTATGTAGTAGGTAGTATGTAGTATGCCCTCTTTGAACATATGCAGACTTTTCATGTTTTCACGTTTCGTGTTTCTCACTGTAGTTGATGCCGTAGATGATATATATTCAGGTATGACGTCACATACGTGAGCAGGCGTCAGCTACTTCGGATGTATTGGATATTAGTTATGACGTCACAGACGTGGGTAGACGTCAACTCCGTCAGATGTATTGGATCTGAAACACACAAATGTATTTATTGTTAGACTTGGTAAATATATTCACAGATAAAAATTTGTCGTGGAACGGTATACAGACTATTGAATAAGCAAGGTATGTTATCATGCGATCATGAAAATCATGCTAAAAAGCTATTTACATCATTTAGATCATCTCGTCTAGATTATAATCTAGATGTTTTTTTTTATTTGACATATATCAATGCAGATTTGTGTTTTATATTGTCTCAGTTGTGTCACAGTTTTTGCGAGTAACAACATATTGATGGTAAAGATTTTTGCAGTTTCATGTGGAAATAAAATCGAGATATATTTGGTCATACGCATATCGTCCCATTGGTGTTAGAAGCTGCTACTACCACTTGATAAAGTGGCAGTTTAGCACATTCCAACTCCAAGGGGACGATTTACAATATACAAATACAAGTCAACAGACCATGCCATTTTGTCCAGCCACGGTGAAGAGCAACAGCCGACAAAGTGTTAGATTAATTCAATAAATGTATTGGATTTATATTATCCTGTAACGAGACCTGGCATTATTTAGCAGCACAGAGTCATTATGGACCAGCTGCTACTCTGATAATATATAAACTAAAATCACGCGATATCCTGTAAAAATCCCTCTACATTCACCTTGGATGTGACAATTAAATGTATCGTGTGCTTTTCTAAAATTTGCTATGCCATTTGCAGATATTAACCAGTTATTATTTTTTATAAGACGACATTTAAACCCAAGTGGAAATCACTTAGACAGTATATGTTCTCACTTGCAACATATTTTCTCATTTGTAAATGTTTATGAAAAACTTGAATGTTTAACGTTCAATGTGTAACATTTAGATTTAAAATTTTTAACTGAGTGATACATCATGCTGTGAAATGTTGTTATGTGTAATATTATGTCCATAAGATGAAACTCGTGCTGTTTAATTAAACAATTAAACAATTGTATTTATTATATTGAGTTCAAGATATAAAGGCTTTTCCAGATATCAAGTGTTGTTTTCACATATTGGAAGATTTAAGCCATATCAGTGGATTGAAACTACCTACTTGGATCGTTTCGCACATAATCTTTAACTAAAATTCATGGCTTAATGGGACAATATGTTGAGATTATAATGACGGCATTTAATATTTATCAGAGTTTGGCAAAAGGTGTAAAGCGGTGACATTAATACCCCTGATTCGAAATGTGTAAAGCCGTCTTGTCGGCCATTATGCATGTTATATTATGTATACACAATGACCAGAACAGTGGGCCTCATGACCATATGGGGACGAACTCGCAAGCTCTGACGTGACAGGCATTAGGCGTAACCACCACACCATGCCCTCCGCATTGACGCTCTAATATTATTCAATTGCGAGACATATTGACATTAAATTATCTTTACAATAACATTTACGTCATAAGACATAAGCTGGTACCCTTATTATCTATAAAATAATAGCACACATTCGGCTGTAGGATATAGTAATACATCAACACAAGATGAGACAACAAAATCTACCAACATTTACGTCATAAGACATAAGCTGGTACCCTTATTATCTATAAAATAATAGCACACATTCGGCTGTAGGATATAGTAATACATCAACACAAGATGAGACAACAAAATCTACCAAGTCGTTTGATGTACTTCGCCGCCAAAATTTCACAACTGATCTTGTAAGTATCAGATTAACTGTATATCAATAACCCGCCAAGATACTATCGTGAAAAATCGCTCCCATTTTACTTATTTAAACCTTGTGCTGCTGGTCACGACTATTGTCGTTTTATTCTGTTATATCAGTCGACCAAATCACTGTTATTGAAAATGAAATGTGTGTCTGAACTCCAAGATTTGCAAATATTTGTGCTGAAATTAAACAAATATGAGTAATATCCCCCCACTTGAACTTGTGGATAGCGGTAGCGAGACACATGGATACAAATAAAAAAAAATAACTTAACATGATAAAGGTAACCACCTAATCCCAAGATAACTAAAACACAATACAAGACACTCAGGCCACCCGAAGAAGTAAATATGTTTAAAGATTTGTTTTTTTGTATTTATAATTGTTATGCAACCCTCACTTAATACATCATTAACACTAATTAAAAATTTGATTCTCCCTTATCAGTGTTATCCTAATGACGTATTGTCATGAGCATGTTTTTGTGAACAGTTTCAGAACATAGACAAAATCGACACTGGTGGATAATTATCAAAGTTACTGATCATTTTCAGTGTGAGGCTTCATACATGAAATTAGGCGGATTCAGGATTATGCAAGTGATAAATGATTCCTCCAATTAATATAAAACACTGGGCATTGACACACTCAGGACTGTACTGTATCCATCACCTTCCAGCACATTGGCCCAACAATAAACCAACATTGGCTCGTGTGTGCTGGTCCAGACTGATCATGCGAACAGAAGGCGTCTTTATTGAATAACCCTACGCTAATATATCATTTCAAGTTTCAAAGACCCGGACGGCATCAGGAGTCTGGTCATGCACACTGGGATAGTCACGTGATCATGGGGTAGTCAGCTGATTTCGCTTTTTGTGGGAGACATTGTCATCGATCTGTGTTAGGACTAGTAATAAGATGTCTATATCAAACCAGATATGACCCGACAGAATCATAATAAAGTATGTGAAGGTGAACTCACTCAGTCACTCACTCACTCACTCACTCACTCACTCACTCACTCACTCACTCACTCACTCACTCACTCACTCACTCACTCACTCACTCACTCACTCACTCACTCACTCACTCACTCACTCACTCACTCACTCACTCACTCACTCACTCACTCACTCACTCACTCACTCACTCACTCACTCACTCACTCACTCACTCACTCACTCACTCACTCACTCACTCACTCACTCACTCACTCACTCACTCACTCACTCACTCACTCACTCACTCACTCACTCACTCACTCACTCACTCACTCACTCACTCACTCTCTCTCTCGCTCGCTCGCTCGCTCACTCACTCACTCACTCACTCACTCACTCACTCACTCACTCACTCACTCACTCACTCACTCACTCACTCACTCACTCACTCACTCACTCACTCACTCACTCACTCACCCACTCACCCACTCACCCACTCACTCACTCACTCACTCACTCACTCACTCACTCACTCACTCACTCACTCACTCACTCACTCACTCACTCACTCACTCACTCACCCACTCACCCACTCACCCACTCACCCACTCACTCACTCACTCACTCACTCACTCACTCACTCACTCACTCACTCACTCACTCACTCACTCACTCACTCACTCACTCACTCACTCACTCACCCTGAAGTGACACCAGATCACGCGTGGATGCATAACATAGTTAAATCTAAACGATCGCCTGGTACTTAATGTCATTTTTCACACTAGCTCTCACGGTGCGTTAGATAGTATGACCGCCAGCAGGTTGGCCGAGTCCATATGGATCTATAATTCATAATCATGTTTGCACACAGTGACGATAGCCATTGTATATCACAAGGGCCGGGGCCCTAGGGTAGTGGTTAGCATCGCTGCCTTTCACGCCAGAGTTCGGGTTTGGGTTCCCGGTCTCGGCGGTTTGAAAGAAACAAATAATGTTTCTTCCCCATCCACGTGTGGAAGTTAAGCCCGATTCATTTCATTTCATTTCATTGTATATCTCACAGCAATAAAAGACAATTCATCTAGGTGAGATTATTATTCAGAAAACGAGAGGTTACAAAAGCCGAGTGAGACTTTCTCACTGAATTATTTATCATTCTTATTTTCAACTACATTTATGTAAAATTAAAAAGATTAAAGCTGTCTCTAAATCACACGTGATCTATATCGTAATTGACTAAATGGTGTGGCATTTTTTTCAGATTAAGCACACACTCTACGTTAGATGGAATGAATACCAGATCAACTAGAGTTCACCTAGATCAATACGACATAATCATGGCTAGGCTCAGTGACGAATCCATTGGATTTTATACAACCATAAAACACAATTCAAGATGTTGGCTCTGGTCTACTACGGAGAAAATTTTTACGAAAACGAGGTTAGTTTATCTAACTTAATAATTAAATTTACCTTTGAAATGTCTACTACCTTTATGTAAATTACGCTTTATTTGATCTCAAACATTATTATTTCATTCTTATTGATTTTATTCTTAGTTGGATATCATAGGTTTGAACACAGTCATGTTTTTCCAAAATCTCCCGTGTTCGACCCCTGTCACATCTTTCCCAGATCTCCCGGGTTCGACCCCCAGTCACATCTTTCTCAGATCTCCCGGGTTCACCGCCAGTCACATCTTTCCCAGATCTCCCGGGATCGACCCCCAGTCACATCTTTCCCAGATCTACCGGATTCGTCCACCAGTCACATCTTTCCCAGATCTCCCGGGCTCGTCCACCAGTCACATCTTTCTCAGATCTCCCGGGTTTTGACCCCAGTCACATCTTTCCCATATCTCCCGGGCTCGACCCCCAGTCACATCTTTCCCAGATCTCCCGGGTTCGACCCCAGGCACATCTTTCCCAGATCTCCCGGGTTCACCACCAGTCACATCTTTCCCAGATCTCCCGGGCTCGACCCCCAGTGACATCTTTCCCAGATCTCCCGGACTCATCCACCAGTCACATCTTTCCCAGATCTCCCGGGTTCACCGCCAGTCACGTCTTCCCCAGATCTCCCGGGTTCTTCCACCAGTGACATCTTTCCCAGATCTCCCGGGTTTGACCCCCAGTCACATCTTTCCCAGATCTCCCGGACTCGACCCCCAGTCACATCTTTCCCAGATCTCTCGGGTTCGTCCACCAGTCACATATTTCCCAGATCTCCCGGGTTTGTCCCCAAGTCACATCTTTCCCAGATCTCCCGGGTTTGTCCACCAGTCACATCTTTCCCAGATCTCCCGGGCTCGACCCCCAGTCACATCTTTCCCAGATCTCCTGGGCTCATCCACCAGTCACATCTTTCCCAGATCTCCCCGGGTTCGTCCACCAGTCACATCTTTCCCAGATCTCCCGGGTTCGACCCCCAGTCACATCTTTCCCAGATCTCCCGGGTTCGACCCCCAGTCACATCTTTCCCAGATCTCCCGGGTTCGTCCACCAGTCACATCTTTCCCAGATCTCCCGGGTTTGTCCCCCAGTCACATCTTTCCCGGATCTCTCGGGTTTGTCCACCGGTCACATCTTTCCCAGATCTCCCGGGTTCAACCCCCAGTCACATCATTCCCAGATCTCCCGGGTTTGTCCCCCAGTCACATCTTTCCCAGATCTCCCGGGTTCGACCCCAGTCACATCTTTCCCAGATCTCCCGGGCTCGACCCCCAGTCACATCTTTCCCAGATCTCCCGGGTTCACCGCCAGTCACATCTCTCCCAGATCTCCCAGGCTCGACCCCCAGTCACATCTTTCCCAGATCTCCCGGGTTCGTCCACCAGTCACATCTTTCCCAGATCTCCCGGGTTTGTCCCCCAGTCACATCTTTCCCAGATCTCCCGGGTTTGACCCCGAGTCACATCTCTCACAGATCTCCCGGATTTGTCCCCCAGTCACATCTTTCCCAGATCTCCCGGGTTCGTCCACCAGTCACATCTTTCCCAGATTACTCGGGTTCACCGCCAGTCACATCTTTCCCAGATCTCCCGGGCTTGCCACCAGTCACATCTTTCCCAGATCTCCCGGGTTTGTCCACCAGTCACATCTTTCCCAGATCTCCCGGGCTCGTCCACAAGTCACATCTTTCCCAGATCTCCCGGGTTCGTCCACAAGTCACATCTTTCCCAGATCTCCCGGGTTTGTCCACCTGTCACATCTTTCCCAGATCTCCCGGTTTTGTCCCCCTGTCATATCTTTCCCAGATCTCCGGGGTTCACCACCAGTCACATCTTTCCCAGATCTCCCGGGCTCACCACCAGTCACATCTTTCCCAGATCTCCCGGGTTTGTCCACCAGTCACATCTTTCCCAGATCTCCCGGGTTCACCACCAGTCACATCTTTCCCAGATCTCCCGGGTTCGTCCACCAGTCACATCTTTCCCAGATCTCCTGGGTTTGTCCACCTGTCATATCTTTCCCAGATCTCCCGTGTTCACCACCAGTCACATCTTTCCCAGATCTCCCGGGCTCGTCCACTAGTCATGTCTTTTCTATATATCGCGGGTTCGACCCCAGACCTTTTTTGAATCTGAAGTCATGTTTCAATATGTATCCAGATGTTTACTCTTATTTTCATTCTTTCATTCTGTCTTTACCAAAGCAGCTGGATCGTTTTGTTTCCATCTGGTCAGACAATATTACCCTCAAAAATAGAAATGTCTTAGAATCCAGAACAGCGCCATTTTCCAAGTCTGGATCAGAGACTTGTACGCCTTCTGTGTTGTAGAGCGACCTCCTTGATTACATTATTAAATCACAACAAAAAAACATTGTAATGCCTAAATAAATGATTTCATCTTTCGTGATTATTTTATTTTTATTTTATGAAGCTATGTGTCATGTCTTTCCCGGATCTCTCGGATTCGCCCCAAAGTTATATATTTCCCAGATTTCCCGGATTCGTCCCCAGTCATGTCTTTGCTTTCCTGGACGCTGACCCAACATTAATCCAGCATTGTTTTAATGTATTGTGTTTGCCGGGTAGTCACTACACGTACGAGCCCCTGGCGTATCTGGTAAAGTCGTGTCTGGGCAAATCAGACGGAATAAGGCATGCCTGGGGGGGGCCGAACCCGTCCAAAGCCTCTTTCGGTAACTGGCCAGGTCAAGCCGTGAGTAAAACTTGAAGGATGGATTGACCCATTGTTTATTAATTGCAGCCAAACGTCTGGTCCAAGATTAAAGCAACACTGAGAGAACGTCTCTGGCTGGCTGGATCACTGTACTGTATGAGTATAAACATGATAACTACGTTACCGTTAGGCGAGGTTATACAACAAAAACATGATAACTAGCCCAGATTATACACGTTAGAGTATAAAACATGATAACTATACGACATTATACAATTTGGTGAATAATTTGAATGGTGTTGTACACGTTTCCCTGGATGGTTTGAATAATGACGGGTGATGCCCTTGACAAGGTCAGTAGGTAATCGGGTCATATGACAATTGTAAATCCAGTTATTCTTGGTTGACAGCTTAAAGAAGCTGGGTTTTTCTTCACTGAACCATAATATTTACATTGCGGCGAACCCCAATCCTGTGGACATTGATCATGCTGCGCATGCGGGTGGGACCTCTGCGAATCATGACGATCCGCCTACTTTAACATCATCAGCCATCGCTGTTGGCCATAGCAGCGCTGATGTGTTAAAATAACGAATGTGTCAGTAATGATGACATGGTCATGTCATACAGACATTCAGATGGGAACACGGTCAGCTATATCAAAGGGACTGGCCCAGGCTAAAATTATTAGAAAATCGGTAATTTTATTTTGGCTTCTTAATGTGACCATATGATGTAAACATGTTCATAGACTAGAACTGCAATTTTTTAAAAAAAATTCTGTTCGGCATTCACCAGTTAGACTAGATATAGAGACGAAATTCCTGTATTTCTATTTTTTGACATGGTTGTCAAAAATTAGAAATCAGGAATTTCGTCTCTATATCTAGCCTAACTAGTGAATGCGCAGCACAAAAATAAATAAACTTTTGCAGTTCTAGTCTATGGACATGTTTACATCATATGGTCATATTAAGAAGCCAAAATAAAATCACCGATGTTTTGATGATTTTAGCCTGGGCCAGTCCCTTTAACTAAAGTGACATCGCTGTGACATCGCCATGTCCTGCAGGCTGTCATCGCTGCTGGTCATAGCACAGGTGGTGTGTTAAAATAACTAATGTGTCAGCAGTGATGACATCGCCATGTCCTGCAGGCTGCCAGATGGGGAGACGATCAGACTGGACACACAGTGATAATTTATCTCATTTTGTCGATGTGTTCCTTACATTGGACGCGCCCCTGGTTATAGACGTTTATGAGATTCGTTTGACAAGCAGGAATTACAAGCTGTTTTCACTGCCAAGTGATCGCGTCAGAGACAGCAGAAAAACATTTATAGTTAGAACGGATCTTAGATGTGAGCCACTGATTACTTAATCTTCACGGCTCCAGAATCCATAAAATCTAGATTTCCAGCTTGAAGCTGGAAATTGCCTTTAACCCTTTAGCCACCGGTTCCGCATATATTCGAGTTTTCATTTTTTATTAGCACATTAAGTACCACCTTTTAAACATGTTAAAGAAATAATGTGACATAAATCAGCAATATTTGAAAACAGTTGACCTCCATTTTGTCAAATCTGAATAATTTTCACTTGATTGAAGTTGTGAATCGCGTCAGCGAGACACAACTTCAAGTGGGTGAAAATTCAGATTGAATAAATTGGCGGTTAAAGGGTTAACCCTTTAATCCCACACGATGCATTAAAGCATATTTTTACATCCCTGAAAACAGACTTATATATTCCTTGCTACAACTAAGGGTTTTAGAATGAAGATTTCCATGAAACTGGTGTACCAATACATTAGAATTATCTTTGATTTTTAAACCACATCAAATCATCTTCATCCACTACAAGTCGAGAATTGCGACAGCAATTGGCGGCCTGTAGTGGATGAAGATGACTATGGTAAATTCAGGCTTGAAAGGGTTAAAAGGCTAAAGTCATCAATTGAAAGACAAGAGTTAACATTCTGATAACACAGTTCATATTCAGCATTGATAAGGTGGTCAATTAACCCTTTAAGCTCCACGCCTCACCATTTTCTGAGCATGTATTTAATATATCACTTTTTCCCGTTTAGCAAACTGTTACTCACATATTTTACTTTACATACGTTAAATATGATCTTATTTTGTTTTACTTAATTATTACAAATACATTTTCATTTACAAAGGTCAAAACTAATTAGCTTTTGTTTTACATTTGATAACTATTACTTAGTTTACTTTACAAAAGTCAAAACTAATTATCTTTTGTTTTACATTTGATAACTATTACTTAGTTTACTTTACAAAAGTCAAAACTAATTAGCTTTTGTTTTACATTTGATAACTATTACTTAGTTAACTTTACAAAAGTCAAAACTGATTAGCTTTTGTTTTACATTTGATAACTATTACTTAGTTAACTTTACAAAAGTTAAAACTGATTAGCTTTTGTTTTACATTTGATAACTATTACTTAGTTTACTTCATTAAGTCAAAACTGATTAGCTTTTGTTTTACATTTGATAACTATTACTTAGTTAACTTTACAAAAGTTAAAACTGATTAGCTTTTGTTTTACATTTGATAACTATTACTTAGTTAACTTTACAAAAGTTAAAACTGATTAGCTTTTGTTTTACATTTGATAACTATTACTTAGTTTACTTCATTAAGTCAAAACTGATTAGCTTTTGTTTTACATAATTAATTAGAGAAATATTACGTCTGTCAGATATGATTAGGTCTGATTGTGTTGTGGTCACACAGTACGCTATTTTACTGTGTTTATTTTATTTTAGAGTCACACAAGACATAAATGTATCGGTCCATATCGCAAATCGTGCATGTTGAGATAACTGTAGATTGTTTTAAAAAAATCAAATTAAACCATCAGGATTACAAATAACTATGTCAGCTGAGGTTTAATACCGCTAACGCGCATGTTGAGATACGTGTAGACGGTTTATATGCATTATAATTAAAACATTAGCTGAGCTAAGCTGAGATTTAACGTAGCTACATATGACAAGTGAGCATAGTCTTTAAACATCACAATCGTTTCAAAGTGTTCACGTATCCCTGGGGATGTAGCTGCTCTGGATGTTTATGAGATTAGTCCTGTAGGAATTACATACTCTTTTCCCAGTGAGAAATAACATCAGAGGAACAGCAGGTGATGGGCAAACACGAGACATTGACCCGATGATGTTTCAATGTTGGTCCACCGTCTACGACGCTGGCCCAACATTGAAACAACATTGGTTTCAACTGTTTATCAAAACTGACAACTTACATCAGACTGACATCAGGTGATGGGACTCCGGCAAACACATGACAATGACCCAAAGATGCTGCAAGTCCTTTTCCAAATCAATTCAATAAATAATAATTTAGATGGTTTAGATTGTCTGGTTGCGCCACCTAGCACCATAATGTAGCGCCACAGGGTCGGTATGGAGTCGTTATGGACCAGTTGGTGGTCTGAGAATCTACAGACTAAGATCACTAGGAAAATTATAATAATACCTTAACATGACAGACGTTATAGTGTCATAATACAGCATCTGCTAAATACTCCTGTCCTGTCATTTAATACTAACTTATTATATTCATCGTTATATTATGAGAAACAATGTTAAAGTAAATACCTCTTTGCTTCCTAACAGCGCATATGTATACATACATATATATATATAGCCAAACTCCAGATACAAAGTGAACTGATGGGACTTTATGATTTAATGTTTAAAGTTATCCTTGAAAATAGAGTCGCCTTAAAATCGCATTGTTCTAAATTAAAGCTAATACAGTACACTTTATCAGTTAATTATAATGGGTTGGTTGTATTTCTATTTTGAAGGTCACCTTGGTGCAATGGATATTGTCTGCTTTATATAAAAAAAACTCGTTACTACATTGTACGTTTTTAACCCTAAACCCTTAAATCGCTGAAATATTTTATATAGACTCATAACATAGGTATGCAAATGAGGCGAAGAGAGGCGTTCACCCGATGTTGGTACAATGTTAGCCCACCGTCTGCATCGCTGACCCAACATTGTACCGACTTTGGGTGAACGTATCTTGCTTGCTGGGTCTCATGGACCTTGAGAGAATCTGCTATATTGGTGAGTGAGGTCCAAACAGCTGAGTGTTGTATTATGTTGCTAGTATACACAAACACATCACACTAGCCTCCACAGTGGCAAAGTGTCATGACCAGTCGTTTGACCGCAGACCCGGCCACTACACGTTCACCGCCATTGTGTGTACACAGCAAACTGTGTAAAAACAACACTACCCGACGAAAAACTCAGGTGTATTGAAACTGAGACGAATTTTGAGTGCCTATTATGACTGGACCTTTTTCAGCGGCAAAATCAAGTGATCGCATAGAATTAATGTATTTCCTCGTGGAGGTTTCTGTGTGAGAGCCTTGCGCTGTCATTTTGTTTCATATACACTTGCCGTCACATTAACCCTTTAACCGCCGGTGCCGCATTTATTCGGGTTTTCATTTTTTATTAGCACATTAAGTACCACATTTTAAATATGTTAAAAATAAAATGTGACATCAACCAGCAAGATTTGAAACGAGTTCACTCACTTGAAGTTGTGGATCGCGTCAGCGAGACACAACTTCAAGTGGGTGAAAATTCAGATTGAATAATTTGGCGGTTAAAGGGTTAAACCAGGATCGCATGATTTTCGGCGATTTCTCCGTCAATTCTAAACCGATTTCCTTCAAATTTTGCAAAAGCCATTTTCTATTCAAATCCTAACAGCGGTAAATAAATTCGCAAAAATTATATTAAATATTTCAAAAGTTAGACCATTTGACATGTAATAAAATTCTAGAATTAGTCTAATGGGTTTATAGAGGGACGTCGTAATTTTTATTTATTACATGTCAAAATAATGGTCTAACTTTTGAAATACGCTATATAATTATACGCAATCAGCGAAAAACATGCGATCGTGGTTGATAACTTTTAATGTGACTTTAGGTATAGAAATACTTCTCGTGGTACAATGAAATGCAGTGAATGGGGTTTTATGCTACCTTTGTGCACATATAGGCTAAACTGGGCCAGGAGAACCCCTTGAGGATGGTGAGATGAATAAAATGACACTGCCCTCCAGACACAGGAATCAAAACTCGGGCACTGACGATCTGAGGCTGAGCACGCTACCTCTCGCTCACGGAGGCTCCCCACAATATTGCATATTTACGTATGAGCAGGGAAAAACAATTTCTTTCTTTAAAAT
Organism: Flabesymbios commensalis; assembly: GCA_964017125.1. NCBI lineage: Eukaryota > Metazoa > Annelida > Polychaeta > Terebellida > Flabelligeridae > Flabesymbios > Flabesymbios commensalis. The sequence goes on from OZ024912.1 coordinate 4,881,851, forward strand.
CTTTTTTCGAATCTTGTCGGCCAGAGAGAGGTTCGAACCCGCGATCTCCAATTTTCTAAGCAGAGAGTTTTAGCGACTCCATCATGGCCGCGCCCTCCTCGTGGCACAAGTAATATTGTTATAAATGTTAAAAAATTATACAATTAAAATATAATTGTCTGATATTATAAAGACACAAATAGCATGTTTATTAATTAATATGTAACAAAGACGAGACGGTGGAACAACAGTAAACCAATTATTTTTTTATTGGATTTAATCAGTCAAGGTACAAAAGACCTTCACAAAGTACGATTCGCCATAAAATGAGCGGAGATACAATTACAATTAACTCTTGAAATGCTAAATTATTTAATTGGAAATTATAAACCAATTGAAGTTGAGTCTGGCTGACGCGATCCGCAACTTCAAGTGGGTGAAAATTATTTAGATTTGACAAACGCAGGTCAAATATTTTTTAATCTTGCCAATTTATGTCACGTTTTATCTTTAACATGTTTAAAACCTGATGCGCAATGTGCTAGTAAAAAACATGTAAAAACAGAATATAATCGGGACCGGCGGTCATAGGGTTAATTATAGGCTATAAGTACGGGGTTTGTCTAAATATCACACGGGAGACAAACCAAGCTTAATGGGTCGGAAATTAAAGTAGGCTATTATTATCGCATATTAGCCGTAGCCATTAGCGATAGTTTTACGCCAACGACTGATTATTTTCACTCCCTTTTATATTTAAATTTAATGTCTTTATATTTTAAAGTATCACAAATGTTACAATGTTTGTCAATTTATATTAATTTAATTAGTGACGTAATTGTGCGTAGACAACGTGACGACAACGTCAATCAAATGTCGATTCAATAATCATTTTTGCATGCATAGTTCAAACACTTTGTCAGCAAGACATTATTCAAGTAGATTTATATATGATAAAAGGTGCTTTAAATAATTGTAGTTTTAAAACTGAGAAGGAGCTCATACAGACTGAAGACCTATTTTCTGGAGAGTATTAAAGACATGAAACATCATCTTTTCGATTTTATTGTATAGCGTTTTTGTTTGTGTCTTGGGGAAACCATAATAAGGGGTGTATGGTGAAGGAAACAGACAGAAAACACCACAAGCGACTAGAAATAGCTCATAATAGCTAATCATAGGTTGACCTTATTTAGCCATTGCAGATATATAATGCTGATTTACATAATTATGTACGATCATTTGCTTGATGTTAAAGTGATATCGTCAATATTATGTATTCATTAGTAGGACCTACAGGATTCAATAAGAATCAAGTAAGGCAACTCTTTTTAATCCATTTCAGTGTTCACTCGAAAATTGACAAAAACACGGATTTACCCACCATTTTTATATCTGTTTTAAATAAATGTATTGGTCAAAATCTAAATAACATAAAATAAACGATTTAAACACCGTTATTCAAGCTAATTATCCACTCAGTTAAAGTTGTGTCTTGCTGACGCAAGTACGTATTGTTTATATTAAGACCAAACATTCATGAAATCTTTCTGACGAAAAAAGATGTTCTCTGGCTAAGTAAACTAGGCCGGCCCACTTAGTGTAATGGTGATTACAGCTAAATTATACATCCCGTCAAAGATGCCAGGAAATCCATAAGGAATCCAAACGCCATGGAACTAAATGCATCTAAATGAAACTAGCGGGGATACCTACTTGCCATCATGTCTTCAACCAAGACATCTACATCTTTCTCTAATAAGCCTCAGCGGCAATATGCAAATGTTTGGAATCACCAATGATATTAGTGTCTTATTACCATGATTACCACCACTGGAAACACGATTGGGTCAAACATAGTAACATTGAGGATAACAGTATATAAAAATACATAATAGCATTATGTAAAGAAAAGGAATATTTTATAAGTTAAGATAATAGTACCGTGAAATGTCCATGATTTAATCACGCCAATCGTCATTTTATGTGGTATGTGTCGTATTTCTTATTTTTGACATAGTTGTCCAAAATTAGAAATCATGAAATATAGTCTCTATATCTGGCCTAACTGGTGAATGCGCAGCAGAAAAATTAAAAAACTTTTGCAGTTCTAGTCTATGGGCATGTTTAAATATGGTCATATTTATATGTTTACATATGGTCAATTGAAAAGCCAGAATAAAATCACCGATTTTTTGATGATTTTAGCCTTGGCCAGACCCTTTAAATCTTTGTCACGAGTACGCAGATGATCTTCACAGATTTGGTATTAGGTACGTTGATTTGGCATTAATAATACTCATTAATACACATTAATTTCTACGTATAAATAGAGGTGAGCAAAGTTGATTTTACGTTAACATGATGAACGGCATACATACAATACTCACATATGTTATATTCATGAGTCGGATATGATTACCCTGATTTTACTGTTGTCATATACTTTTTTTTAATTTGTTTCTAAATAAGATTCCTAACATATATTGAACTTTTATATAATTAAGATAACATAACGCATGTGATATCACAACCAAGGGCAGTAATGATGTAAAGAGAAATATATATTAGGATGCTGCGATGACTTGGTGAAATGAGAACCCGATGATACTGTCAGTCTGATTGACAAAACATTCCAGGTTCAAACTGCTTAAGACCGATAAGGCTACATGGAATTCACCCTATTAATTTTCTGGGGTTTTTTCGCAGGAAAGCCTATGTAATACACATATCATGAAAATTTCACACAAACTGCTTTTATGTTTTTTATTCAGGTGTCGCTAACGAGATCAACAATGCAAGCGGTTAAAACATTTTTTTTGTGGTTAACAGGTTAAACACATAATTCACTTGCCATACCCGTAATAATAAAACGAACTATAAAAACAAATTGAATCGTGATTGATGCTTTAAAACACGAACAACATCAAATATTAATAATTAATTTGAAATATTACACTTTGAAACTTGAAGGCCGGAGTGGAGCTCGAGCTCGCAATCTCCTACTTTCCAAGCAGGCAGCTTCAACCACTGCAACAGGGCCCCCGCCATCCGATCCCATCAGATAAATTTAAATTAGGACTAAACTGCATCTTTTGATTGTGATTGAGATATGTTTTTTGTCAGATTATTATTATTTTATGTGGTCTCCCTGATATCACGCTGACGTTTGACAAATATGGTAAACAATTGCGTTTATGAATCACCAATAAAGTATTTTTTCATTTCAATTGACATTTCATTGTAATGACAGATTAACGAGATATCCCGTATTGCTCGGAAAGCGTTTATCTATTTATTTTACGACTTTGAACACAATTATCTGACTTTTTAAGATTTATTATTTGCTGATGCCACGACGGAATTACCGGAGTTTCCAATAGAGATTGAAGCTGAGTTTGATCATGTTGATCTTCGACATTGTTTAATTATTTACGTCGTTCTTTACAGGTTCCAAGAGCGAGTCTTCTAATTTTGACCTACGATAGTATTGACTTATAACAGTATTGACTTATGGTTGTATTGACTTATAACAGTTTTGACTCATGGTTGTATTGACTTATAACATTATTGACCTAGGGCGGGATTGACTAATAACAGTATTGACTCATGGTTGTATTGACATATAACAGTATTGACTCATGGCTGTATTGACTTATAACATTATTGACCTAGGGCGGTATTGACTTATAACAGTATTGACTCATGGTTGTATTGACATATGACAGTATTGACTCATGGCTGTATTGACTTATAACATTATTGACCTAGGGCGGTATTGACTTATAACAGTATTGACTCATGGTTGTATTGACTTATACCACTATTGACTCATGGCTGTATTGACTTATAACATTATTGACTCATGACTGTATTGACTTATAACAGTATTGACTCATGGTTGTATTGACTTATAACAGTATTGACCTAGGGCGGTATTGACTTAAAACATTATTGACCTAGGGCGGTATTGACTTATGACGGTGATCACTTCTGATAGTATACACTTCTTAAAGTTATTGCCATATGATTTACGATATTATAGAATTTATGATAGCATTGACTTGTTATAGCATTGATTCACAGTAGCATCGATTTATGATAGTACAGTATTGACTTAGGATAATATTGACTTATTACAGTATTGACTTACTATAGTATTGACGTATGATGGTATTAATTTATAATATTATAGACTATAAGGATAATATTGCCTTATGACCTACTGTATCACATTTATGATATTATTGCATTAAGATAGTATTGACTTACTTATGATAGTATTTATTTACAGTAGTATTGAGTTATGGTAGTATTCTGTGAAACTCAATGACCTTGACCTCCTTTGTTTTCTCCGAGCTGGCTAATACAATGAAGTATGGGGGAGAGGTCATATATAACCTTGTTTTCACCGAGTGACGTAACTGCGTTTCACAGAATTGCATTAAGATAGTGTTGAACTATGACGGTATTGACCTATAACAATAATGACTTATGACAGTATAGATTTATGATTGCATTGAATTATGATTGCATTGACTTATGATAATATTGACATATGTTGGTGTTATTTTATTAGTATTGTATTAGTATTTTATTAGTATTGACATTCATGATACAAAATTAAACGTGTTTTTGCACCTACATCTGGAGTGTACATTTATATGGCGATGTCAAAATAAAACAACAGTCCTTAAATTATATATTTTCGTTTTTTTGAAGCACTATAAATCACTTAAGATTAATAGCAACTTACCTTTACTTATATATACCAGTTCCTATTCGAGTTTATGTCCATAGTTCACCATTTGTATCCAATCATTGTCAATATCCACAGTGATCGAGAAATAACTGTATCGTCAATGAATCATCAGATATAATTATCAGTGATCTTCAGATTATTGTATCCTTAATCACTCCTCTGATAACACTATATTCATCACAGGTTGTGGTTGTCTCTGATATAGCTATGGCTATACCGTTATGAGATCAGCCACAGAGCTCAGTCTCCATGGATTAGGGTTATAGATAACAACATGATCCCGAGCTAGATCTCTCAATTATGACTGATTGTAATATCACGATATCATCATTTAAGCGTTTCACTAAATGATCATCTATCTCGTCTCGGTTAATTTGGCGAAGTGTGACTTAGGGCCAGATAAGCACATGATCCCGAACTGAATCACTCAAGCTTAACTGATTGCTGTATCATTCACGGTATCACTATCATCGATCTTTTCTCGGTTACTTTGACAAAGTTTTACTTCCAGGGTAAAGTTTTGCATTCCATTCATATATCAAACAATAAGGATACATTACCCCACTGACGATATAAAACTGATCATCTGAATCATCACTGTAAATATGGTAAAACAAGCAATATCCTTAATTAAAATCAAAATTTAGTGAGATGATACTATCACTTTATGTATATCAGTACCCGCATGTACTTCACACAAGCCATACACATAGACCATGTCTTAATAAATACTGGTGTTCCGATTGCAATAATAACCTCCAAACGTGTATGTTACGTATCAATACACTTGATGATTAAAATATTGAACACTAATCCATGGAGAGATATCGCACGTAAACAATCACTGATGAAACTATCCTTTATTTGACTTATAGTGATTGCGTTACAATGTAAAACAAGGCCTCCTGAGTCGTATTGCCACCAACCCTCTACTTCATAGAACAAATAACCACTTTGCTATGTCTTTTGGCGTATATATCACAAGTAAAACATTCTTGTCACCAAGTCAAGATTTTTTTTTCAGATAAACATTTGAAAAGTGACTTGTATGTGTGTTGCTATCCTTGTAGTAGTGAGAGACCATGCAATCAGACGGTGAGCCTGAATCTCAGCGCGTCTTCCGTGACTGGCAGATCTGTAGGCGTGGCGTAAATAACACCAGCGGCAGAGCAATGGCCATCAACACAGCAGCAGAGCAATGCTAACAGAAGCAGCAACGGACAAGCGACAGCTACAGCAACCAAGTAACAGCATAAACAACAGCAAGCAAGCAACAGCAACAGCAAGTAAGCAACAATAAGCAAGTAGCAGCAACCAATTAACAACAACAGCAACCAAGTTTCAACAACAGCTCAGTCAAACATGTGGGGATAACAACAAAATTACAACAGCAGTAGTTAGAAGGATCTCGCCCTCTACTGAGTTTCGGGATAGAACGCAGCATGTATCTGAAACGCAAGATACTCACATCATCACAAATAGTTAAAATGACATAATTATTTTTTCGGGGCGTGCTTTACAAAATACTCTGACTCGATAAATAACTGCTATAATATTCGAAAATGACCTGATAGGATTCATACATAGTCACAAAGTTTTGTAAGCACAATTTATTTCGGGGGGGGGGGGTGTGTCAATGGGAGTTAAATCGATTGCTTGTCGCTGGAAGAACCCTAATTTACGGTTCAGGGGCCGCGTGCACCAAACAGTCGCAAATGTGAATCTTACAATGTTAACGACTGACGTTGTAAGTCCGTCGTACGTGTAACGTACTTTACTGCCCATTTTCAATTATCAAAAATATCGCAACAAATTCCTACTTTTAGCTGCTCTGAATGGTCAATTTTTTGCATTGCAAAGATTTTGCTTTCGGCGCCACATGGCGAGCACTTAGTCCATTGTCCACTCTTTAACGGCGCCAATCATACTCCCATACACCAGCCCTTAAATGGGAAGGGGTATATATTTAGGTGTGCAGTTGGAAAATAACCACTTTGGAAATTAAGGGGGGTGCTCGAGCACCCTGAGCACCCCCCTGGATACGCCCCTGTTATCAATGATAGCCTTAGGCCTATCATAATAAAATATCTTCAATAACTTACATGACATGCAGGATCATATATAGGGTATATTATGAACGAAGGCGAATAAGGTGCATTTTATTGTTGTAAAAGATAAGCTACTTGTCAAATAGTATAGGGGGCCTACATAATTTCGCGATTTTAGTTGTCATAGTTCATCATGTTACTACACATATAGCGCCAGGGACGGATGCCCGCATCACATTTTATAGGGCCTATGTCACAATGTGTGAATGAATGATTGGAGGTTTAGGCCACCTTTGTACATATAGGCAAAACTCGGCGGTGAGACCCACCTAAAAATGGTGAGATTACACTGCCCTCCAGACACAGGATTCGAAATTCCATCCCTGGCTGCGTGAGGCCGATCACACTACGTTTCGGTCAAATACGCAAAATTCCGTCATATAATATATACGTTCGCGTTAGATCTAAGCTAAAAATTATTTCCGCTTCCAATATTTTCATCATAATGCAATGACAGATGTAGGTCCTATATGGTCTTATATGGTCTTAAAATGAGAATCTCATTGAGGAATGGACATTGATGTCTCAGATCAACGCGGGCTCAATATAGAAATGTGGGTTGGTTCCATTTTCCGAAATTGGAATACGCGATTCATCATTTTTAACATCAGAACCACGACCATTTGAACGCCTGCACCTCATACGCTATCATCAACACAATCACAAAAATGTTCCTTAGAGTACATGTCAAACCAAAACTCTAATAATTCCATTACACCAGTCGTCTTTAAAAAAAATTGACCTAGACGATTAAACGAAATTTCACGTGTTTTTTTCACAACAGAACCAACCCACACATAAAAATGCGAAAAGCTGTATAAGCTGTTCAGATTGTTCTAAAAAGTAGCAGTGTAATATCTTGTCATCAAATATGCAACATATGTTCATAAAATTATTTGTACGTAACAGGTAACGCCAGACATCTTTTCTGATGAATCATTTTGCTATTTGTGTACGTTGGTTCTCTTTACCAAAATTAACAATGCAAAAATTGTCAGTTATTTGAATAGTATTTTATTTTGCAAAAAGTAGCATCAACTAGAATTCGAATGATCCGCGTCTATTTTATTATTACATCGTTTTATATTAAACATGATATATTCCATTACAATACTTTATTACAATACAATATTTTAGCAATAACTATGGTGTGTTTGATCGCATTCTTCTGACAGTGAAATATGGAAGACAGAATGTTTAATATTTTAGCATAAGTATATTCGTGATTTTATTAACTATTCCAACAGTGACATAGCGAGTAAACGCAGTTTCCTATGAAGTATATTTATATACCATGCAAATGTTATCGAGTGGCATATCTATTAATAAAATAAGGGGGGGGGGGGTTGCTCAGATTTCCAAAAAAACTTTCAACAGCAGGGGCCTATGGGGGGGGGAGGCAAGACCTCCGCAAAAGTTTGGAAAAAACATTAAATAGTGCGATTTCGTGGTATTTTTGCTGTAAAACAAAAATATGAGATACTGGCTGAAATGTCAGTTTTTGTATGAACTTAATGACATATGTATTACAATCTAGCCTGGACTAGTCCAACTATTTGAGCCAACACAACCACACTATGGAAAAACAATAAACATGATCAACATTAGCTTATTTAATAGCGAGAGCGAACTACGAGCCATATTAAAGGGACCCCTTGGGATGAGACATTTTCAAAGTTGTCAATTTTGAAAATTTAATTTATATGAAGCTATATAGTCTGCTGATCTTAAAGCACCGAAAAAGAGTGAAATAGTTGTATTTCCAGGTCGTATATTGCCATGTAAACAAAACAAGTCAGCAGTATTCAGCACTTTAAATCACATATTCCCACGTATCAGACGGTAAGATCAGAGCAGTCGCCACTAATTGGTGTCTTATAGTCAGGACACGGGAGGACACACCTGCAGCACTGATTGTCTACCCAACGCTGGACCGATGCCATGAGCATGTGGCCCAATGCTGTGAAAACATTGAACCGTCCTTCAGGTATACAAATAGTTTGTTTGGGTTACTTCTGGTTTCATAGAAATGTTGATTAAAAATATTTGTAAAAATATGAAAATTCTGAAAAAAATAAAAACATGATACGTGGGATACACTACTTTGGTACGGATTTAAAAACGAAAATTGATGTCATCTCAAGGCGCTGCTTTAAATGAGCTACACAAACAACTGTCGACCAAATGTTGTGTTATTGTTCGGCCGAGCGTCGCAGACCGTGGACCAACATTAATTTTAAGCAAACGGTGGGTCACCCGTATTGTGATTATAATTATGCAACCTTTTTTTGTGGAATGCCGATTATGCAAATATGTAATTACTCAACAAGCATCTATTAAAAGTGGTAAAATATAATTGAAAAAAGTTGTGGACCAACTAATGATCACTTAAAATTCCTAAGATATTTATTTTTATTTCACCTTTAATAATTTGCCACCCTCCCCTATGACAGAATATTCTTAAATACAAATATTATCTTCCAGTTCATCATCAGCTAGGCCTATAGGCCTATCAGATATCCTTGTTAGTATCTGTTATTCTTCCACATTGCTAAAACAACTTTACTGCCCATTTTCAATTATTATCCTTGATTTCGTCTCTAGTAATTGCATTTGAATAGGCCTTTAAACAAATGCAAAGTCTATGCACGACTATAATACAACACTTAAATTTTGGAAATTTAAAAAGCGACCATGTTTCTCATCCATTTGTTCAGAAGACCGAATCTCAGAGATGATAGCTCTTGAGAGATAAATTCGCCATAACGCAGGTGAAAAAATCATGGTAATTGGGTAATAATCTATAACTCGAGGTCCGTATTCGTTTATTTTATGCAATGTTGTCGTTGTCCGTTTTAAGCGATCCCCATAGCCTGCTGTTGATTGTGCTTCTGGTGTGTTATAATTATCATAGCGTAGAGTATAGTTTATGATAATTACTATCAATCTTAGCATATTGACTTTGGAACAGCGTTGTTTGAAGTTAGTCTATGATAATTACCATCAATCTTAGCATATTTATTTTTACATAACGTTGTTTTAAGTCTGGCTCAATGTTTCAATTATTGGCCAAGACCAAAACAAAGTTGATATATTTTATTATGTTTCTTTCTAAAAAATGAATGAATGTTTGAAAAATCTCACACCAAGGGTGGACAGGTAGAAAAAGACCAGTCGCAACAAATTCCTACTTTTAGCTGCTCTGAATGGTCAATTTTTTGCATTACAAAGAATTTGCTTTTGGCGCCACATGGCGAGCACATAGTCCATTGTCCACTCTTTAACGGCGCCAATCATACTCCCATACACCAGCCCTTAAATGGGAAGGGGTATATATTTAGGTGTGCAGTTGGAAAATAACCACTTTGGAAATTAAGGGGGGTGCTCAAGCACCCTGAGCACCCCCCTGGATACGCCCCTGTTATCAATGATAGCCTTAGGCCTATCAAAATAAAATATATTCAATAACTTACATGACATGCAGGATCATATATAGGGAATATTATGAGCGAAGGCAAATAAGGTGCATTTTATTGTTGTAAAAGATAAGCGACTTGTCAAATAGTATAAGGGGCCTACATAATTTCGAGATTTTAGTTGTCATAGTTCATCACGTTACTACACATATAGCGCCAGGGACGGATGCCCGCATCAAATTTTATAGGGCCTATGTCACAATGTGTGAATGAATGATTGGAGGTTTAGGCCACCTTTGTACATATAGGCAAAACTCGGCGGTGAGACCCTCCTAAAAATGGTGAGGAGATTAAACTGCCCTCCAGACACAGGATTCGAAATTCCATCCCTGGCTGCGTGAGGCCGATCACGCTACGTTTCGGTCAAATACGCAAAATTCCGTCATATAATATATACGTTCGCGTTAGATCTAAGCTAAAAATTATTCCATTTCCAATGTTTTCATCATAATGCAATGACAGATGTAGGTCCTATATGGTCCTATATGGTCTTAAAATGAGAATCTCATTGAGGAATGGACATTGATGTCTCAGATCAACGCGGGCTCAATATAGAAATGTGGGTTGGTTTCATTTTCCGAAATTGGAATACGCGATTCATCATTTTTAACAACAGAACCACGACCATTTGAACGCCTGCACCTCATACGCTATCATCAACACAATCACAAAAATGTTCCTTAGAGTACATGTTCAAACCAATATTCTAATATTTCCATGGAAACAACTCTGATTATATTTCCCGAATTAACACAGTTCATCAAGCTTTAAGTTCATTTTACAGAAAATAACTTCCTTGTGGGTTGGTTCCCTTGTGCTTAATAACGTCCAAATACTCTGACTCGATAAATAACTGATATAATATTCGAAAATGACCTGATAGGATTCATACATAGTCACAAAGTTTTGTAAGCACAAATTATTTCGGGGGGGGGGGTGTCAATAGGGGTTAAATCGATCGCTTGTCGCTGGAAAAACCCTAATTTACGGTTCAGGGACCGCGTGCACCAGACAGTCGCAAATGTGAATCTTACAATGACAACGACTGACGTCGTACGTGTAACGTTGCGACGTGACATGTACGTCGGAACTGGTACGCGGTGTGCACTAAGGATGTAGTTTACGATTTTAACAACGTGGCATTCACGACTTTAATACGACCGAAAGTGTTTATAACACTGACAAAATAAATATACCCGCAGACTTGGGAAAGATGTAGGCCGGCTGATGTCAACCCAGTGTTGTTTCATTGTTGGCCCACCGTATACAACGATGAGCCAACGTTGGTGGACAACCATATATAGTGTTATCCCAACATTGAAACAATATCGGGTAACCGCCTCGTGTTTGCAGGTAAGCTGACCGTATATACATTACGTCGGACATCCGCGTGTGCACCAAGCAAGACTTAATGACAGATGTTTGAAGAAACCAGCGAAGTTGTCTTCTACTTGTTTTCTTTAATAAATGTCAAATATAGTTGTCATTTAATCTCTTATATTCATAATAATAATGGACATTTACCAGCATTTGAGTGCTTAAATTATCTGCGATAGGTTAGTAACGGCAAATGCCAGTTTTAGCCTACATAATTATAGAACATTTCTCAAAAAACCTTTGTAAAAAAAAAACATGGTCGCATATCGGCAAAATTTTGTGAAGGATTCATAGAGTAGGAATGATAACGATGACAATGATAATAAACGCCTACATTTCGTGGTTCAAGTGTGTGTATGTGTTCTTTCTTTGTGAATAATATAAATTTACATTTCATCACCGTCAAACTGTAGGATTTTTACAATGTTAAGCACAAGGGAACCAACCCACATGACCATAAAAAATTAGATTTTTGTTTTATGACGTCGCCAGTACACCAGTCGTCTTAAAAAAAAATTGACCTAGACGATTGAACGAAATTTCACGCTGCCGAGTTGGGACCAGACCACAAATGACAAATTGGCCATTCTGTGTTTTGCACAACAGAACCAACCCACACATAAAAATGCGAAAAGCTGTATAAGCTGTTCAGATTGTTCTAAAAAGTAGCAGTGTAATATCTTGTCATCAAATATGCAACATATATTCATAAAATTATTTGTACGTAACAGGTAATGCCATACATCTTTTATGATGAATCATTTTGCTATTTGTGTACGTTGGTTCTCTTTACCGAAATTAACAATGCAAAAATTGTCAGTTATTTGAATAGTATTTTATTTTAAAAAAAGTAGCATCAACTAGAATTCGAATGATCCTCGTCTATTTTATTATTACATCGTTTTATTTTAAACATGATATATTTCATTACAATACTTTATTACAATACAATATTTTAGCATTAACTATGGTGTGTTTGATCGCATTCTTCTGACAGTGAAATATGGAAGACAGAATGTTTAATATTTTAGCATAAGTATATTCGTGATTTTATTAACTATTCCAACAGTGACATAGCGTGTAAGCGCAGTTTCCTATGAAGTATATTTATATACCATGCAAATGTTATCCAGTGGCATATCTAGAATTAAAATAAGAGGGGGTGCTCAGATTTCCAAAAAAACTTTCAACAGCAGTGGCCTATGGAGGGGGGGGGGGTGTCATGACCTCCGCAAAAGTTTGGAAAAAACATTAAATAGTGCGATTTCGTGTTATTTTTGCTGTAAAACAAAGATATGAGATAATGGCTGAAATGTCAGTTATTGTATGAACTTAATGACATATGTATTACAATCTAGCCTGGACTAGTCCAACTATTTGAGCCAACACAACCACACTATGGAAAAACAATAAACATGATCAACTTTAGCTTATTTAATAGCGAGAGCGAACTACGAGGCATATTAAAGGGACCCCTTGGGATGAGACATTTTCAATGTTGTCAATTTTGAAAATTTAATTTATATGAAGCTATATAGCCTACTATTCTTAAAGCACCGAAAAAGAGTGAAATAGTTGTATTTCCAGGTCGTATATTGCCATGTAAACAAAACAAGTCAGCAATATTCAGCACTTTACATCAGATATTCCCACGTATCAGACGGTAAGATCAGAGCAGTCGCCGCTAATTGGTGTCTTATAGTCAGGACACGGGAGGACACACCTGCAGCACTGATTGTCTACCCAACGCTGGGCCGATGCCATAAGCATGTGGCCCAATGCTGTGAAAACATTTAATCGTCCTTCAGGTATACAAATAGTTTGTTTGGGTTACTCCTGGTTTTATAGAAATGTTGATTAAAAATATTTGTAAAAATATAAAAATTCTGAAAAAAAATAAAAACATGATACGTGGGATACACTACTTCAGTACGGATTTAAAAACGAAAATTGATGGCATCCAAAGGAGCTGCTTTAAATGAGCTACACAAGCAACTGTCGAAACTGTCCGGGTCCCGTGAGAGATACCTATATTCCCAGATCTCCCGGGTTCGTCCACAAGTTACATCTTTCCCAGATCTCCCGGGTTTGTCCACCCGTCTCATCTTTCCCAGATCTCCCGGGTTCGTCCACCAGTCACATCTTTCCCAGATCCGTCGGGTTCGTCCACAAGTCACATCTTTCCCAGATCTCCCGGGTTTGTCCCCCTGTCACATCTTTCCCAGATCTCCGGGGTTCACCACCAGTCACATCTTTCCCAGATCTCCCGGGTTCACCACCAGTCACATCTTTCCCAGATCTCCCGGGTTCGTCCACCAGTCACATCTTTCCCAGATCTCCCGGGCTCGTCCACTAGTCATGTCTTTTCTATAGAATCTGAATCTGAAGTCATGTTTCAATATGTATCTAGATGTTTACTCTTATTTTCATTCTTTCATTCTGTCTTTACCAAAGCAGCTGGATCGTCCATCTGGTCAGGCAATATTACCCTCAAAAATAGAAATGTCTTAGAATCCAGAACGGAGCCATTTTCCACGTCTGGATCAGAGACTTGTACGCCTTCTGTGTTGTAGAGCGACCTCCTTGATTACATTATTAAATCACAGCTGCCAATCCCTCCCATAACATTGCCAGGTGGAAATACATTATGTAGACGATAATGATCACAACAATAAATCATTGTAATGCCTAAATAAATGATTTCATCTTTCGTGATTATTTTATTTTTATTTTATGAAGCTATGTGTCATGTCTTTCCCGGATCTCTCGGATTCGCCCCAAAGTTATATATTTCCCAGATTTCGCGGATTCGTCTTTGCTTTCCTGGACGCTGACCCAACATTAAACCAGCATTGTTTTAATGTATTGTGTTTGCCGGGTAGTCACTACACGTACGAGCCCCTGGCGTGTCTGGTAAAGTCGTGTCTGGGCAAATCAGACCTGGCGGAATAAGGCATGCCTGGGGGCCGAACCCGTCCAAAGCCTCTTTCGGTAACTGGCCAGGTCAAGCCTTGAGTAAAACTTGAAGAATGGGTTGACCCATTGTTTTTTAATTGTAGCCCAACGTCTGGTCCAAGATTAAAGCAACACTGAGAGAACGTCTCTGGTTGGCTGGATCACTGTACTGTATGAGTATAAACATGATAACTACGTTACCGTTAGGCGAGGTTATACAACAAAAACATGATAACTAGCCTAGATTATACACGTTAGAGTATAAAACATGATAACTATACGACATTATACAATTTGGTGAATAATTTGAATGGTGTTGTACACGTTTCCCTGGATGGTTTGAATAATGACGGGTGACGCCCTTGACAAGGTCAGTAGGTAATCGGGTCATATGGCAATTGTAAATCCAGTTCTTCTTGGTTGACAGCTTAAAGAAGCTGGGTCGTTTTGCTTCACTGAACCATAATATTTACATTGCGGCGGACCCCTATCCTGTGGCCATTAATCATGCTGCGCATGCGGGTGGGACCTCTGCGAATCATGACGATCCGCCTACTTTAACATCATCAGCCATCGCTGTTGACTATAGCAGCGCTGATGTGTTAAAATAACGAATGTGTCAGTAATGATGACATGGCCATGTCATACAGACATCCAGATGGGAACACGGTCAGCTATATTAAAGGGACTGGCCCAGGCTAAAATCATCAGAAAATCGGTGATTTTATTTTGGCTTCTTAATGTGACCATATGATGTAAACATGTTCATAGACTAGAGCTGCAATTTTTTTTAATTTTTTTCTGTTCGGCATTCACCAGTTAGACTAGATATAGAGACGAAATTCCTGTATTTCTATTTTTTGACATGGTTGTCAATAATTAGAAATCAGGAATTTCGTCTCTATATCTAGCCTAACAAGTGAATGCGCAGCACAAAAATAAAAAAACTTTTGTAGTTCTAGTCTATGGACATGTTTACATCATATGGTCATATTAAGAAGCCAAAATAAAATCACCGATGTTTTCATGATTTTAGCCTGGGCCAGTCCCTTTAACTAATGTGACATCGCTGTGACATCGCCATGTCCTGCAGGCTGTCATCGCTGCTGGTCAAAGCAGAGGTGGTGGGTTAAAATAAATAATGGGTCAGCAGTGATGACATGTCATGTCCTGCATCCTGCCATCGCTGCTGGTCAAAGCAGATGTGGTGGGTTAAAATAACTAATGTGTCAGCAGTGATGACATGTCATGTCCTGCATCCTGCCATCGCTGCTGGTCAAAGCAGAGGTGGTGGGTTAAAATAACTAATGTGTCAGCAATGATGACATCGCCATGTCCTGCATCCTGCCAGATTAGATGGGGACACGATCAGACTGGACATTCCTCAGTGGTAATTTATCCCAATTTATCTGCGTGTTCCTTACATTAGACGCGCCCCTGATTTAGTTACAGACGTTTATGAGATTCGTTTGACCTGAAGCCCACCAAACACAAAACATGTGTATAACATTTATACAACGTCGGCCCAACGTCTTCGACGTTGGTCCAACATTGTATAAAGTCATACAAATGTTTTGTGTTAACTGGGAGGATTGCAAGCTGTTTTCACAGCGAGAGATCTCATCAGAGACAGCAGGTGAGGGAACAACAAACATTCACAATATGTAGCAATACATTTACACTTGGAATTAAAATATGCAGAAGGTCTTTGATATCAGACATTGATTACTTTATCTTCACGAATAATCCACAATCCATGTGTGATCAGAATCCAGTATATATGTATGTGCTTATTTTATCTGAACAAAATTATGATGTGTAGAGTAAAGATATATATGTAGCTGAAGCTTAGCAGAATGAGCCACCGCTGTCATATATGTTAGGAATTACAGCCCAGCCAACATTGGATATTTGGTGGGTCTGTGTATTGGTGCGGCTGCATAGATCCGAGACATATCAGTAATAATTGTTATTGACAACGACGTTATTTTAAGATAATCATGTTAACTAAAAGTATGCTTATTTTATCTCAACAAAATTATGATGTGTAGAGTAAAGATCTAAATGTCATTACATGTCATTACTTAGATTGATACATGTTTACAGAAATTTAATTAAAATGCAAACTTATTTGTTTGAGAAGTTGAATTATTGTTCATTGCTCTAAATGTTTTTTCATAGATTGAATTTGAAAAAAACGTCAATCTGTAACGTACCGTGCTGGCGTATGCAAGCGTATGGAAAATATCACTCACATGCTGGTTTACGTTGACAAACGGTAGAGATACGTTTAACATGGGTTGTATAAGTTTCAAAGACAATGTCCCAAAATTATAAGCTACTCACATGATTAAAGCGGTAATCACACACATACTTCTGTATTTTTCAAAGGTTTTTTAATAATTTATAAACGCATCTCATATATTGGTTTCATATGATATGCCGCCTTAAAATTAAATATATAAATAGTGACACAAATTGGAATGCCATTGACAATGGTAGATCGAACAAAATTCAGATAGTGAGATGAAGAAAAAAACTGGAAATCAATTATCGAATACCTCAAGAAGACTAGATATAATAATAAAAACTATAAGATGGCAATGTAATTCAGCGGAATTATCCTACCATGCTTAGGCAACTTGTCACGAAATCAATCCTCAAAAGATTATGGGGTGGATAAAGAGCCATAATGAAATAATTAGAAATTAAAGTAGGCTGTCAGAGAAAATTGTGCTCAAAATCTTTCCTATTATGTTTGCATTTTGATGTGTTAGCTTTTACAATATTATCGACGGATGAATACTCGCATATGATATATATTTCAACTCATTTTCTGTATACATTAACCATCAAAATATTATACCATGACAATTATTTCCTTCATCTTTAGGTTATTTTATATGCCAACATCTTTTTGGCAACAACAAATGTGTAAATGTAAGAGTTTAAAATGACTAGTCGACAAGCTGGAAAGAAAACAAACAGACCATGATTGTCTAGGGAAATTAGTTCCCACTCCAGTTGGCGCTGAACTCGAGGGACATAGAGTCACGAATTCATTATCTCAGTAATAATCAGTACTCTGCTATGTCCATATAAATAGTTTTTTGTCTAAGTTCTAAGCCAAATAATAGGCCATTGACATTGATGAAATATCAGATGGTAGATGGTAGATAAATTGAATCACATTATTCAATTTAGAAAGTGACTATTTTTCGCAAATACAAAAATGTTCGTCTTTTGAAGCTGGAAATTTCGAGAGCAATTTCCGGTTTCAAAAGACGAGAATAATCAACTGCAGGACAACAGTTAACACTCTGATCACAACAAGGTTCATATTCAGCATTGATGAATTTCTCATTTAACCCTTTGAGCGTCAAGTCGCACTTTTGCATCCTCTTTTAGATATAATTTATTATACATCCGTCACCAATTTGTTTTTACATAGGTTAAATCTGATTATATTTTGTTTTACATAATTATCACTAACAAATGTTAATTTGCATACGTCAAATCTATTTTTTAATCTACATAGCTATTACGCACAGATTCATCTGTACATATGTTAAATCTGATTATCTTTTGTTTTACATAACTATTACTCACATAGTTTACTTTACGAAGGTCAAAATGATTAGGTTTTGTTTTTGTACATAATTAATTAGAGAAATAATACGTCTGTCAGATCTGATTAGGTTGTGTTGTGGTCACACAGTACACTATTTTACTATGCTTAATTTTATTAAGTTCACACATGACATCAATGTTCATATAGCAAATCGTGTGTGTAAATTGTTTATAAGAATTGTAATGAAAACATCAGGATTACAAATAACGATGTCAGCTGAGATTTAACATAGATACATAAGACAAACGGACATCGTATTTAAACATCACACATCGTTTGAAAGTGTACACGCACCCCTGGAGATGTAGCTGTTCCAGATGTTTTTGAGATTAGTTTGACCTGTAGGAATTACTAGCACTTTTCACAGCGAGAAATCACATGAGACTGACAGCAGGTAATTAACAAACACAAGAGATCGACCCAATGATTTTTGAATCGCGACGTCCAACATTGAAGCAACATTGGTTTATACTGTGTTGTTTTACATCAGGTGATTGAGCTCGGACAAACACGAGACAATGACCCAAGACAACGATGTTTAATGATGGCTTTTCTTCTACGACTATCATTGGAAGCGATGTTTTTTTACTATTAAAAAAGGCGTTGAGCATCAACTTCTATGTACTATTCCATCTTTGATCAAAGGGGCAGTGGATAAAGCTGCCTGCTTTGAAAGTCGGCGATCGCGTGTTCTAACCCCGCGCTAACATTCAAGTTTAAAGAAGAGATATGTTTCCCCCCCGCTCACTCGCAAAGATTCAATATTTTTTGAACCTCCGTGACCGAGAGGTAGCGTGCTCGGCCTTAGATCGCCAGGGCTCGCATTTCAAATTCTGTGTCTGGAGAGCAGTGTCATCTCATTCATCTCAACATCCGCAGGAGCTTCTCCTGGTCCAGTTCTGCCTATATATGCACAAAGGTGGTCTAAGACCCCATTCATTCATTGAATCTTTGGATAAAGTCATTAGGTCATATAAATTAGAGAATACAAAAGGTATGTCGTTAAGATTATTTTATATCGTTTCAAAGCATTAAACACGTTAAAATGGTGATCAAAGTAAAAGAAATATTCTGCTGCGACTAATTCTAGTATATATGCAACCTTACGCCACTGCCATTCGTATTGTCACTACTAATACTAGGCCTATTCTGACTGCAATATTTCTTGTTTTCATATGGACCATCATTCAATACAATTGATGTTGTCACTGACACATGCCAACTACAGTCCAATCAAGCCGTATGTCACTTTGCAAAACAATTCAATAAATAATAATTTAGATGGTTTAGATTGCGTAGTTGCGCGACCTAGCACCATAATGTAGCGCAACAGGGTCGTTATAAAGTCGTTATTGACAAGCTGCGTCTCTAAGAATTCATAGATCAAAATCACTATAAAACAATAATAATACATTAATATGACAGACTTCATAGAGTCGTAATAGACCAGCTGCTGAGATCACTATACAAAATAATAATACATTAATATGTTATCATTCGTAGATGTGATAAAGAAATATCCCGCATGCTTTTAAGTACTCTGCTCTGTCATTTGCAGATACTAACCTATACCATTATAAACATGTTTTTATTATGAGAAACAATGTTAAATCAATAACGTCTTTGCTTTCTAACAGAGCATAACTATAAGTCAAGTTTACTATAATATTAAAAAATATCTGTATCTTTAAAAAGGCATGTAACATGCGAAGCCCTACATCCGAGAAGTATGGTATATTATCTATGCTGACAGTCCTAAGCCATTACAAGATGAGTCATCACTCACGGATGAAAGAGCTATGTTGCCAACTCGTTTGTGACCCACAGTTTTTTTTAAAGCTGGCCCATCGTCATCGACACTGGACAATACATCAACACAATCTACCAAGTCGTTTGATGTACTTCGCCGCCAATATTTCACAACTGATCTTGTAAGTATCAGATTAACTGTATATCAATAACCCGCCAAGATACTATCGTGAAAAATCGCTCCCATTTTACTTATTTAAACCTTGTGCTGCTGGTCACGACTATTGTCGTTTTATTCTGTTATATCAGTTGACCAAATCACTGTTATTGAGAATGAAATGTGTGTCTGAACTCCAAGATTTGCAAATATTTGTGCTGAAATTAAACAAATATGAGTAATTTCCCCCCACTTGAACGTGTGGGGAGCGGTAGCGAGACACATGGATACAAATTTAAATAAAATAACTTAACATGATAAAGGTAACCACCTAATCCCAAGGTAATTAAAACACAATACAAGACACTCAGGCCACCCGAAGAAGTAAATATGTTTAAAGATTTGTTTTTTGTATTTATAATTGTTATGCAACCCTCACTTAATACATCATTAACACTAATTAAGAATTTGATTCTCCCTTATGAGTATTATCCTAATGACGTATTGTCCTGAGCATGTTTTTGTGAAAAGTTTCAGAACATAGACAAAATCGACACTGGTGGATAATTATCAAAGTTACTGATCATTTTCAGTGTGAGGCTTCATACATGAAATTAGGCGGATTCAGGATTATGCAAGTGATAAATGATTCCTCCAATTAATATAAAACACTGGGCATTGACACACTCAGGACTGTACTGTATCCACCACCTTCCAGCACATTGGCCCAACAATAAACCCACATTGGCTCGTGTGTGCTGGTCCAAACTGATCATGCGAACAGAAGGCGTCTTTATTGAATAACCCTACGCTAATATATCATTTCACCTAATCAGATCTGACAGACGTATTATTTCTCTAATTATTTATGTACAAAAACAAAACCTAATCATTTTGACCTTCGTAAAGTAAACTATGTGAGTAATAGTTATGTAAAACAAAAGATAATCAGATTTAACATATGTACAGATGAATCTGTGCGTAATAGCTATGTAGATTAAAAAATAGATTTGACGTATGCAAATTAACATTTGTTAGTGATAATTATGTAAAACAAAATATAATCAGATTTAACCTATGTAAAAACAAATTGGTGACGGATGTATAATAAATTATATCTAAAATATGATGCAAAAGTGCGACTTGACGCTCAAAGGGTTAAATGAGAAATTCATCAATGCTGAATATGAACCTTGTTGTGATCAGAGTGTTAACTGTTGTCCTGCAGTTGATTATTCTCGTCTTTTGAAACCGGAAATTGCTCTCGAAATTTCCAGCTTCAAAAGACGAACATTTTTGTATTTGCGAAAAATAGTCACTTTCTAAATTGAATAATGTGATTCAATTTATCTACCATCTACCATCTGATATTTCATCAATGTCAATGGCCTATTATTTGGCTTAGAACTTAGACAAAAAACTATTTATATGGACATAGCAGAGTACTGATTATTACTGAGATAATGAATTCGTGACTCTATGTCCCTCGAGTTCAGCGCCAACTGGAGTGGGAACTAATTTCCCTAGACAATCATGGTCTGTTTGTTTTCTTTCCAGCTTGTCGACTAGTCATTTTAAACTCTTACATTTACACATTTGTTGTTGCCAAAAAGATGTTGGCATATAAAATAACCTAAAGATGAAGGAAATAATTGTCATGGTATAATATTTTGATGGTTAATGTATACAGAAAATGAGTTGAAATATATATCATATGCGAGTATTCATCCGTCGATAATATTGTAAAAGCTAACACATCAAAATGCAAACATAATAGGAAAGATTTTGAGCACAATTTTCTCTGACAGCCTACTTTAATTTCTAATTATTTCATTATGGCTCTTTATCCACCCCATAATCTTTTGAGGATTGATTTCGTGACAAGTTGCCTAAGCATGGTAGGATAATTCCGCTGAATTACATTGCCATCTTATAGTTTTTATTATTATATCTAGTCTTCTTGAGGTATTCGATAATTGATTTGGAGCAGTCAGTTGGGTTCGCTTTTTGTAGGAGACATTGTCATCGATCTGTGTTAGGACTAGTAATAAGAAGTCTAGATCAAACCTGCTATGACCCG
The DNA here is from genome assembly GCA_964017125.1 of Flabesymbios commensalis. Lineage (NCBI taxonomy): Eukaryota > Metazoa > Annelida > Polychaeta > Terebellida > Flabelligeridae > Flabesymbios > Flabesymbios commensalis. The sequence continues at coordinate 4,904,125 of OZ024912.1, forward strand.
ACACAATCACAATAAAGTATGTGAAGGTGAACTCACTCACTCACTCACTCACTCACTCACTCACTCACTCACTCACTCACTCAATCACTCACTCACTCACTAACTCACTCACTCACTCACTCATTCACTCACTCACTCACTCACTCACTCACTCACTCACTCACTCACTCACTCACTCACTCACTCACTCACTCACTCACTCACTCACTCACTCACTCACTCACTCACTCACTCACTCACTCACTCACTCACTCACAGTTAAATCTAAACGATCGCCTGGCACTTGTTAAGGTCATTTTTCACACTAGCTCTAACGGTGCGTTAGATAGAATGACCGCCAGCAGGTTGGCCGAGTCCATATGGATCTATACGTCATAATCATGTTTGCACACAGTGACGATAGCCATTGTATATCACAAAGGCTGGGGCCCTAGGGTTGGGGTTAGCATCGCTGCTTTTCACGCCAGAGTTCGGGGTTCGGTTCCCGGTCTCGCCGGTTTGAAAGAAACAAATAATGTTTCTTCCCCATCCACGTGTGAAAGTCAGTATTGTGGGGAGCCTCCGTGACTGAGAGGTAGCGTGCTCGGCCTCAGACCGCCAGGGCTCGAATTTTGAATCCTGTCTCTGGAGGACAGTGTCATCTCAATCATCTCACCATCCTCAGGAGGTTCTCCTGGCCCAGTTTAGCCTATATGTGCACAAAGGTGGCCTAAAGCCCGATTCATTTCATTTCATTTCATTTCATTTCATTGTATATCACACAACAATAAAAGACAATACATCCAGGTGAGATTATTATTCAGAAAACGAGAGGTTACAAAAGCCGAGTGAGACTTTCTCACTGAATTATTTATCATTCTTATTTTCAACTACATTATGTAAAATTAAAAAAGATTAAAGCTGTCACCAAATCACACGTGACCTATATCGTAATTGACTAAATGGTGTGACATTTTTTTCAGATTAAGCACACACTCTACGTTAGATGGAATGAATACCAGATCAACTAGAGTTCACCTAGATCAATACGACATAATCATGGCTAGGCTCAGTGACAAATCCATTGGATTTTATACAACCATAAACACAATTCAAGATGTTGGCTCTGGTCTACTACGGAGAAAATTTTTACGAAAACGAGGTTAGTTTATCTAACTTAATAATTAAATTTACCTTTGAAATGTCGACTACCTTTATGTAAATTACGCTATATTTGATCTCAAACATTATTATTTCATTCTTATTGATTTTATTCTCAGTTTGATATCACAGGTTTGAACACAGTCATGTTTTTCCAAAATCTCCCGTGTTCGACCCCTGTCACATCTTTCCCAGATCTCCCGGGCTCGTCCACCAGTCACATCTTTCCCAGATCTCCCGGGTTCGACCCCAGTCACATCTTTCCCATATCTCCCGGGCTCGACCCCCAGTCACATCTTTCCCAGATCTCCCGGGCTCGACCCCAGTCACATATTTCCCAGATCTCCCGGGTTCACCACCAGTCACATCTTTCCCAGATCTCCCGGGTTCGTCCACAAGTTACATCTTTCCCAGATCTCCCGGGTTTGTCCACCCGTCTCATCTTTCCCAGATCTCCCGGGTTCGTCCACCAGTCACATCTTTCCCAGATCTCCCGGGTTCGTCCACAAGTCACATCTTTCCCAGATCTCCCGGGTTTGTCCCCCTGTCACATCTTTCCCAGATCTCCGGGGTTCACCACCAGTCACATCTTTCCCAGATCTCCCGGGTTCACCACCAGTCACATCTTTCCCAGATCTCCCGGGTTCGTCCACCAGTCACATCTTTCCCAGATCTCCCGGGCTCGTCCACTAGTCATGTCTTTTCTATAGAATCTGAATCTGAAGTTATGCTTCAATATGTATCCAGATGTTTACTCTTATTTTCATTCTTTCATTCTGTCTTTACCAAAGCAGCTGGATCGTCCATCTGGTCAGGCAATATTACCCTCAAAAATAGAAATGTCTTAGAATCCAGAACGGAGCCATTTTCCACGTCTGGATCAGAGACTTGTACGCCTTCTGTGTTGTAGAGCGACCTCCTTGATTACATTATTAAATCACAGCTGCCAATCCCTCCCATAACATTGCCAGGTGGAAATACATTATGTAGACGATAATGATCACAACAATAAATCATTGTAATGCCTAAATAAATGATTTCATCTTTCGTGATTATTTTATTTTTATTTTATGAAGCTATGTGTCATGTCTTTCCCGGATCTCTCGGATTCGCCCCAAAGTTATATATTTCCCAGATTTCGCGGATTCGTCTTTGCTTTCCTGGACGCTGACCCAACATTAAACCAGCATTGTTTTAATGTATTGTGTTTGCCGGGTAGTCACTACACGTACGAGCCCCTGGCGTGTCTGGTAAAGTCGTGTCTGGGCAAATCAGACCTGGCGGAATAAGGCATGCCTGGGGGCCGAACCCGTCCAAAGCCTCTGTCGGTAACTGGCCAGGTCAAGCCGTGAGTATAACTTGAAGGATGGATTGACCCATTGTTTTTTAATTGCAGCTCAACGTCTGGTCCAAGATTAAAGCAACACTGAGAGAACGTCTCTGGTTGGCTGGATCACTGTACTGTATGAATATAAACATGATAACTACGTTACCGTTAGGCGAGGTTATACAACAAAAACATGATAACTGGCCTAGATTATACACGTTAGAGTATAAAACATGATAACTATACGACATTATACAATTTGGTGAATAATTTGAATGGTGTTGTACACGTTTCCCTGGATGGTTTGAGTAATGACGGGTGACGCCCTTGACAAGGTCAGTAGGTAATCGGGTCATATGGCAATTGTAAATCCAGTTCTTCTTGGCTGACAGCTTAAAGAAGCTGGGTCGTTTTGCTTCACTGAACCATAATATTTACATTGCGGCGGACCCCTATCCTGTGGCCATTAATCATGCTGCGCATGCGGGTGGGACCTCTGCGAATCATGACGATCCGCCTACTTTAACATCATCAGCCATCGCTGTTGACCATAGCAGCGCTGATGTGTTAAAATAACGAATGTGTCAGTAATGATGACATGGCCATGTCATACAGACATCCAGATGGGAACACGGTCAGCTATATTAAAGGGACTGGCCCAGGCTAAAATCATCAGAAAATCGGTGATTTTATTTTGGCTTCTTAATGTGACCATATGATGTAAACATGTTCATAGACTAGAACTGCAATTTTTTTAAAAAATTTTCTGTTCGGCATTCACCAGTTAGACTAGATATAGAGACGAAATTCCTGTATTTCTATTTTTTGACATGGTTGTCAATAATTAGAAATCAGGAATTTCGTCTCTATATCTAGCCTAACAAGTGAATGCGCAGCACAAAAATAAAAAAACTTTTGTAGTTCTAGTCTATGGACATGTTTACATCATATGGTCATATTAAGAAGCCAAAATAAAATCACCGATGTTTTGATGATTTTAGCCTGGGCCAGTCCCTTTAACTAATGTGACATCGCTGTGACATCGCCAGGTCCTGCAGCCTGCCATCGCTGCTGGCCATAGCAGAGGTGGTGTGTTAAAATAACTAATGGGTCAGCAGTGATGACATCGCCATGTCCTGCAGCCTGCCAGATGGGGAGACGATCAGACTGGACACACAGTGATAATTTATCTCATTTTGTCGATGTGTTCCTTACATTAGACGGACCCCTTGTGATGTAGTTATAGACGTTTATGAGATTCGTTTGACCCGAAGGAGCTACAAGCTGTTTTCACAGCAAGTAATCACATCAGAAACAGCAGCAACACATTTATACTTAGAACGGATCTTTGATATGAGCCAATGGTAACTTAATCTTCACTACTCCAGAATCCATAAAATCTAGATTTCCAGCTTGAAACTGGAAATTGCCTTTAACCCTTTAACCGCCGGTGCCGCATATATTCGGGTTTTCATTTTTTATTAGCACATTAAGTACTACCTTTCAAACATGTTGAAGAAAAAATGTGACATCAATCAGCAATATTTGAAAACAGTTGACCTCCGTTTTGTCAAATCTGAATAATTTTCACTCACTTGAAGTTGCGGATCACGTCAGCGAGACACAACTTCAAGTGGGTGAAAATTCAGATTGAATAAATTGGCGGTTAAAGGGTTAACCCTTTAATCCCACACGATTCATTAAAGCATAATTTTACATCCCTGAAAACAGACTTATATATTCCTTGCTACAACCAAGGGTTTTAGAGTGAAGATTCCCATGAAACTGGTTTACCAATACATTGTAATTTTCTTTAATTTTTAAACCACATCAAATCATCTTCATCCACTACAAGCCGAGAATTGCGACAGCAATTCGCGGCTTGTAGTGGATGAAGATGACTATGGTAAATTCAGGCTTGAAAGGGTTAAAAGGCTAAAGTCATCAATTGAAGGACAAGAGTTAACATTCTGATAACACGGTTCACATTCAGCATTGATAAGGTGGTCAATTAACCCTTTAAGCTCCACGCCTCACTTATGCACTACACAGCAATAAATTTATTACAAATCCGTCACCACTTTCTGAGCATGTATTTAATATATCACTTTTTCCTGTTTAGCAAACTGTTACTCACATATTTTACTTTACATACGTTAAAATTATATGATCTTATTCTGTTTTACTTAATTATTACAAATACATTTTCATTTACAAAGGTCAATAACTAATTAGCTTTTGTTTTACATTTAATAACTATTACTTAGTTAACTTTACAAACGTCAAAACTGATTAGCTTTTGTTTTACATTTGATAACTATTACTTAGTTTACTTCATTAAGTCAAAACTGATTAGTTTTTGTTTTACATGATTAATTAGAGAAATATTACGTCTGTCAGATATGATTAGGTCTGATTGTGTTGTGGTCACACAGTACGCTATTTTACTGTGTTTATTTTATTTTAGAGTCACACATGACATAAATGTATCGGTCCATATCGCAAATCGTGCATATTGAGATAACTGTAGATTGTTTTTAAAAAATCGAATTAAACCATCAGGATTACAAATAACTATGTCAGCTGAGGTTTAATACCGCTAACGCGCATGTTGAGATACGTGTAGACGGTTTATATGCATTATAATTAAAACATTAGCTGAGCTAAGCTGAGATTTAACGTAGCTACATATGACAAGTGAACATAGTCTTTAAACATCACAAAAAAACAAAATGTTTCTTCCCCATCCACGTGTAAAACTCAGTATTGTGGGGAGCCTCTGTGACCGAGAGGTAGCGTGCTCGGCCTCAGTCCGCTAGGGCTTGATTTTTGAATCCTGTGTCTGGCGAACAGTGGCATCTCATTCATCTCATCATCCTCAGGAGGTTCTCCACGCCCAGTTTAGCCTATATGTGCACAAAGGTGGCGTAAAGCCCGATTTAAACATCACAATCGTTTCAAAGTGTTCACGAACCCCTGGAGATGTAGCTGCTGTAGGTGTTTATAAGATTAGTTTGACCTGTAGGAATTACAATTTTTTTTCACAGCGAGAGATAACATCAGAGGAACAGCAGGCGATGGGAAAACACGAGACATTGACCCAATGATGTTTCAATGGTGGCCCATCGTCTACGACGCTGACCCAACATTGGAACAACATTGGTTTAAACTGTTTTTCAAAGCTGAGAACTCACATCAGGTGATGGAACTCCGACAAAAACAACATGCAATTGACCCAAAGATGTTGTATGTCACTTTGCAAAACAATTCAATAAATAATAATTTAGATGGTTTAGATTGTCCAGCTGCGCGACCTAGCACCATCTTGTAGCGCCACAGGGTCGTTATAGACATTGGTTTAAACTGTTTTTCAAAGCCGAGAACTCACATCAGGTGATGGAACTCCGACAAAAACAACATGCAATTGACCCAAATATGTTGTATGTCATTTTGCAAAACAATTCAATAAATAATAATTTATTTGGTTTAGATTGTCCAGTTGCGCGACCTAGCACCATCTTGTAGCGCCACAGGGTCGTTATAGAGTCGTAATGGACGGAAATCAATGGACTAAGATCACTATAAAACAAAAAAAGTACATTGATATGACAGCCGTTATAGTGTCGTAATAGATAATCTGCTGATCTGAGAATACTTAGATTTAGAGCATGATACAAAATATAAATTCAATATAAAGCATCGTGATTTTAAGAAATATATATCAATTGCAACATAATATCAAGCTCTAACATAATATGGTGACTTTATTCTCTAGTCAGTCAATTACGATGAACATATAAATATGCCTCCCATAATTCCCATAATATATATATGGCAGCCGGCAATAATAGTATTACATCTATAGTCAAGCTTACAATATTTTAAAATGATTCCTCTGTTTTGAATTTTTTCCCTGTGTTTTACAAAGGCATGTAGCATGTAAAACCCTACTGCTGAGAGGTATTATGCCTGATTATATAAGCTGATAATTCTGAACCATTACAGGGTAGTTGTTATCTTATGTTAGAAGTAGAACAGGTTCGTTCAATAATCATTTTCTAATATATTCCATGTCCTTGTATTATTTAAAATGCATTGTTTGAACTATTAGCTAACATAAACTGACCACGATGACAGATAAACATATTGAAATAGACCTAGTGAGATTAGCAGCCATCGCTCAGGAATGATAAAGGTATGTTGCAGCGAATTGTTGACTCACTGTTCTCTATTAATTCTGGTAAATCGTCGGCGACACTAGACCAACATCACAACAACACTGGCTCAGGTTATCTACTGGTGTTGCTGGGTTGCTGGCTGATATGTATATAAATATGACCATAATATCTGATTATAGACAGGTTGGTGTATAATTTGAAGGTCTTGGTCGACAGTTCGCAGGATGGTCTAATGATTGATGAGGGATACCCTGGATCAGTTCACCAGGTCATGAGGTCGTAAGGTCATAGTTCAATATATAGCCGCGCAATTGAAGTTGACTGTACAAAGGTAAGTAATATGACGTCACTGTACCTGCAGAGGCTGGTATGAATGAATGAATGAATGAATGAATGAATGAATGAATGAATGAATGAATGAATGAATGAATGAATGAATAAATGAATGAATGAATGAATTAATGAATGAATGAATGAATGGGGTTTTAGGCCACAGTTGTGCACATAAAGGCTAAACTGGACCAGGACATGAGGATGTTGGGATGAATGAGATGACACTGCCCTCCAGAAACAGGATAAGAAATTCGGGCCCTGACTGTCTGACGCCGAACACATTACCGTTCGGTCACGAGTGAGCAGGGAAGAAATTTCTTCGAAACCTGGATGCCAGAGCGAGGGACGAGCGAACTACATAGGCGTGTAGTATGACGTCACAGTAACTACACTTGCTTGTAATATGACGTCACAGTAGCTACAGAGGCTTGTAATATGACGCTACAGTAACTACAGTGGCTTGTAATATGACGTCACAGTAACTACAGAGGTTTGTAATATGACGTCATTGTGACCACAGAGGCGTGCAGTGTGGCGTCACAGTAACTACACATGCTTGTAATATGACGTCACAGTAGCTACAGAGGCGTTTAGTATGACGTCACAGTGAATACAGTGGTTAGTAATATGACGTCACAGTTACTACAGAGGTTAGTAATATGACTTCACAATAACTGCAGATTTTGTTATAATTATGACGTCATATCAGTATATATAGTTATACAGCTTAACATAATGAGCCACTACCACTGACCATCGTAGATTGCTGTTGTTCATACAACTAATGTGTCTGAAGTGATGACATCACTATGTAATGTCCCTGCAGCGATACAGGCTGGCAGGTGGTAACAAATTAGCCCCAGTCACAGACTGACGGCGGGATCGCTCGCAGTCACCGCTATGTTGGATTTTTAGGGTAAATCAAATACATCAATCCACAGCCTCAGAGAGGACGACACGGCTACTCGCAAATTATATCAGGGGAGGGAATTAATCAATGTTGTCGGTGTGCTCCTTACATTAGAGCATTAGCCGTTCTCCTTGAGATGTAGCTGTTATATGTGTTTATGGGATTAGTTTGACCCATAGGAATTACAAGTTCTTTTCACAGCGAGATATCACATCAGAAACAGCAGCAGGTGATGGAAAAATACATTTACAAAATGTAGCAATAAATTTACACTTAGAAGTACTACATCTAACAGATCTTTGATGGGAGCCATTGAATACTGTGTCGTCACCACATGACTTGTGTGTCACTTACAATCGATATTGATCAAATGGCATGGGGTATGGCATATACATGATTTTCACAGTGTATCCCTAGCACACAGTAGGCCAATGCTGGTACAATGTTGGCCCACCGTCTGCATAGCTGACCCAACATTGTACCGACTTTGGGTGAACGTATCTTGTTTGGGTCACATGGACCTGGAGAGAATCTGCTATATTTGTGAGTGAGGTTCAAACAGCTGAGTGGTGTATTATATTGCTACTATGCACAAACACATCACACTACAGACACTGCTGATAGACCCCGTGGACACTAACCTACTACTACCTGATGTATATGATAAAGCCCGAGGAGCTCTACATTCTTAGTTGTGAAAAAGGTCGAGGCCGCTACACACACTGTCTACACACATAGACCCCGTGGACACAGACATTGAGACTTGTGAGGTTTGTCATTGAGCCATCACAGTGACAATGTGTCATGATCAGTCGTTTGGCCGCAGACCCGGCCACACTGACCACCATTTTATGTAGGCCATACAAGCTGCATACATGATTTTCACAATGGATCACATGGAGCTGCAGATAATCTTGTGTGGCTGATGGCAACATAGGTGAGGGCTGTATTATATACTTACTATATACAAACACGTTATACTAACTGCGTAACTCGCATCGCCGCAGATCGCAAACAACACACCCTACCGAAAAAACTGGGGTGTAATGAAACTGAGACGAATTTTAAGTGCCTATTAAGAATAGACCTTTTTCAGCGGCGAAATCTAGTGATCGTTTTAGAACTAATGTATTTCCTAATGGAGGCTTCTGTGTGAGAGCCTTGCATGTCATCTTGTTTCATATATACTTGCCGTCACAATAAACCAGGATCGCATGATTTTCGCTGTCAATTCTAACTTCGTCAATTCTAAACCGATTTCCTTGAAATTTTGCAAAAGCCATTTTCTATGTTTTATGTTTTATGTTTTATAATGAAATGCAATGAATGGGGTTTAATGCCACCTGTGTGCACATATAGGCTAAACTGGGCCAGGAGAACCCACTGAGGATGGTGAGATGAATAAAATGACACTGCCCTCCAGACACAGGATTCGAAACTCGGGCACTGACGGTCTGAGGCTGAGCACGCTACCTTTCGCTCACGGAGACTCCCCACAATATTGCATATTTACGAGTGAGCGGGGAAAAAACAATTTTTTCTTTGAAATCTTTCTTCGAATCTTGTCGGCCAGAGAGAGGTTCGAACCCGCTATCTCCGATTTTCTAAGCAGAGAGTTTTAGCGACTGCACCACGGCCACGCCCTCCTCGTGGCATAAGTAATATTGTTATAAATGTTAAAAATAATACAATTAAAATATAATTGTCTGATAATAAAAATAATATTATATATTATTGTCTGATAATATAAAGACACAAATAGCATGACGTTTAAAAATTAATATGTGACAAAGACGAGACGGTGGAACAACAGTAAACCAATTATTTTTTTATCGGATTGAATCAGTCAAGGTACAAAAGACCTTCATAAAGTACGATTCGCCATAAAATGAGCGGAGATACAATTACAATTAACTCTTTAAATGCTAAATTATTTAATTGGAAATTGTAAATCAATTGAAGTTGAGTCTCGCTGACGCGATCCGCAACTTCAATTGGGTGAAAATTATTTAGATTTCACAAAAGCAGGTCAAATATTTTTTAATGTTGCCGATTTATGTCACGTTTTATCTTTAACATGTTTAAAACCTGATGCGTAATGTGCTAGTAAAAAAACATGTAAAAACAGAATATAATGGGGACCGGCGGTCATAGGGTTAATTATAGGCTATAAGTACGGGGTTTGTCTAAATATCACACGGTAGACAAGCCCAGCTTAATGGATCGGAAATTAAAGTAGGCTATTATTTTCGCATATTAGCCGTAGCCATTAGCGATAGTTTTACGCCAACGACTGATTATTTTCACTCCCATTTATATTTAAATTTAATGTCTTTATATTCTAAAGTATCACAAATGTTATAATGTTTGTCAATTTATATTAATTTAATTAGTGAAGTAATTGTGCGTAGACAACGTGACGACAACGTCAATGAAATGTCGATTCAATGATCATTTTTGCAAGAATAGTTCAAACAGTTTGTCAGCATGACATTATTAAAGTAGATTTATTTTCGATAAAAGGTGCTTTAAATAATTGTAGTTTTAAAACTGAAAAGGAGGACATACAGACTGAAGACCTATTTCTGAAGAGTATTAAACACATGAAACATCATCTTTTCGATTTTATTGTATAGCGTTTTTGTTTGTGTCTTAGAGAAACCATAATATGGGATGTATGGTGAAGGAAACAGACAGAAAACACCACAAGCGACTAGAAATATCTCACAATAGCTAATAATATGTTGACCTTATTTAGCCATTGCAGGTATATAATGCTGATTTACATAATTATGTACGAACATTTGCTTGATGTAAAAGTGATATCGTAAATATCATGTATCCATTAGTAGGAACTACAGGATTCAATAAGAATCAAGTAACGTAACTCTTTTAAATTCATTTTTCAGCTCCGTGTTCACCCGAAAATTGACGAAAACACGGATTTACCCACCATTTTTATATCTGTTTCAAGTAAATGTATTGGTCAAAATCTAAATAATATAAAATAAACGATTTAAACACCGTTATCCAATATAACTATCCACTCAGTTAAAGTTGTGTCTTGCTGACGCAAGTACGTATTGTTTATATTAAGACCAAACATTTATGAAATCTTTCTGACGAAAAAAGATGTTTTCTGCCTAAATAAACTAGGCCGGCCCACTTAGTGTAATGGTGATTACAGCTAAATTATACATCCCGTCAAAGATGCCAGGAAATCCATAAGGAATCCAAACGCCATGGATCTAAATGCATCTAAATGAAACTAGCGGGGATACCTACTTGCCAACATGTCTTCAACCAAGACATCTACATCTCTTTCTAATAAGCCTCAGCGGCAATATGCAAATGTTTGGAATCACCAATGATTGAAGTGTCTTATTACCATGATTACCACCACTGGAAACACGATTGGGTCAAACATAGTAAAATTGAGGATAACAGTATATAAAAATACATAATAACACTATGTGAAGAAGAGGAATTTTTTATAAATTAAGAATATAGTACCGTGAAATGTCCATGATTTAATCACGCCAATCGTCATTGTATGTGTTATGTGTCGTATTTCTTATTTTTGCGATAGTTGTTCAAAATTTGAAATCATGATATGTAGTCTCTATATCTGGCCTAACTGGTGAATGCGCAGCAGAAAAATTAAAAAACTTTTGCAGTTCTAGTCCATGGACATGTTTACATATGGTCATATTTATATGTTTACATATGGTCAATTGAGAAGCCAAAATAAAATCGCCGATTTTTTTATGATTTTAGCCTTGGCCAGTCCCTTTGAATCTTTGTCACGAGTACGCAGATGATCTTCACATATTTGATCTTAGGTACGTTGATTTGGCATTAATAATACTCATTAATACACATTATTTTCTACGTATAAATAGAGGTGATCAAAGTTGATTTTACGTTAACATGATGAACGGTATACATACAATACTCACATATGGTATATTCATGAGTCGGATATGATTACCCTGATTTTACTGTTGTCATATACCTTTTTTTTTATTAGTTTCTATTTATGATTCCTAATATATATCAAACTTTTATATAATTAAGATAACATAACGCATGTAATATCACAACCAAGGGCAGTAATGATGTAAAGAGAAATATATATTAGGATGCTGCGATGATTGGTGAAATGAGAACCCGATGATACTGTCAGTCTGATTGACAAAACATTCCAGCTTCAAACTGCTTAAGACCGATAAGGCTACATGGAATTCACCCTATTAATTTTCTGGTTTTTTTCGCAGGATAGCCTATGTAATACACATATCATGAAAACTTCTCATGAAACTGCTTTTATGTTTTTTATTCAGGTGTCGCTAACGAGATCAACAACTGCAAGCGGTTAAAACCTTACAAATTGTTTAATATTTTTTCGGTGGGTAACAGGTTAAACACATAATTCACTTGCCATAACCGTGATAATAAAACAAACTATAAAAAACAAATTTAATCGTGATTGATGCTTTAAAACACGAACAACATAAAATATTAATAATTAATTTGAAATATTACACTTTGAAACTTGAAGGCCGGAGTGGAGCTCGAGCTCGCAATCTCCTACTTCCCAAGCAGGCAGCTTCAACCACTACAACATGGCCCCCGCCATCCGATCCCATCAGATAAATTTAAATTAGGACTAAACTGCATATTCTGATTGTGATTGAGATATGTTTTTTGTCAGATTATTATTATTTTATGTGGTCTCCCTGATATCATGCTGACGTTTGACAAATATGGTAAACAATTGCGTTTATGAATCACCAATAAAGTATTTTTTCATTTTAATTGACATTTCATTGTAATGACAGATTAACGAGATATCCCGTATTGCTCGGACAGCGTTTATCTATTTATTTTACGACTTTGCACACAATTATCTGACTTTTTAAGATTTATTATTTGCTGATGCCACGACGGTATTGACGGAGTTTCCAATAGAGATTGAAGCTGAGTTTGATCATGTTGGCCTTCGACATTGTTTAATTATATACGTCGTTCTTAACAGGTTCCAAGAGAGAGTCTTCTAATTTTGACCTACGATAGTATTGACGTATAACAGTATTGACTTATGGCTGTATTGACTTATAACATTATTGACCTAGGGCGGTATTGAATAATAACAGTATTGACTCATGGCTGTATTGACTTATAACATTATTGACCTAGGGCGGTATTGAATAATAACAGTATTGACTCATGGTTGTATTGACTTATAACAGTATTGACTCATGGCTGTATTGACTTATAACTTTATTGACCTAGGGCGGTATTGACTTATAACAGTATTGACTTATAGTTGTATTGACTTATAACAGTATTGACTTATAGTTGTATTGACTTATAACTTTATTGACCTAGGGCGGTATTGACTTATAACAGTATTGACTCATGGTTGTATTGACTTATAACACTATTGACTCATGGTTGTATTGAATTATAACAGTATTGACTCATGGCTGTATTGACTTATAACAGTATTGACTCATGGCTGTATTGACTTATAACATTATTGACCTAGGGCGGTATTGACTTATAACAGTATTGACTCATTGTTGTATTGACTTATAACAGTATTGACTCATGGTTGTATTGACTTATAACATTATTGACTCATGGTTGTATTGACTTATAACAGTATTGACTCATGGTTGTATTGACTTATAACAGTATTGACTCATGGTTGTATTGACTTATAACAGTATTGACTCATGGTTGTATTGACTTATAACATTATTGACTCATGGTTGTATTGACTTATAACATTATTGACTCATGGCTGTATTGACTTATAACATTATTGACCTAGGGCGGTATTGACTAATAACAGTATTGACTCATGGTTGTATTGACTTATAACAGTATTGACTCATGGTTGTATTGACTTATAACAGTATTGACTCATGGTTGTATTGACTTATAACATTATTGACTCATGGTTGTATTGACTTATAACATTATTGACTCATGGCTGTATTGACTTATAACATTATTGACCTAGGGCGGTATTGACTAATAACAGTATTGACTCATGGTTGTATTGACTTATAACACTATTGACTCATGGTTGTATTGACTTATAACACTATTGACTCATGGTTGTATTGACTTATGACAGTATTGACTCATGGTTGTATTGACTTATAACAGTATTGACTCATGGTTGTATTGACTTATAACAGTATTGACCTAGGGCGGTATTGACTTAAACATTATTGACCTAGGGCGGTATTGACTTATGACGGTGATCACTTCTGATAGTATACACTTCTTAAAGTTATTGCCATATGATTTACGATAGTATAGAATTTGTGACAGCATTGACTTGTTATAGCATTGATTCACAGTAGCATCGATTTATGATAGTACAGTATTGACTTAGGATAATATTGACTTATTACAGTATTGACTTACGATAGTATTGACGTATGATGGTATTAATTTATAATATTATAGACTATAAGGATTATATTGCCTTATGACCTACTGTATCACATTTATGATATTATTGCATTAAGATAGTACTGACTTACTTATGATAGCATTTATTTACAGTAGTATTGAGTTATGGTAGTATTCTGTGAAACTCAATGACCTTGACCTCCTTTGTTTTCTCCGAGCTGGCTAATACAATGAAGTATGGGGGAGAGGTCATATATAACCTTTTTTTCACCGAGTGGCGTCACTGCGTTTCACAGAATGAAATATGGGGGAGCGGGTGTTATATAACCTTGTTTTCACCGAGTGACGTAACTGCGTTTCACAGAATTGCATTAAGATAGTGTTGAATTATGACGGTATTGCCTTATAATAATAATGACTTAGGACAGTATAGATTTATGATTGCATTGACTTATGATTGCATTGACTTATGATAGTATTGACATATGTTGGTGTTGACTTTTATTAGTATTGACATTCATGATACAAAAAATAAAACGTTTTATGCACCTACATCTGGAGTGTAATATTTACACGGCGGTGTCAAAATAAAACAGCATTATTTTCGTATTTTTTTAAGCACTATAAATTACTTAAGATTAATAGCAACTTACCTTTACTTATATATACCAGTTTCTATTTGAGTTTATGTCCATAGTTCACCATTTGTATCCAATCATTGTCAATATCCACAGTGATCGAGAAATAACTGTATCGTCAATGAATCATCTGATATAATTATCAGTGATCTTCAGATTATTGTATCCTTAGCCATTCCTCTGATAACACTATGATCATCACATGTTGTGGTTGACTCTGATATAGCTATGACCATACCGTTATGAGGGGATCAGCCACAGAGCTCAGTCTCCATGGATTAGGGCTATAGATAACAACATGATCCCGAAATAAAGCTCTCAATTATGACCGATTGTAATATGACGATATCATCATTTAGGCGCTTCTCTAAATGATCATCTATCTCGTCTCGGTTAATTTGGCGAAGTGTGACTTAGGGCCAGATAATCATCCGAAATAAATATCTCAATCCTGACTGATTGCAGTATCATTGACGGTATCACTATCATCGATTTTTTCTCGGTTACTTCCAGGGTAAAGTTTTGCTTTCCATTCATATCAAACAATAAGGATACATTACCCCACTGACGAAATAAAACTGATCACGAATCGTTCAAATTACTGTAGAAAGCTCCGAATCATCACTGTAAATATGGTAAAACAAGCAATATCCTTCATTAAAATTAAAATTTAGTGAGATGATACTATCACTTTATGTATATCAGTATCCGCATGTACTTCACACGAGCCATATTCATAGGCCAAGTCTTAAGAAATGCTGGTGTTCCAATTGCAATAATAACTTCCAAACGTGTATGTTACGTAGCAATACACTTGATGATTAATTGAGCACTAATCCATGGAGAGATATCGCACGTAAACAATCACTGATGAAACTATCCTTAGTTTTTTTGACTTATAGTGATTGCGTTCCAATGTAAAACAAGGCCTCCTGAGTCGTATTGCCACCAACCCTCTACGTCATAGAACAAATATCCACTTTGCTATGTCTCTTGGCGTATATATCACAAATAAAACATTTTTGTTACCAGGCCACGGATTTTTTTTCAGATAAAACTTTAAAAAGTGACTTGTATGTGTGTTGCTATCCTTGTAGTAGTGAGAGACCATACAATCAGACGGTGAGCCTGAATCTCAGCGCGTCTTCTGTGACTGGCAGATCTGTAGGCGTGGCGTAAATAATACCAGCGGCAGAGCAATGGCCATCAACACAGCAGCAGAGCAATGCTAACAGAAGCAGCGGCGGACAAGCGACAGCAACAGCCACCAAGTAACAGCAACAACAACAGCAACCAAGTAACAGCAACCAAGTAACAACAACAGCAACCAAGTTTCAACAACAGCTCAGGCAAACATGCGGGGATGACAACAAAATTACAACAGCTAAGTAGCAGTAGTTAGAAGGATCTCGCCCTCTACTAAGTTTCGGGATAGAACGCAGCATGTATCTGAAACGCAAGATACTCACATCATCACAAATGGTTAAAATGACATAAATATTTTTTCGGGACGTGCTTTACAAAAGGACGTTGTAAAGCACAAGGCAACCAACCCACATGACCATAAAAAATGAGATTTTTGTTTTATGACGTCGCCAGTACACCAGTCGTCATTAAAAAAAATTGACCTAAACGATTGAACGAAATTTCACGCTGCCTAGCGAGTTGAGACCAAACCACAAACGACAAATGGGCCATTCTGAGTTTTGCACAACAGAACCAACCCACACATGAAAATGCGAAAAGCTGTATACGCTGTTCAGATTGTTTTAAAAAGTAGCAGTGTAATATCTTGTTATCAATTATGCAACATATGTTCATAAAATTATTTGTACGTAACAGGTAATGCCATACATCTTTTATGATGAATCATTTTGCTATTTGCGTACGTTGGTTCTCTTTACCGAAATTAACAATGCAAAAATTGTCAGCTATTTGAATAGTATTTTATAATACAAAAAGTAGCTTCAACTATAATTCGAATGATCCTCGTCTATTTTATTCTTACAATGTTTTATTTTAAACATGATATATTCCATTACAATACGTAGTTTTAGATAAATAACTATCATTTGCCACCTTATGTGGGTTGGTTCCCTTGTATAAAACGATATTTTTGCCCCAGGTTCCAGTGATTTAGATTCAGATGTTAAGCTTATATGTTAACAGCAATTATATTTCTAATGTTCATGTGATCATTATTGCAATGTGTGTTTTAACAGTAAGACATCACATAATGGTTCGCGGTCTTAAAAAGAGTTTGCAACAGTGTTTATTAATTTGAGAATTGAATATTCGTGTTTTAATCACGTTCGTCTGACAATGAAATAGGAAGAATGAAGTGTTCTTAATAGCCTACATTTTAGCATTAACTATGGTGTGTTTGATCGCATTCTTCTGACAGTGAAATATGGAAGAATGTTTAATATTTTAGCATAAGTATATTCGTGATTTTATTAACTATTCCAACAGTGACATAGCGAGTAAGCGCAGTTTCCTATGAAGTATATTTATATACCATGCAAATGTTATCAAGTGGCATATCTAGAAATAAAATAAGGGGGGGGGGTGCTCAGATTTCCAAAAAAAAAAATTTCACCAGCAGGGGCCTATGGGGGGGGGGAGGGCATGACCTCCGCAAAAGTTTGGAAAAAACATTAAATAGTTCGATTTCATGGTATTTTTGCTGTAAAACAAAGATATGAGATACTGGCTGAAATGTCAGTTTTTGTATGAACTTAATGACATATGTATTACAATCCAGCCTGGACTAGTCCAACTATTTGAGCCAACACAACCACACTATGGAAAAACAATAAACATGATCAACATTAGCTTATTTAATAGCGACAGGAACTACGAGGCATATTAAAGGGACCCCTTGGGATGAGACATTTTCAATGCTGTCAATTTTAAAAAATTAATTTATATGAAGCTATATAGCCTACTGATCTTTAAGCACCGAAAAAGAGTGAAATAGTTGTATTTCCAGGTCGTATATTGCCATGTAAACAAAACAAGTCAGCAATATTCAGCACTTTACATCAGATATTCCCACGTATCAGACGGTAAGATCAGAGCAGTCGCCGCTAATTGGAGTCTTATAGTCAGGACACGGGAGGACACACCTGCAGCACTGATTGTCTACCCAACGCTGGGCCGATGCCATAAGCATGTGGCCCAATGCTGTGAAAACATTTAATCGTCCTTCAGGTATACAAATAGTTTGTTTGGGTTACTTCTGGTTTCATAGAAATGTTGATTAAATATATTTGTAAAAATATGAAAATTCTGAAAAAAAATTAAAAACATGATACGTGGGATACACTACTTCAGTACGGATTTAAAAACGAAGATTGATGGCATCCAAAGGAGCTGCTTTAAATGAGCTACACAAACAACTGTCGACCAAATGTTGTGTTAATGTTGGGCCAGCGTCGCAGACTGTGGACCAGCATTAATTTTAAGCAAACGGACAGAATATTCTTTAATGCAAATATTATCTTCCAGTTCATCATCAGTTAGGCCTATATCAGATATCCTTGTTAGTATCTGTTATTCTTCCACATTGTTAAAACAACTTTACTGCCCATTTTCAATTATTATCCTTGATTTCGTCTCTAGTAATTCTATTTAAATAGGCCTTTAAAACAAATGCAAAATCTATGCACGACTACAATACAACAACTAAATTTTGGAAATTTAAAAAGCGACCATGTTTTTCATCCATTTGTTCAGAATACCGAATCTCAGAGATGATAGCTCTTGAGAAATAATTTCGCCATCACGCAGGTGAAAAAATCATGGTAATTGGGTAATAATCTATATCTCGAGGTCCGTATTCGTTTATTTTATGCAACGTTGTCGTTGTCCGTTTTAAGCGTTCCCCATAGCCTACTGTTGATTGTGCTTCTGGTGTGTTATAATGATCATAGCGTAGAGTATAGTTTATGATAATCACTATCAATCTTAGCATATTGACTTTGGAACAGCGTTGTTTGAAGTTAGTCTATGATAATTACCATCAATCTTAGCATATTTATTTTTACATAACGTTGTTTTAAGTCTGGCTCAATGTTTCAATTATTGGCCAAGACCAAAACAAAGTTGATATATTTTATTATGTTTCTTTCTAAAAAATGAATGAATGTTTGAAAAATCTCACACCAAGGGTGGACAGGTAGAAGAAGACCAGTTGCAACAAATTCCTACTTTTAGCTGCTCTGAATGGTCAATTTTTTGCATTGCAAATATTTTGCTTTTGGCGCCGCATGGCGAGCACTTAGTCCATTGTCCACTCTTTAACGGCGTCAATCATACTCCCATACACCAGCCCTTAAATGGGAAGGGGTATATATTAAGGTGTGGAGTTGGAAAATAACCACTTTGGAAATTAAGGGGGGTGCTCGAGCACCCTGGGCACCCCCCTGGATACGCCCCTGTTATCAATGATAGACTTAGGCCTATCATAATAAAATATCTTCAATAACTTACATGACATGCAGGATCATATATAGGGTATATTATGAACAAAGGCGAATAAGGTGCATTTTATTGTTGTAAAAGATAAGCGACTTGTCAAATAGTATAGGGGGCCTACATAATTTCGCGATTTTAGTTGTCACTTGTCATAGTTCATCATGTTACTACACATATAGCGCCAGGGACGGAAGGCCGCATCACATTTATAGGGCCTATGTCACAATGTGTGAATGAATGATTGGAGGTTTAGGCCACCTTTGTACATATAGGCAAAACTCGGCGGTGAGAACCTCCTAAAAATAGTGAGATTACACTGCCCTCCAGACACAGGATTCGACATTCCATCCCTGGCTGCGTGAGGCCGATCATGCTACGTTTCGGTCAAATAAGCAAAATTCCGTCATATAATATATACGTTCGCGCTAGATCTGAGCTAAAAATTATTCCATTTCCAATGTTTTCATCATAATGCAAGGACAGATGTAGGTCCTATATGGTCCTATATGGTCTTAAAATGAGAATTTCATTGAGGAATGGACATTGATGTCTCAGATCGACGCGGGCTCAATATAGAAATGTGGGTTGGTTCCATTTTCCGAAATTGGAATACGCGATTCATCATTTTTACCAACAGAACCACGACCATATGAACGCCTGCACCTCTTACGCTATCATCAACACAATCACAAAAATGTTCCTTAGAGTACATGTTCAAACCTATATTCTAATAATTCCATGCAGACAACTCTCATTATATATTTCCCGAATTAACACAGTTCATCAAGCTTTAAGTTCATTTTACAGAAAATTACTTCCTTGTGGGTTGGTTCCCTTGTGCTTAATAACGTCCAAATACTCTGACTCGATAAATAACTGATATAATATTCGAAAATGACCTGATAGGGTTCATACATAGTCACAAAGTTTTGTAAGCACAATTTATTTAGAGGGGGGGGTGTCAATGGGGGTTAAATCAATCGCTTGTCGCTAGAAGAACCCTAATTTACGGTTCAGGGGCCGCGTGCACCAAACAGTCGCAAATGTGAATCTTACAATGTCAACGACTGACGTTGTAAGTCCGTCGTACGTGTAACGTTGCGACGTTACATGTACGTCGGAACTGGTACGCGGTGTGCACTAAGGATGTAGTTTATGATTTTAACAACGTGGCATTCACGACATTAATACGACCGAAAGTGTTTATAACACTGACAAAATGAATATACCTGCAGATTTGGGAAAGATGTAGGCCGGCTGATGTCAACCCAGTGTTATTTTATTGTTGGCCCATCGTATACAACAATGAGCCAACGTTGGTGGACACCCATATATAGTGCTATCCCATTATTGAAACAATATCGGGTAACCGCCTCGTGTTTGCAGGTAAGCTGACCGTATATACATTACGTCGGACATCCGCGTGTGCACCAAGCAAGACTTAATGACAGATGTTTGAAGAAACCAGCGAAGTTGTCTTCTACTTGTTTTCTTTAATAAATGTCAAATATAGCTGTCATTTAATCTCTTATATTCATAATATTAATGGACATTTACCAGCATTTGAGTGCTTAAATTATCTGTGATAGGCTAGTAACGGCAAATGCCAGTTTTAGCCTACATAATTATAGAACATTTCTCAAAAAACATTTGTAAAAAAAAACATGGTCGCATATCGGCAAAATTCTGTGAAGGATTCATAGAGTAGGAATGATAACGATGGCAATGATAATAAACGCCTACATTTCGTGGTTCAAGTGTGTGTGTGGGTGTGTGTGTGTGTGTGTTCTTTCTTTGTGAATAATATAAATGTACATTTCATCATCGTCAAACTGTAGGATTTTTACAATGTTTTTGATGTTGGCACACCGTCTGTGGGCCACCGTCTTCGACGCTAGCCCAACATCAAAACTACACTGATTCACTGGGAGGTAACGGGAGTCTCACCAATAGCTGCAGCAAGAGCAGCAGACCGCCAGGGTTCGAATTTCGAATGCTGTGTCTGGAGGGCAGTGTCATCTCATTCATTTCACCATCCTCAAGAGGTTTTCATGGCCCATTTTAGCCTATATGTTCACAAAGGAGGCCTAAAACCCCATTCCTTTCATTGTATTTGCCACAAGGCCAACATTGTAATGGTGTCTGGCTGTTGCAAGCCAAAGCCTGAGGCTAGTTAAATGTATATTGTCAACAGCTTGCATATCTTAGAGAGTGTGTTTAAATAAAAAACAAATTTGATGGGGACATGCCCCCATATATATACCCTTGCCCTAAGAGGCCCTGCGGGAACCCTGCCTGTGCCATCTCGATATGTCATACACTTTACGGCCCCCGGCCGGGTCCCGTGAGAGATACCTACAAGCACCGGCCGTGCCCCGGTAACGTTTCCAGGGAAATGTAACGTGTCCATGGAAATGTGGACAAGTCTCTTCCGATAGCCGGCCGGGCGCCCGCCGGGACCCACCAGCATCCCGGCAGGGTATCTGTAAAACACTATTAGATCATGACCACAGTGCCCGGGGCAAGGCAAGGCAAGGGTCTTAGATCCCGGCCGTGCTCACAGCTCGGACGGGACCCGGGCTAATTGTAAACTAAGCATTAGATAGTGTTGATCATGACAACAGTGCCCGGGGCAAGGCAAGGCAAGGGACATAGATCCCGGCCGTGCTCACAGCTCGGACGGGACCCGGGCTAATTGTAACCTAAGCATTAGATAGTGTTGATCATGACAACAGTGCCCGGGGCAAGGCAAGGCGAGGGACTTAGTTCCCGGCCGTGCTCACAGCTCGGACGGGACCCGGGCTAATTGTAACCTAAGCATTAGATGGTGTTGATCCTGACCACAGTGACCAAGGCAAGGCTAGGGACATAGATCCCGGCCGTGCTTAATAACAATATATCTCTTATTTGTTTATGTTTATTTGACTTCCAGTTAAAAACATGCACAAATGGTACAATCATTATTATTAATTCAGTTTTTTTTCTAACATGTTATTAACTTCGGTTGACTGGAACAGATCGAGACGACTTCTACAATGCCTGTCAACCATATTAGTGAATTGATTAAAATAAAATAATAAAATAATATGACAGTATAATATAAAACCAACTGAACGTGCTTGTATGCATATATGTCGTGGTTATTCATGCCACATTGCTGTTGGTAGATTACCTTCATATTTTGCATAATAAAATGCCCTTATTTAGATGGTGTCACATAGTGATAAGACAGAGGAAGAGACAAGCCAGGTGTAAATACAAACCTGCGACTGAAACAAGACAGAGACAAGACAGACACAGCCACAAAACTGAGGCGGCGAGATGAAAGAGACTGGCTAAAAATAAAACAGAGGAAGTGACAAGCAAGTGTAAATATAAGCCTGCGACTGAAACAAGACAGAAACAAGACAGACACAGCCACAAAAGTGAGACGGCGAGCTAAAACAGACTGACTAAAATAATACAGAGGAAGAGACATGCCAGGTGTAAATATAAGCTAGAGACTGAAACACGTTCAAGAACGAGGCTGATAAAAGACAGAAACTGAACAGATACTGCCACAAAACTGAGGCGCCGAGCTAAAATACACCTTTCTCAATAACAACACGCCACACAGTGAGCAACGCCGAACTGTTTTAATCAGCCAGCTGTTACACACTGTTGAATGACAACACGCCACAGAGTGAGCAACGCCGAACTGTTTTAATCAGACAAACAAGTTCACGCGCAAACTCGTGCAAGCTGTTTATAGACTGACCTAAATAATCCAGCGACAAAGACATTTTCAGTTACATAGATCAGGTCCCCACAACACACATGTTGAATGGGTGATAATTTAAATATTTTTTTAGACATTGTACAGAGAAAAGATGACGAGAAATATAAAAGGATTAAAAACGTTCTGGGGAGAACATCAGTTTGGCCTTTGGTACGGCTAAACCAGCAATTAAAACACACCACTACATTATTTTCTTTGCCCGACCACTGCATTCTAAGCCGGGAATAGAGAGTTATTGTTGATCAAGTACAGACCAATTATCATGGTAGGCTTATGGCTCTTTAATCAGTCAGATGTGACCGAGCTGTAGATTATGAGGGATCCTCATTATGGTCGATTTTTTGTTTTAAGTCAGTTAAAACCATCGGGGCTCTACATTCTTAGCTGTGGAAAAGGCCGCGGCCTTTGGCCTCGGCCTTTTCCACAGCTAAGAATGTAGTTCAGCCTTCTCCACAGCTGAGAATGTAGAGTTCCTCGGGCTTTATCCTATACTTAAATGACTGCTGAATTACAAAAGTAAACCAGTGAGAGAAAACAGCAGAGGCCGTTGGAACAAAATACAATGGCATCATAGACTACAATAGTCATGAACATGAATGAATTAATGGTAGACCAGCGACGAAAGCAAAAGCAACGGTGATGGAAATACCAGAAACGGGATGAAAGTAACGGAAACAACAGTAGAGAAAAATCATGGACAAAACAGTGGGCGACATAAGAATGGCAACTGTTACAGCGGCATACCCAGCAAACAAAAACATTTTCGTAACATTTATACAATGTCGGACCAACGTCGAAGACGTTGGGCCGACGTTGTGTAAATGTTATACAAATGTTCTGTGTAGGCGGCAGTGGCATCAACAGAAGAAAACGGTGATAGAAATACCAGAAGTGCTATAACTGCGGAGTACTATAACTGCGGAGTAGCGGCGACAGCAACAGCGCCACGACACAATGGCATCCTCCGCTACATTAACCTTATTCCTGATCCCATGGTACTTTTGTCCAATTAGGCGCCGCCCCACCAGGTAGCGCCTTTTCTCTGCATCCCCTGCTGTCTCTCAGGATATCACGACACAAATGAAGCGGGGTCTCCTGTGTTCTGTCGAGGTATCATGTCACAAATGAATCAGCCGTCTTCTGTGCATGGATGGCGACGTAATCCGTGAATTAATGGATGTGTGACTCCCTTCTCCTGGACACAGTACTACAACTTTAAAGCGTTGAATTATGTTTTGTGTAAACCAAGTTTTTTTTAATCGTCATGAATGTCTTACCTACCTCTTTCCGATTCATTTGAACACCTATATTATTGCTCTACGGCTGGTAAAATCATTTTTTCATTCTTACAGTGCTGATCGACTTTTGACGTCAGAATCTGACGTCTACAGACGTCACATTCGCGTGAGGTCAAGACTTCCAGAGATCAAAACATAGTTTTATAGCTCTTTTCGATTCATTTGAATACCTATGTTATGGGTCCACGGCCGTTATAAATATATTTTATTCTTACAGTGGGGGGATCGACTTTAGACCTCAGAATCTGACGTCTACAGACGTCAGATTCTAACGTCTAATTTCGATCCTCGCGCTGTAAGGGTTAAAGGTGAGGTCAAGACGTCCAGAGATCAAAATACAGTTTTATTGCAGGATGCATGATTTTATATCGCCATCCATTTCTTCTTTTTTTTTGCAATGTGAAATGTTGCAATTTTTAATTAGTATGAATAAAGATGAAAACAAAATAGTGATTTAAAATAACCGAATAAATACATAATGAGTCTAAAATAAATAAAATAAGTGTCAGCTCCCGGTATAAGTGACATTCTCCTGTATGGTGCTGCACCGTCACCACTTAATATATATCCTTATGGCCTCACGACTTGGTTTGAAAAACACGATTTCTTGATAGAGTTTGCCAAACATGTATCTAATTTTCAAATACCTGGTATAGAACGAAAACTGGTGTGTGCTACAAAAGTGAGCATATGGCAAATAGTATAATTAAGAACAGAAACTTTATGTCAATATTTTGAAAAAATATGAAATATATTCAAAAACAAGACTGCTCTCTATGCATTGGTCACTTGAGATACATTACTGACATATACTTGTTCAAGGATGAGGCTTCGTGAAAGTCTGAAACGTAATTTAATTTAATGTAGAGGTCCTCAATTGAAACTGATACAACTTACACATTTCTGAATATGACTTTTTTTTTGCTCGAAAGCGTCACTTGGTATTGTTTTTTGGCAGCAATGTCAGAAGTCAAATGTGGCCAATCTATCACAGAATAACTGTAAGGCTTCTCTAATTAAAGAAACCTTCTTGCCAACACCTATGTATATCTCTCACCTTGACGTGTGATTGATTCTCGCCATTTCTGAGGTGAGAGAACAGAACACGACGTATCAGTATATGATAAAGCCCGAGGAGCTCTACATTCTTAGCTTTGAATAAGGTCGAGGCCAAAGGCCGAGGCTTTTTTCAAAGCTAAGACTGTAGAGCTCCGAGGGTGTTAACTGACTTAAAACGTATCCGACCATAATGAAAATCGCTCAAAATCAACAGTTCGGTCGCCCCTGACTGATTATAGTACCATAAGCCTACCATGATAATTGGTCTGTACTTGATGAACAATAACTTCCCATTCCCGGCTTAGAATGTCGTGGTCGGACAAAGAAAATGATGTAGTGATTTGTTTTAATTACTGTGTATGATTGGTAAGGGATATAGCCTCAGGCGACAATAACCTTCAAATAACATCAAGTCATGGATGCCTGACCATATATCGTCGCCTCGGAGCTAAAGGATCCTATCTGCCACTCTAACGAGTGTCAGATAGGATCCTTTAGCTCCGAGGCGACGATATATAAACATTTCATCTGCCTCATCTAATTACATTTACATTCACGTGTGATCGATATTGCTGCTATATGTCAAGTTGATAAATAGCACATTTTATACATTATGAATTATTAACCCTTAGAGCACTGCTGCCGACTTTAGTATTATTTTGTACATTATGACGTATTAACCCTTAGAGCACTGCTGCCGACTTTAGTATTATTTTGTACATTATGACGTATTAACCCTTAGAGCACTGCTGCCGACTTTAGTATTATTTTGTACATTATGACGTATTAACCCTTAGAGCACTGATGCCGACTTTAGTATTATTTTGTACATTATGACGTATTAACCCTTAGAGCACTGATGCCGGCTTTAGTATTATTTTGTACATTATGACGTATTAACCCTTAGAGCACTGATGCCGGCTTTAGTATTATTTTTTTATGTTGTAATTCCTTATATATCACACTTTTAAAATCCGATTATTTCTTAAATATGACATAGTCATATATACATTTTTACTGAAACTGAGCAAATGCAAATATTTTGTAGCCACTTGAAGTTGTGAATGGCCGTAGCGAGACACAACTTCAAGTGGCTGAAACCTTACGCCTCTAAGCGCGAATATACACGTTTTTAATTCGTTTTAAAAACCTATCAAATCACAGTCATTAAAATTAGTGTTTATATAGCAAGATTTGAAAATGTTTTGTATCAAATTAAATAAAAAATAAAGTTTTTTATCCACTTGAAGTTGATCGTGGTAGTCAGACACAATTTCAAGAGGGTAAAAAATTTAATTATTTAATTTAGCGGTTGAAGGGTTAATGTGAATGTACTCCAGGCCACATGTGCACACGGAATAAATTAAAATTTCAGTAAAGTAAACAAATCAATTGACGTTGTGTTCAACTTAAATTCATTCTCCTAACCTTGTAACAAGACATGTTAGGTATATACACAAGTTATACATTACTATATGTCTACCAGAAAGCCATATAGTACAATAGCAACACATTGATTCCGTTCGTTAGCAGTCTTAAAGATAATTTGTATGAGTTTGGACAGTTCTCAATAGTTTAATTCTAGTAGCATTAGATAAAGTAAAACTCGACTGACGTGTATATATGCGTTTGCCTAATAATAGCATCTCTGCTCTGCAAAATAGAACATTTTAATAAAACTCGTCTCTTACTTCGTTTATGTAGCATAAAGCACAGCATCTCAAATTTCTGTCCACTGAATTTCTCAGGGATTTCGACATCTAAATTTACAGCTAAAAAACTGACTAAGAAGGATGGTTCAAAGGTGGTCGAGAGTCACAAACAGCTTAATTAGCTATTGGCCGGGTCTATTTGCCCCGTCACGGGGCACACAAGGCAAGAAAAGTGCGTTAGATTACCCGTGACGGGGCAAATAACAGTTAAATCCTCTTCCATGTCCCGTGACGGGGCGTGGAACCGCTAATTTTGTGCCTTCGATACACCGTGGCGGACGAAATAAAGGAAAATTAGAGTTATACAGCCCGCTGCGGTGTATGCAAGATAATTAAAGTGTCCTTGGGCACCCCGTGAATGATGTAACGAGGTATCTTATTGGTTGTCAAAAGAAGCATTCCACTGGGTCCACTCGACTAGCACAATAAATATGTTCGCATTTCTAATTTTCAAAAACAACTACATTGATGAGTGGAGTATGTTCCATCTGGCACTCCGGGGCAAGGTGACGTTGGGAACATTCATTGTACCAGTATCACCTAATCCATGACAGATGAAGTTTGCCCAGTGTGCAGCGAGCCCTTCATCCCTTCCAAGGATGAGGTTTAGCGAGTGTGCAGTGGGCCCCTCATCCCTCCTGAGAGATGAGGTTTACCCAGTGTGCAACCAGCCCCTCATCTATCATAAGGATGAGGTTTAGCCAGTGTTCAGTGGGCCCCTCATCCCTCCTAAGAGATGACGTGTACCTATAGTGTGCAGTAGCCCCTCAACCCTGACTGAACCTGAAAGATGAAGTTTACCTTGTGTGCAACCAGCCCCTCATCCCTGAGAGATGAAGTTACCAGTGTGCAACCAGCCCCTCATCCCTCCTGAGAGATGAGGTTTATCCAGTGTGCAACCACCCCTCATCCCTCCTGAGAGACGAAGTTTACCCAGTGTGCAACCAGCCCCTCATCCCCGTGAGATGAAGTTTACAAGTGTGCAACCAGCCCCTCATCCCTCCTAAGAATGAGGTTTACCTACTGTGCAGTGGGCCCCTCATCCCTTCTGAGAGATGAGGGTTTGCCAGTGCGCAGCGAGCCCCTCATCCCTCCTAAGGAGTAGGTTTGGCCAGTGTGCAGTGGGCCCCTCATCCTTCCTGAGAAATGAGGTTTACCTAGTGTGCAGTGGACCCCTCATCCCTCTTAAGAGATGGGGTTTACCAAGTGTGCAGTGGGCCCCTCATCCCTCCTGAGAGATGAGGTTTATCGATTGTGCAGTGAGCCCCTCATCCCTGACTCTGCCTGATAGATGAGGTTTACCCAGTGTGCAGTGGGCCCCTCATCCCTGACTCTGCCTCAGAGATGAGGTGTACCAATAACCCAGTGTGCAGTGGGCCACTCATCCCTAACTTTGCCTGAAAGATGAGATTTACCCAGTGTGCAACCAGCCCTTCATCTATCCTGAGAGATGAGGTTTATCTAGTATGCAGTGGGCCCCTCATCTCTCCTGAGAGATTAGTTTTATCGATTGTGCAATGAGCCCCTCATCTCTGACTCTGCCTGGTAGATGAGGTTTACCTAGTGCCCAGTGGGCCCCTCATCCCTTCTGAGAGATGAGGTTTACCCAGTGTGCAGTGAGCCCCTCATCCCTAACATTGACTGAGAGATGAGGTTTACTCAGTGTTCAGTGGGCCACTCATCCCTAACTGGCCCTGAAGGATGAGGTTCACCCAGTGTGTAGCGAGCCTTTAACTCTCTCAGGGTGGAGTTTGCACAGAGAGAGGAGGTTTACCAATGTGCAGTGGACCCTTCATCCCTCTTGAGAGAGGAGGATTACCCAGTGTGCAGTGGGCCCTTCATCCCTCTTGAGAGAGGAGGTTTATCCAGTGTGCAGTGGGCCACTCATCCCTAACTGGCCCTGAAGGATGAGGTTCACCCAGTGTGTAGCGAGCCTTTAACTCTCTCAGGGTGGAGTTTGCACAGAGAGAGGAGGATTACCCAGTGTGCAGTGGGCCCTTCATCCCTCTTGAGAGAGGAGGTTTATCCAGTGTGCAGTGGGCCCCTCATCCCTCCTGAGAGAGGAGGTTTATCCAGTGTGCAGTGGGCCCCTCATCCCTCCTGAGAGAGGAGGTTTATCCAGTGTGCAGTGGGCCCATCATCCCTACCTGGCCCTGCAAGATGAGGTTTGGTCAGTGTGCAGCGAGCCCCTCATCCATCCTAATGATGAGGTTTGGTCAGTGTGCAGTGGGCCCCTCATCCATAACTAGGCTGAAAGATGAGGTTCACCCAGTGTGTGGCGAGCCCTTCACTCTCCCAGGGTGAAGTTTACACAATGTGCAGCTGAGCCCCTCATCCCCAAGAGATGAGATTATCAGATTTTTCCTATATTAACATTCTGATGCCTATAATATCACATATCTTATGTATTAGCACTCTCCATTCTAGAGTAGCACATGTATTAACTCTTCGGGGTCTAGAGCATGACATGTCTCATATATTAACCCTCTGTGGACTAGACTACCATATTTTCTCAATGTTAACCTTCTGATGCCTAGAGTATCACATGTCTTATTTATTAAGCCTCTGTGGACTAAAGTATCACACGTATTAACCCTCTGTGGTCTAGAGTATCACGTTTCTAATGTGTTAGCCCTCTGTGGACTACACTATCATATTTAACTTATTTTAACCTACTGATGCCTAGAGCATCATAAATATTAGTTATTAACCTTCTATAGGCTAGAGTTTGACATGTATTAACCCTCTGAGGTCCAGAGAGTAGATAGTATCACGTCTCTCTAATATTAACCCTATGTGGACTAAACTATTATATTTCTTCTATATTAACCTTTTGATGTCTGAAGTATCACTTTTCTTATTTATCAACCCTCTGTTGACCCTCTGTGGTCTAGAGTACTACGTTTCTAATATATTCACCCTATGTGGACTACACTATCATGTTTATCTTATTTTGACCTACTGATGCGTAAATCATCACATATGTTATTTATGAACCCTCTATAGGCTGGAGTATTACGTGTATTAATCTTCTGAGGTCTGGAGAGTCGTTCGTATCACGTGTCTCAAATATTAACCCTCTGTAGACTATACTATCATATTTCTTCTATATTCACCCTTTGATGTCTGGAGTAACACATATCTTATTTATTAACCCTCTGTTGACTAGATTATCGCAAGTATTAACCCTCTGTAGACTACACTATCATGTTTAACTTATTTTAACCTACTCATGCCTAGAGCTTCATAGCTGAGGTCCAGAGGGTCGATAGCATCACGTGTGTCTCGTGTATTACCGATCTGTGGACTAGATTACCATATTTCTTCTATATTAACCTTCTCATACCTAGAGTATCATATGTTTTATTTATTAATCCTTTCCGGACTAGAGTAACACATGTATTAATCATCTGGGGTCTCTGGTATCACGTGTCTTAAATATTAATCTTCTGCGACTAGACTATTATATTTATCTAATGTTAACCTTCTGTTGCCTAGAGTATTACATGTCTTCTGTATTAAAGCCGACATAATCAGGCTTAAATCATCAAAAAATCAATAATTTTATTTTGGCTTTTTAATAAAGGCCTACTTCCTTAATATGTGAACATGTCCATAGACTAGAATTGCGGAAGTCTTTTAAATTTTGGGTTGCTGTAGCAACGTAGCAAGGGTGCGGACAGCCCCGTTTATGAGTTATTCCTGTATTTCTTAATTTAGACTTGCATGTCTGAAATTAAATTGCGTATTTATTTCTCGCTTAACTGATAAATGCGCAACACAAAATTTAAAAAACATACGCAATACTAGTCTATGTTTACATATTATGGCCATATTAAGAAGCCAAAGTAAAATTAAGGATTTTTTTATGATTTTAGCCTGATTGTGTCGCTTTAACTGTCTGGAGGCTGGAGTATCAAGTGTTTTAACCATCTGGTGTCTATAGTATCACGTGTCTCAAACCTCTGTGAACTAGAGTATCATATTTCTCCTATATTAACCTTCTGATGCCTAGAATCATATGTCTCATATAATAATCTTCTGGTGCTATAGAGTATGAAATTGCTCCCATATTAGCCATGTGGGGGGGGGGGGACTCATTGTACACTGGCTAAACCTAATCCTTAAAAGGGGCTGGTTGCACACTGGTAAACTTCATCTCTCAGGAATGAGGGGCCCACTGCACACTTTTGTAAACATCATCTCTGAGGCAGTGTCAGGGATGAGGGGCCGACTGCACACTATGTAAACCTCATATATTAGGAGGGGTGAGGGGCCCATTTCTCACTGGCTAAACCTCATCATTATCCATCGTAATTAGGATGGATGAGGAGCTGGTTGCACACTGGGTAAACCTCATATAGGCTTAGTTTAGGACGAGGGGCCCACTGCACACTGGGTAAACCTCAACTCTCACAGTGGCGTAGCCAGCATGTACGCACGTACGCACGTGCGTACAACCTGGCCCAGCTTAAAAACATATTTTTTAAGAAATTGAGTGTTATTTTCACATTTTACAGGAATTAATATAGGGGGCCTATCTTAATACATTTACAGACGACAGGCAAACATTACTATATGTTTGCCTGCCGTGGTAATACGATGTAACCTAACCATGATAAAAGTGACATAGCACGATTACCTGAGGGAGATAATTTAACCCAGTTAACCCTTTCAAGCCTGAAGTTACCAGTGTCATCTTCATCCATTACCGGTAGCCTACAAGCCGCATATTGCTTTCCCAATTCTCGCCTTAATTGTAGTGGATAAAGATTACCGGTACTTGATTACTTGAAGTGGGTAGCAAATTAAATTAGGCAGTTCTATGAATATTTTCGTTCTAAACCGCTAGGTATTAGGAACTTAAGTCATTTTGCAGAGATGCAAAATGATGCTTTGATGCATCGTGAGGGCTTGAAGTGTTTGAGACTATTTGAGCGTTCAAATTAGACTTGAAACTCATTATTTTAATTAAATGACGGTTCCTCAATCTTATTTTCATATGGATTTATGCAGATGCGCCCATCGCAAGCCTTCTCTTGTTGGCAAAAGTAAGAATTTATACTCGATAAAATAAAATGCAAATACTTTTCATATGAAGAAAAAATGTTTATAGGATGCCAATCTCTTATATTAAATCAAAATCAAATCTATGCGAATTAGGACAGAAATTATTGGGGTATGTTATAGGCCTACCATTTTTTTCACATATTCACTAAAAGCTTAGCATTTTTCCGCAAATTAAATTTTGTAGTAGACGGAATTTCCCATTGATGGGCATAAGTATATGTTCGCAAAAAATCATGGATAGTAGGCTCAGATAAAATGTATATTAATTGAATAACGTTTACAAACACACGAGACAACAAATTAATAGTGAATCATGTTGCCAGGTACAAATAAATTGAATCTAAAAGTAGTCGGAAATACAAAAAAGTTCGGGGGTGGCATTAGCGGATCAAGAGATGGAGCCGGGTGGTCAATAAACAATTACTCAATTAAATCTCCACTAATTAATCTCAAGTGGACTCAGAAACAACCAAAAACAAAAAACAAGCCCCCAGCTGCTAAATTCTGCTCGCTGCGCTCGCCTCATATTCACTATCATATGCACATAAGTCATTGAGATATACTCCAATAAAAGATGACGCTAATTCGTGCGTACATCCAAATAATTTCTGGCTACGCCCCTGTCTCAGGGATGAAAAGACGGGGCTTGTTACACACTGAATATGTTTATTTCAAGTTAAATACTTCTACACTAAGGCCGTATGCCAGAAGCTAGTTTAGCTAACACGAAGTTTAGGCTTAACACAATGTTAAGTAAAACAGTGTTTTAAAAATAATTAGCCCGTATGCCAAAAGCAAGGTTAGCATCGTGTTAAGAAACCATAAGGTTAAATCCTAAACCAGTGTTTTAACGCCGTGAAGCACACAATTTGTGTACACTTGCAGTGATTCCCCTCAGCGCCGACAATGGGCACGTCCAATAAACACGGTACATTACACCAATGCTGCTTTATTGTTCCTGCCAGCGTCGAAGACCACGGCACAACATTAATTCATCAACGGCACAAAGTGTCGTGTTTCCCGGGAGCAATGTATGAGGATGGGCGTACAAGAGGACTGTTGCTTGGGGATTCCGGGTACCCATGCTTGCTGTACCTCACCTCAATCGCCAGGCCAACAACAGATAATGAACGGCATTACAATCGGTCTCATATAATGACCCGAAACATTATAGAGAGATTGTTTGGCGTTTTAAAACAATTTTTAAGACGATTTGCATGTTTGCACGAATTGTTATGACCGTAGACCCATAACATAGATATTCAAATGAAGCAGAAAGAGCTAACTAAGCTATTTGTGATGACTTCAAACTGGAACAACTCTTTGGTCCCCATGGTTGATACGCAAATATTTCAGCATTGTGTGAATATTATTAATCAGTTAGGTGAAACGTCTGACTTGTTTTTAACTAGGCAATGTTGATGGGTTAAATCAGATTTAAGTTCTAAAGTATATTTTTTATACCACTCCATGGCGGAGACTTATTCCTGAGGTCACATAGTGAGCGCACGATATTACTGCAATACTTGTTTCAAATTACTGTTATCATTATTACATTTAGCTATAAAAAAAATACATATTTGTGAATTAATTTATACTATTCGCCTTCTGTTTTGTGAGTAGACCCATGGTTTATCCTCTTCCAGTCTGTGACAAACGACTATGCGTTTCTGAGGGTAGTAATAATCTGTTTAGATTAAGTTATTATCGCCTTTAACCAAGGTAACATTTATGGTTTACCAAAAAATTTTGAAATAACATTGTGTTTATGTTTATAATAATATTTGAGGAACTATAGAATGTATGGTGAAATTGTTTTTTTTTCAAAAAAGTCCGTATTACTCATACTTTTGTATGTAGGCACTTACCTGCCTGAGTACGCAATGAAAAGGTTTTGGTCATAGCGCAATGACTCTTAGTGATTGTCAATTAAAATGCTTGGCAGAGATGCACTCGTTTCCGCCTCAAAGGGAAAACAAATCATTTCAACAAGGGGCACATATTTTCTGTATTTTACTTCTGTGTACATATACTAGTATTCTATCGGGTGGTGAGAATTGTAGGGGGGTAGGTCTACTATCCTGTTTATTAATAAAATGTAAGTATTATAATTTAGTGCTTTGTTTACAATTGTACCGGAACTATATAATGGTGGTTGTCATAGCTACTAGATAATTTAATAAGACAAGAAGTAGGTAATCCTTTTGTTGATAACTTTTGTGTTACTCTGCGACCATGTGAACACATTCAATAATATTATAAAGTTAATAATGAGATAATAATAATTACGAATGTTGCACTTGCATTTAATAATTTTTAAACATTAAAAAAATCATATCACACATAAAATAATGTCGATCTTGTTTATGTTTCTTATACAGATAAAACAAATATAGCCAGTGACTTTAAGTGTTCATATAGAGTGTCCATATATTCTTCTAAAACCACTGGCGTCTCGCTGTAAATAAAATAATGAATAGATCAATAAAACATTTTTTTTTAATATGCTCCATTCGTGGTGATGCAATTCGAAATTTGCATTTAATATTTTCATAAAAAAAATTACAATATGATAACTACAAGAACTTAAATATTTGTTGGGTAACACATAAATTAGGTAGATAAGCATACTTACAATGTTATCTCTCATACACTACTGTATCATGTGTATACGGGGCAGTCGTATCTCCAGGAGAATGATCTAAAAATTGTATCGATGTACCTTTATCCTGTACAAAGAAAACAAAAACAAATATCATCATAGCATAATTTAATCATTACGAGAACGCAATTCTGCTACGTAAGTGTACTATGTAGCAACAACGAATTATGTTCTAGTGCTCATAGCGCATATTTTGCACTGGATATACTTTAGATTACCTTGCTCAGACATGTTGAAATAACCCTGCTGCTTTTCCGTGGTTTAAATAAGAAAGGTTGGAATAGTTATTTAACCCAGTCGATTTGGTGTGGATTAAATACGAAAATATTTCTATAACCAGCTGTTTTTCTGTAGGTTAAAGAAGGTTCAAGTAGTTTAATAGCTCAGGTGATTTTCTGCGGGTTGATTAAGAAGGTTGGGACAGTTATCTAGCCCGGTGTATTTGTTGTGGATTAAATATGAAGATTGGAAAATCTCTCTGTAACCCAGCTGTTTGTCTGTGTGTTAAATAAGAAGGTTGTAAAATTATATAACCCAGGTGCCTTGTAGTGGGCTAAATAAGAAGGTTGAAATATGTCTGGGTGCTTTATTACGTGTAGGCATAAAGAAGGGTGGAATTGTTGTTTAGCCTGGGCTGTTTTCCGTGGGCTATATAAATATGTCGGTTGAAAAGTTATAAAACCTACTTGTTTTTATTTGGGTTAAATTGATTTTCTGTGGGCTGGAAGCTAGGAAGGTAGAAATAGGAAGTATACAGTCTTTTCTGCTTTTCTGTGGGTTAAATGGGAATGTTATGAACGTTTATAACCCTGATGCTTTTTTGTGGGCTAAATACGAAGGTTGAAATAGGTATATAGTCTGGGTTTTTAATTTCAGGTTAAATAAGAAGGTTGGAATTGTTATTTAGCCCGGGTTGTTTGATGTGGAAATAGTTATTTAGCCTGGATGCTTTGTTGTGGGTTAAAAAGTACATAGGTTGACATAGTTATTTATCCCCGGTGATTTGATGTTGGTTGAAGACGAAGATTGAAATAGCTCTAAAACCCACTTGTTTTATGTGGGTTATATAAGAAGGTTTGTAGTGTTATTTAGCTGGGATGTTTTCTGTGTGTTAAATATGTCGGTTGAAAAGTTATAAAACCTACTTGCTTTTATTTGGGGTGAATAGAAGGTTCAAATAGTTAAATAGCCCAGTATGTGATTATCTGTGGGCTAAATAAGAAGGTTAGGATAGTTATATAGCCTGGTGGATTTGGTGTGGATGAAATATAAAGGTTGAGATAGGCCTAGTTCTATATTACTCAGCTACTTTTCTGTGGGTTGAATAAGAAGGCTGTAAGTGTTTATAACCCAGATGCTTTGTTGTGGGCTAAATACGAAGGTTGAAATAGGTATATATTCTGGGTTCTTAAATGCGGTTAAATTAGAAGGTTGGAATTGTTATTTAGCCCGGGTTGTTTGATGTGGAGATAGGTATTTAGCCTGGATGCTTTGTTGTGGGTTAAATAAGTAGGCCACATATATAGATTGATATAGTTTTTTATTCCGGGTGATTTTATGTGCGTTGAAGACGAAGATTGAAATAGCTCTATGACCCACTTGTTTTTATGTGGGTTATATTATGAGAAGGCTTTTATTGTTATTTAGCCCAGGTTTTTTTCAGGATTTGAAAAAAATAAACGTGGGGAGGCGGCCGGCTCTTTTTTTTGGTATATTCAGGTCAATTTAGGTGGCTTTTTAAAATAATGTGGCGAAAAAAGCGGGGCCGTCCCCCCTCTCCCGCCCTGGATCTGCGGCCGGTATTTCCCGTCATTAAGTTGACTATAGGCCTTTATTTACCCAATGTTGATTTATTGTTGGCCCAGTGTCGTAGCCGGTGGACCAACAATAAAGTTACCTTGGGTGAATGTCTCAGATACTAAGCAATGTAAAATGCACATCGGGCGTCGTAGTCAAATGCGGCCACGGACGATAATACGCGTAGTTGTCAATTCACATATACTTGGTAGTATTCCAGCTTTCAATTTTTTTTGTAAATGTTGCAAGCGATAATAGTTGTCATGTGTCAGGGATAGGCCTAAATTTACATTGTACAAGTTTATTTTCACGCGGCATAACTTACCTGTTCATTTTCATAAGGTCCTGGTGTAGGCTATTCAGTTCCAAGAATGAGCGCCAAAAAACAAACATTGACAGCAGGGCATTGAAAGAACGATTTTGATTGGTTGTCATTGTCGGGTTAAATAAGGGTTTTAGTCTTCTTGCACACCCCGTGACGGGGTAAATAGACACTTCCTTAGCGATTACATGACTTCAAGCCATAACAGATATGTTAGAAGATTTCCTGTCACGTGATTGATATATTCTTCCTGCATATCACATGGTGAATATGTGGACACTTCACTTCACAGAGCCAGCCAAATCGTCCTGACAAGCATGTCACATACTTTGCTAGTGTAGGGCTCGCGTTGGGTCAGTGTCGCAGACGGTGAACCACAACCACATTGTCCTGCGTCGTATGGTGATAACAGGGATAGTACTCCCTGTGCTGCCTTGTATAGTGACATACCTAAATCCTCATTAAGAGCAAGTTCTCAAATCACAGCAAACTCATATATACTTGAGCGACATCTATGAGTTTATAATTCAAAGATCTTGGCCCTTACCCCTACTTGGTCGCTTGCTTGCAAACAAACTGACTGTATTACTGCGGGGATGTTGAAACTGCTTGACCCAAGCTTGTATTGACATGCCCAGTAAACACAAAACATTTGTATGACTTTATGCAATGTTGGACCAATGTCGAAGACGTTGGGCCGACGTTGTATAAATGTTATACAAATGTATTGTGTTTGCTGGGCAGGCGGACTTTCTCTCAAACATTGTACATTTATTCAATGTTGGTTCAATGTTGGGCCAGCGTCGCAGACGTTGGCCTAGCATTAAAACAGCATTGGATCAATGTCCCGTTTAAGTAGTATCTTGTAATCAGTTCAGTGGCTATATTAATGCCGTCAATCTGTACTCAATAGGCTACTGTGTTGGCCTACACTTGACCGTCCCAGGCATGCGCGTCTTGCAGTTGAACCATTCTTTAACTGTGCAGTTCATTTGTCAGAAAACTTCCTGTCGTGAATCTGTGGTGGACACGCAACCAAGCAAACCATGCCAGCAAGAACGGGACGCATGACCAATGTCGTGTTAATGCTGGATCAGCGTCACAGACAGTGGTCTAGCTTTTACCGGCAGGTCAAGGTGTATATTTGGCTGTGATCTTATTATCCTGTGATGTCTTGTAGCCGACAGCCCGCGTTTTGTCTGAGTGGATTGTGAATGCTTTGTCACCCTTTATCAGAGGACACTCTTGTAGAATCTTCTGCCGTGGAATTGTTTAACACTTTCAACAACAAAATCTGCTTTTGTTATTGAATTTAATAATAACTATTTATTTATTAGCTCACCCATTTCCACCAAGCTATCCATTTGTTAGAATCAAATAACAGTTGCTGATAATTTGGTGATTGCGAATATATACTGAATTTACATTATACTGAATAAATTGCATTTCCTCCTTTCTATTTTACACGTCATGCTATAAAAAAAGACAATATACGTTTCTGTTATATTGGGCACTCAATAAACCCCCATCCACGCATGCACACACGCACGGGGGTAATCTGAAACTAGTTTCAAGTTAATCCCTCTAGTTTCAAATTACACCCTCAATAATGATAACAACTATTATATTATTGATATTTTCATCACATGGCATTGGGACTTTTTTTTAGAGAAACCTAGATCTACATAATTATAACCCTTTTAACTACGACAACTAATACAACACTATGTTAGCATATATAACACCCAATGACAACTAACGAAAAAATTGTTTGCGCGAGCTCGTGAAATATTTAAATTTCCTTACAAAGATATATAATTATTTACAGTGATAAAGTAACAGCAAATATCCGCATAGGGGGGGCCTAGATGTACCTTGCCCGCATGCTTGCAACATACACACGCCTGATACACAAAATTGGTCACCTATGACATCTAACCAAATTGCCGGTGCATAAAAAATAGAACGCACATGTCGAAAAGTATATTGTTTCCTAATTAAATACCAGCTCTTGAACGATTAAAAATGTGACAGCAAACAACAGGATTTCACAAAATCGTTCAATACCATTTTGTCAAATCTCGTTTCAACGTACCCTCGGGGGTAATCTGAAACAAGTAGAGGTAACTTGAAACTGGTCTTTTTCAAGTTTCAGCGTACCCGGGGGGTAAGTTGAAACTAGTTTCCCCCCCCCCCCGGTATGCTGAAAGGGGGTACGTTGAAACGGCTGCACCGGGGTTTAATTTTTTGTATTGTATGTGGTGCAAGTGTTATGCAGTCTCTATGAGGGTTGCCACAGCAGCACCTGCGGGTCCTTACTAGCTAATCATCCCCAATGGGTCATAGCTCTGAGGCACCCCCCAAAGTCGCATCCGTAAGTGGATGAATCAAGGTCAGTGGCTTGACCTACCCATTGATCCTGGGTCGAGACCAGTCGCGGAAAAAATCCTCATCATGTCCGATGTGGGAGTCAAACCTTCATAAATACTTATTCACATGACCATAACTAGGGTGAGAAAACAGTCAATATAGAAACAGTTTTGATAATTTGCATGTGATATTAAATCAATAATACAGTTGAGGCGCCTCGTCTGTTTCGTGGTGGCTGTGGGCGTGATCATTAAGCCTTAACCCATTAACCGCCGGTGCCGCATATATTCGGGTTTTCAGTTTTTATGAGCACATTATGTACCACATTTTAAACATGTTGAAGATAAAATGTGACATCAATGAGCAATATTTGAAAACAGTTGACATCCATATTGTCAAATCTAAATAATTTTCACTCACTTGAAGTTGTGGATCGCGTTAGCGAAACACAACTTCAAGTGGGTGAAAATTCAGATTGAATAATTTGGCGGTTAAAGGGTTAAAGCGCTGACAAGTTTTTATGAAACGTGGTGACCAAACGGTTTATTCAATTTGTCTGAAATCAAATGCCTTAGCTCTTACGCTTTTTTGGCATACATATGTTATGTGTCTAAGACCATTTTAAATATTATATGATACGATAATGATGATGATGCAATGACAAAACATCGTTTATTACTTCAGACTTCTTTAAAAACAAACACTAGGCTTCAATGGTAAATCAACTTCAATCTTGCCCTCGTAAAACGCCACTTGGGAGTGAAGCAGAGTGTACCAGTTTATTGTGGCAGATTGAGTTTGACATTTCACCAGGCTGATATCTGTCAGCTTGGATCGCAGGTATTTTCTCAGCTGTCTGTGCTCTTACAACTTTACAACAACCAGCGGCTATGTAGGTTTAAAACCTCTAAGTGCTGGTGCCGTCTTTAGATAATTGCAACATCTAATTTGTTACTGCAAGGCGCATTGTCTAACTCAATATGTCTGGTCAGAGAATGCAAGGTATCTTAACCCTTTGACTTCCATGCCGGGGTGCATGCCAGAATCCAGATATACTAGTGTAGGAGTTCTATTTTTCGTCATTTGAAGCTGGAATTGCTAACGCAATTTCCAGCTTCAAATGACGAGAAATACAAAAATGTAGTATATATTTGACGAAAATTTGTGTCATTTTATGGTTACGTTCATTGACGAATGACGACGGAAATTGTCATGTATGGTAGTGAAAAGGTTAATGACTAGAAAACTGGCACATAGTTGAAGCAGCAGTTGGGTACACGTTATTTATACTCGCTAGAATGATGCTTAATTCTAGAAATTCCCCTGATAAGTTTTTTTCTGGCACTCCGTCTGTAGGTTAATTGGTCTACTAGTGACCAGGTCTGGATTACCTCATACTCGATCTGTATCACGGTTTGGAATACTTACACCTATCACATCGGTAATACTGTATGCAGCATACATCGAAAAACAAAGTAGCTCGTTACTAAAACTACGTTGATTTTTACATACGTTCACTTTTATTTAACTGGAAAATATGCACACTATTTATTCTAAATGAAATAATTCAGTTCATTTAAAAAAAAATGTGTTCATTAAAAAGTCACATCCCATGTGTCAATCAATCAATCAATCAATCAATCAATCAATCAATCAATCAATCAATCAATCAATCAATCAATCAATCAATCAATCAATCAATCAATCAATCAATCAATCAATCATTCAATCAATCAATCAATCAATCAATCAATCAATCAATCAATCGATCGATCGATCGATCGATCGATCAATCAATCAATCAATCAATCAATCAATCAATCAATCAATCAATCAATCAATCAATCAATCAATTAATTAATCAATCAATCAATCAATCAATCAATCAGCAAGCCAGTCAGCCAAACAACCAACCAAACAACCAATCAGTCAGTCGGTCAGCCGGCCAGTCGGTCAGTCATCATTCGGTCAGTCAGTCAGTCAGTCAGTCAGTCAGTCAGTCGGTCGGTCGGTCGGTCGGTCGGTCGGTCGGTCGGTCGGTCGGTCGGTCGGTCGGTCGGTCGGTCGGTCGGTCGGTCGGTCGGTCGGTCGGTCGGTCGGTCGGTCGGTCGGTCGGTCGGTCGGTCGGTCGGTCGGTCGGTCGGTCAGTCACTCACTCAGTCAATCAGTCAGTCAGTCAGTCAATCAGTCAGTCAGTCAGTCAGTCAGTCAGTCAGTCAGTCAGTCAGTCAGTCAGTCAGTCAGTCAGTCAGTCAGTCAGTCAGTCAGTCAGTCAGTCAGTCAGTCAGTCAGTCAGTCAGTCAGTCAAACACTAAATTGACATAAACATGGATAATAGGTTGACAATCACTTATAGGGTTATAAACATGGTGAGTATAATATATCAGGAGATTCCTGCTAAGTTACAATGTTCATACCGCTATCACATTAACGAACTAATAATAATAGCTATGTGTATTATTACCTCCACCAAAGGAAGTTATGTTTCTGGCCCGGGGTTTCTGGTCGTGATGTTTTGTTTATTTGCTTGTCTGTCTGCCTGCCAGCTGGATTACTTACAACACAATAAATGGATTTGCATGAAACTTTTACCAGAGGAGTGCTTCGGACCAAGGAATAATCCATTTTATATGATCAGTATAACGATCCGGATCCACCATCCGGATTACAATTCAATAAACATTTTTTTATTTTTGTGTCAAAGGCCAAGGAGCGATCCAGGAAATACTGGGGATGATCGGGATTACGAGGTTAACAGTATCTGACTGATTGTCTAGTTTGAATATAGATTAATGATGTCGACATTAAATGGGTGAAATGAATCCCGTGTTCATTTAATCATGTTAATTAAGCCACGATTTCTAGATATGTCTGCACACGTATCACTTCTGTTCAAATCATCACTTTTGTCCAAACCGGATTAATTACACCATATATACGGACATCATTATCCTGATTGTCTATTATGTTATCTTGTTGAACTGTATGACTTTCTGGCAACCCCCCCCCCCTCCCTCCCCACACACACACACATTTCTACTTACAATCTTAAGTATATTTGTCGCCATTTCACATGGTTAAAGGGACTGCCTCGGGCTAAAATCATAAGAAATCGATGATTTTATTTTGGCTTAATAAAATGACTATATGATGTGAACATGTCCATAGACTAGAACTGCTAATGTTTTTTAATTGTTGTGCTGCGC
Source organism: Flabesymbios commensalis (assembly GCA_964017125.1). Lineage (NCBI taxonomy): Eukaryota > Metazoa > Annelida > Polychaeta > Terebellida > Flabelligeridae > Flabesymbios > Flabesymbios commensalis. The sequence continues at coordinate 4,946,836 of OZ024912.1, forward strand.
ATTCACCAGTTAAGCTAGATATAAATGAAATGACTCGGGCTTTAGGCCACCTTTGTGCACATATAGGCTAAACTGGGCCAGGAGAACCTCCTAAGATGGTGAGATGATTGAGATGACACTGTCCTCCAGACACATGATTCGAAATTCGAGCCCTGGCGGTCTGAGGCCGAGCACGCTACCTCTCGGTTACAGAGGCTCCCCACAATATTAACTTTCACACGTGGATGGGGAAGAATTTTTTTTATTTCTTTCAAACCGCCGAGACCGGGAACCGAACCCCGGATTCTGGCGTGAAAGGCAGCGGTGCTAACCACTACCCTAGAGCCCCCGCCCCTAGGCTAGATATAGAGACGAAATTCCTGATTTCTTATTTTGGACAACCATGTCAAAAATAAGAAATACGGAAATTTCGTCTCTATATCTAGCCTAACTGATAAATGCGCAGCAAAAAAAATTAAATTTACCAAATTTAAACATTTAATATTCAAATTCATTTCATATGCTCATTATTCTTACATGCTTACATGTTCATGTCTTTCAACATACAACGTAATAATTTGCATCAGTCTTAAAGTCCAGCATTTTTTGTTGTAAATTCTGGTCCCAAAGTAAAAAGTAATTGAGTGAATGTGTCGGGTACGCTGGGTAAGTCACTACTTATTATTTCCATGTGAATTAATGAAGTCAACTTCAAATTCAGTGTTCACGTTGTGAGGTAACGATTTCTACCTGAGTTTCCCTTTTGTCAAAACCGGATTAATTGTGACAAAGATCCTAACTTTTAATTAGGGTTATGCTACAATACCTGTCTACTTTTTAATATTGTGTGGCATTGTAACGCCGCCACACTAACTGCATACTCATAATCGTGACTGTGAAATGTATATTTGTTATACGCTAAGTTTACTTTACCTTTTCACGCTCATGGTAAACTCATCAATCTGGCAACGTGAAAAAACATATTTATCATACTTGCCAACTGAACTAATTCAAGAGTAAGTGGTATATTACACCGTGGGATATACTTCACTTGGAGCAAGGCTACTTGGTGGGGTACAAAACGCAAACTAAACAAACAAATATGTTGGTTGAATGATTTTAAAATATCTTTATCAGAAACTGTGTATTTGGTTAGATTTCCTACTGGTCGGGTTACCCGTTGTCTAGATTTAAAATGCTAGATAGTGTGCTGCAGAGTGTACATTAGCCGGCTCTGATGGCTCCTTCGTATCGATTTAGGTTTGTAACCTGGAGGCACCAGGTTCGAATCCCGATAGGGACGGATATTCGTCATCATGGTTTTTGCATATACAGAGATCCAAACTGTTCAAAGGCATGGAGTTTATAGTGATGCCTATGCTACTGTGCACTATAGAGAAACCAAGCACTCATTCGAAATAAGAGTAGGGTATAGTCCAGGCTTCGGGCTTCCTTCTGTCGCGATTGTGCAGAAAAAGACAGCCATATTCACGCATGCTACAGAATGGATTGTATTATTTTGATCTGCCCTCTCTCCTCTAATCTTCTCTCCTTGTTCAGCCTTCGGGAACGTGACAGCTGCAACAGAAAGATACATTTCACAGATGATAAGCGTAGCCTGGATCCCAACACGCACGGGGCATTGAGCTGATGGTGGCCCACTATCTGTGATGCTTGTAGGTACACGATACTTGTTTCCACTGATTATCTCCTAGCCTGAGCTAACCCAGCAAACTCGGGACATTTGGCCCACCATCTTCGATGCTGGCCCGACATTGAAACAACATTGGGTGAATGTGCCATGTTTGCTGAGAAGTTGAAACTACAGTATAAAGTTACATAACCAGTTTTGTATTAGCTGTGTTGGATAAATCGTGGGGGGGGGGGGGTAAATCCGGTGTAAAGTTATAAATATGTGTGGAGAAGATATTGTTAGCGCTTATCAGCAGCACTAGGATTTAAAGGTTGCATAATCGGCAATGTTTTAACTTTGTTTCCTGACTGCATGCTGCACCTTTTTAAATGAAGCTTTACATTACTGTACATCTGGTAATTTTCGCGTGTTTAAATTTTCGCGAATTTTTTATTTTGGAACTTTTCACGAAGTTTAGAATTTTTCATTTTTCTTTAGTAGAGCTATTATAATAAGAATTTTCGCGAGATTCTAGTATTCGCGAATTTGTCCTCCTCGCGATATTCGCGAAAATTTAAAACTCGCGAAAATTACCAGATCTACAGTATCGCAGATATGATACTTGTTTAATTGTTGGCACATGGTCTGTGACGCTGGGCCAACATTAAACCTCTTAGATTCTGACGTCTAAACCCTAAAAGAGTACACTTTTGTACTGGCGGAGGACCAATAACATAGGTATTCAAATGAAGCAGAAAGAGATAGCCTCTTTGGTCTCCATGGTTTATACAAACATATCTCAGCGTTGTAAGGTCTAAGCACCCTGCCCCGTCAGGTCAGACCGTCAGACTACCAGTCTGACCTTGACAACAGTGTGTGAGGCCTGTACGAAAAGGAGAGGGTGCGAGCAACATGAATATTCATTATGCCGTCACCGGTTTACTGACTGTTGTGTGGAGGTCACACTCAGGTCAGATTGTCTGGCCTGCAGGAGTTGGCCAGGGAAGAGGGGGGTTCTGAACTTATAGCACATATACGTGATATCCAGGCAGTCTGCCGGTAGTATAGATGAAGATGGGTCTAAGCCATCCTGGCTCAATGTCTCCCCTGTCCTGATAATGATGTGACCACTAATCCCCATCCCTTGTTCGGCCTCCGGGAAATCAGCAGTTGTAACAGAACACATTGTACTCATCTTCTCTAAGGAGAGGCACGTGTTGGCCACAGTGCTTAGGGAATCTATTAAAATAAATGCCCCAGATCAGCCACCTGAAGAGTAATAACACTTTCAGTGCGGGGACCGTCTTTAAACGTCATAACCTGACGTCTAAAGCGAGGGGACCGTCTTTATACGTCAGAATCTGACGTCTGTAGACGTCAGATTCTGACGTATGAAGACGGCCCCACACTGAAATAATTATAAATATTTCGAATGGCCGTAGACCCATGACATAGATATTGAAATAAAGCAGAAAGAGCTAACTATAAGCATTTATGATTATTTCAATCTGAAAAATACTTGTTAGCTCATACAGGTTTATGCACAAATCTTTCAGCGTTATGAGGTTTAGACAGTGAAGGGTTATTATTTCAGGTGTTCAGATAACCTGAAGGATTATTTGTCACAGGTCAGGCTTAGGTCAATATGTTTCTTTCTCTGTTTTAGATGAGCGCGCGCATAAGATTTAGGCTATGCATTACCAAAAAAACATGTGTTTTTTTCTGCCTAGCGCGCATTGGATTGTTGCCGATTTCCGTAAAAAGTCAATTTTGGGTGATAAAAAACATTCCAAAAAAAAAGTTTTACTTACATCGTCTCCCTCAAAATCAGGTTCAATTTTTTTTCCGCCCTTCCTCATTAGATTTCGGATTTTTTCTGATCTAAAACAGATAAATAAAACACAGTGGTCTTACTACTTAATAGTGCGGCGACCCAAGTGCAGTGGTTAAAACTGCCTGCCTGGTAAATCTGAGATTGCAGAGCCTTCCCTTGCTCTCTGATATGCCTGGAAAATCTGAGATTGCAGAGCCTTCCCCTACTCTGGTATGCCTAGTAAATCTGAGATTGCAGGGCCTTCCCCTGCTCTGCCTGCCTGGTAAATCTGATATTGCAGGTCCTTCTCCTACACTGGTATGCCTGGTAAATCTGATATTGCAGAGCCTTCCCTTGCTCTCTTATATGCCTAGTAAATCTGAGATTGCAGAGCCTTCCCTTGCTCTCTGATATACCTGGAAAATCTGTGATTGCAGGGCCTTCCCCTACTCTGGTATGCCTAGTAAACCTGATATTGCAGGGCCTTCCCTACTCTGGTATGCATAGTAAATCAATCTGAGATTGCAGGGCCTTCTCCTGCTCTGGTATACCTGGCCCTAGGGTAGTGGTTAGCACCGCTGCCTTTCACGCTAGAGATCGGGGCTCGGTTCCCGGTCTCTGCGGTTTGAAAAAACAAAAATGTTTCTTCCCCATCCACGTGTGAAACTCAGTATTGTGGGGAGCCTCCATGACCGAGAGATAGCGTGCTCGGCCTCAGACCGCCAGGGTTCGAATTCTGTATCTTGAGGGCAGTGTCATCTCATTCATCTCACCATCCTCAGGAGGTTCTCCACGCCCAGTTTAGCCTATATGTGCACAAAATACTGAGTTTTACGAAGAAACATGGCGAAGAAACATTTTTGTTTCTTTCAAACCGCCAAGACTGGGAACCGAACCCCGAGCTCTAGCGTGAAAAGCAGCGGTGCTAACCACTACCCTAGGGCCTCCGCTCCCACCTCTACCAAGGAAAATAGAATGAATGAGCTCTTTCTTCCTTGCTTCTACCTGATAATGAAATGAATGGGGTAAAAGGTCACCTTTGTGCACATATAGGCTAAACTAGGCCAGAAGAACCTCCTAAGGATGATGAGATGAATTAAATGACACTGCTCTCCAGACACAATTCGAAATTCGAGCCCTAGCAGTCTGAGGCCGAGCACGCTACCTCCCGACCTCCCGATTTTCCAAGCAGGCAGCTTTAACCACCGCGCCAGGGCCTCTGCCCCGCTTTTACCTGACACTAAATACTGTCGACTGAATGTCTGGTCAGCGTCGCAGACGCAGACGTAGCATTGAATCGACGTGTTTCACTTGTTCACGACGCATTTCTGTTGTCTTCAGACAGGCCTAGGGTGGACATCAGACAGGCTTGTGGTGCACATGCCACAGGCAGCACACCAGGCAGACAGCGAAACACGCCACACTTCGCCAATGTCGGTTAAATGCTGGGACAGCGTCGCAGACAGTGCGTCACCACTGAACTGCGAATGGGTGTTGACTGAGCTATCATTTCGTGATGCAATTTATAATTCAGTTAACCCTTTAACCGCCGGTGTCGCATATATTCGGGTTTTTATTTTGTATTAGCACATCAAGTACCACCTTTTAACAAGTTTAAACAAGCTAAAGATAAAATGTGACATCAATCAGCAATAGTTGAAAACAGTTGACATCTATTTTGTCATATCTGAATAATTTCCACTCACTTGAAGTTGTGGATCGCGTCAGCGAAACACAACTTCAAGTGGGTGAAAAGTCAGATTGAATAAGATGTTTGTGAGAGAAGAACATGATTGTTATTCCAAGTATTATATTTGTCAGAAGACTTCCTGCACATATCTTCTTCATCCATCCAGCTGTCTGCTACCGGCAGACCGGTGGTCCGATGGTCTGATCTGGTGGGGAAGGGTGGCACATATAGGCTAAACTGGGCCAGGTTACCACAAAACAACCCCTGCAATGACAGGACCCCCAACAAACGTCGCCTGAATGCTGCATTAGCACGGTGGACCACTATTTACCGACAGTAGATCAACTAATTATTTTATTATTTTTTTTGTGACTGGGATATTATTTGGGATTGTCTATTTCATAGTCCAATAAATTGTACTTCACTTGAACATTATATTAAGCTACTCTAGAACCAAATCTGAAGTACATTTCTGGTACTCTGGGCTGTCATGGCAACAATCCCACTCCCCCCCCCCCCCCCAAACCCCCATTACACACACACACCATATAAATTTGCACTTGACGTCATCTTCCTTTCTGTGGTGATACTAGCAATTCCGATATCTGAATGTTCTCAGGATGTTCTGAAAGAAACTCTCAATTGAATAGAGATATGATATAAGCCAGTTAGTAATCCATCATGTTGGACAGAAAACAAATCACACTTAGTGAAAACACTGAAGTTGTAAATGCTTATTCCCGAAACAGATGGAGCAATTGCCCTGTAACGTTAGAAAATAGGAGAAATGTTTGAATTCCTTCAGTTTTGACATGATAGAGTATGATACATCATCTCTTGACAAATACATCAACATCATTTTTTTAGTTAATGATGCTTTCATCTCCGTCATTCCTTACATCATGATCTTTCCCAGCAAAAACAACACGTTGAAAAAATGATGCCTTGTTTCAACTGGGTTCAAATAAAGTAGGCATTCTATGCCTTATGAAGTAAAAGACGATGCCTTGAATCAGTGTTAGCTTAATGCTGTCCCAGCGGCATGGACGGTGTACCAACATTGAACCAATATAAGGTTAACGCCTCGTACATGCCGGTAAGCTACAAAGGTCAATTTAATTTCCATAATTATATTGCACTGTATTGTTTCTGTAATATCAAATGTATAAAATATGATTTTTAAAGCTATCACTTTGCTTGTAACATTTTGTAAATATACTGTATATTTCACAAATTTGACAAGTGCGTTATGGCGCTGTTGTATTATTGTGTATCACATTATATCTTATGTATATTTAAAACATTTTATATTATTTTAGGGATTTTTAGTACGTGGTACAGTGCACCAGGGACCTATTTTGACTGGTCACATGATCTCTCGCAGCTTGCTCTGAACACTGTACAAATATCGCCTGGCACGGAGACGACACTGTCACCATTTGGATCTGCAAGACGCACAATTCCGTGGATATCTTTGTGACAGTCGTCAATAAAGTACAGTTACTAACTCACTATTAGTACTATATTGTTGATAATATATGATGCTATAAATAATACAACATTATTCATATTTACAATTGATTGTACATGTATATTAACAACGCAATGGTATGTACACACAATACTAGTCAACAACTTTTTTCTTGATTGTTAATTTAGGTTATAGTAATGAAAGGGTTAGCTACGTTCTTTAGTTTAAAATCGAGTAATATTCTTTTAAAACGTTATTCATTATGATATAATTATGATTCATTATATATCTCATTATGATATAATTATGGCTCAGATGTGTTAAATATTGCAATTTATCTAAACAAACACACATTTTTTCGATTGTAAACGTCTATCGGGAAAACATGAATCAATGGTGGCTTGATGTTGGCCAGTGTCGCAGACGGTGATCCAGTATTAAACCAACGTTGTGGCGAGGTTTTGATCGTGTTCACTGGGCTTATAATCACTTATTTCATTACGTTGGGCGGGGGCCCTAGGGTGATGATTAGAACCGCTGCCTTTCACGAGTTCGGGGCTCGTTTCCCGGTCTCGTCGGTTTGAAATGAAATGAATCGGGCTTTAGGCCACCTTTGTGCACATATAGGCTAAACTGGGCCAGGAGAATCTCCTGAGGATGGTGAGATGATTGAGATGACACTGCCCTCCAGACACAGGATTCGAAATTCGAGCCCTGGCGGTCTGAGGCCGAGCACGCTACCTCTCGGTCACGGAGGCTCCCCACAATACTGACTTTCACACGTGGATGGGGAGGAAACATTTTTGTTTCTTTCAAACCGCCTAGACCAGGAACCGAACACCGAACTCTGGCGTGAAAGGCAGCGGTGCTAACCACTACCCTAGGGCCCCCGCCCTCGTCGGTTTGAAAGAAACAAAAAATGTTTCTTCCCCATCCACTCGTAAAACTCAGTATTGTAGGGAGCCTCTGTGACCGAGAGGTAGCGTACTCGGCCTCAGATCTCCAGGGTTTGAATTTCGAATCCTGTGTCTGGAGGGCAGTGTCATCTCACTCATCTCATAATCCTATAGAGGTTCTCCCGGCCAAATTTAGCCTGTATGAGCACAAGAGTGGTCTAAGGCCCGATTCATTTCATTTCGGGCTGGGGCCCTAGGGTAGTGGTTAGCACCGCTGCCTTTCACGCTAGAGTTTCGGGTTCGGTTCCAGGTCTCGGCGGTTTGAAAGAAACAAAATGTTTCTTCCCCATCCACGTTTGTAACTAAGTATTGTGGGAAGCCTCCGTGACCGCGAGGTAGGGTACTCGGCCTCAGACTGCCAAGGCTCGAATGTCGAATCCTGTGTTTGAAGGACAGGGTCATCTCATTCATCTCACCATCGTCAGGAGGTTATCCTGGCCCAGTTTAGCCTATATGTGCACAAAGGTGGCCTAAAGCACGATTCATTTTATTTCATTTTATGTCAACACGTTTTTCATTATAATTTGTGAGATATCTAATTATGATATAATTATGGCTTAGATGTGTTGATCATTGGCATGTTTCCACATTAACATGCTATGATTCACACAAAAGATAAAAAAGGTACATTTCTTTGTGAATTCTATTTTTTTAACAGATATAATAATCTAAATCTGCTTTAATGTTTGACCAGCGTCGCAGACAGTGGGCTAACATTAAAACGCCATTGAATTGATCTTTCGGTCGAATTCACTGAGTGGGCACTTACTATTTCAAGATGACTTATTGGTGTCGACCTAAAAAAGATTAAATTAATTCAGTGGTCACGTTCTTGAATCACGCTCTCTGGATCTTTTTTCAACATTATTTATTCTGTGCAAATTTGTCCAAATTATCTCTTTTGTCCAAACTTGATTATTTACACCACATATCAAGACATAATTATCACGATTATCTATTATGTTGATGCTATAAATATAATAGGTCTCTGAAATCGATTATTTCCAGTTGTATGCCACAGTTTCTAGCAACCGCAGTAACGACATACTTGTAATCGTGCCTGTTCAGAGTATGCTGGTTATACATGTATATTGACTTTACCTAATTTTGTTTTTACTCCCAATAGTATCTGTTTATGCGCTGTTATTTCAAACCTAAAGCCAAAAGACAACTAGATGTGTATGTAGCATATAGTGGCCAACACTATGTCATCATCACTATCAGCGTATATTTAGTTGGAGTTCCTGCTGGTTGTGCTTGGCGTTGTCCAGATAGAGGATGATATAGAGAGAGTCTGTTATTTTGATCTTATCTCTCTTCTCTAATCTCTGTTCCGTTTTCAGCCTCAAGGGAACTGACAGCTGCAGCAGACAGATCCAGTTCTCAGATGCTGAATGGACAGCCTCAAACACAAGCCGATGTTAGCCCATCGTCTTTTATACTGTTCTTAAAATCAATTTAGATCAAATCCGTAGCCATAAGGAGGGGGTGGGGCTCGGACGGGTCAGACGACCCCCAGTCCCACCAGGCTCCACCTGTGAAATTCAAATGTGCCTTGAATGCATGAAACTGATTTTTTTGCAAAATTGTCCGAACCCCCGCCCACCCTCCTTCGGCAGCCAGAGGTTCACGAAATGGACCAAATCAGTACAAAGAACGCCACCATAATACAGACTAGCTACGGGCCTGTAACTCAGCCCCGCCCAGCAAACTCGTGACATTAAACCAAAGACGTTTCAATTGGAAAACACCACACAACATTGGAATAGCTTTAGGTCAAATATTCGTATTTATTAGCAAACGATGTGCTAAAATCATATTTGTTTATCTGGATATTTTTGTGGCCCATTAACTGGCCCATTAACTGGTAAAGCGGGCTGTATCGAGGATGGATTGCAATATTCAGCCCCAGTAACAGTATACTCATCATCGTGACTGTGAAATGCATATATATGTCAACGTTTAAAAATGTAGCTTGCCTTTTCCTATTAACCTTTTAGATCCCATTAATACTCAAGTCTCTGTTGTTTTATATCACTAGGTCACATAGAAATAAAGATATTCTGATATTATTTATGATATGCTACATTTAAGGCCAGATTTTTTGATGGCGTGTACAAATTCTGTACTAGGCCTACAGAACCCACACATAAAATGGAATATATAATGAATGGGGTTTTAGGCCACTTTTGTGTTCATAGAGGAAAAACTAGGCCAGGAGAACCTCCTGAAGATGGTGAGATGAACGAGATGACATTGTCCTCTAGACACATAATTAGATATTCGAGCCCTGGCGCTACCTCAGCGAAGGCTCCTCACAATATTAAATATTTACGATTGAGTGAAGAAGAAACTTCTGTCTCTTACAAACCTGAATACCAGACCAGGGGGCGAACCCGCGATCTCTGGTTTTCTTGGCAGGCAGCTTTTCCCACCGCACCAGGGCCCCCGCCCTGGAATACATAATCTGTTCGTTGAGTTTTACATTGTAAGATGTCATAAGATATGCAAACGGTGTTCATTTGAGTACGATATGGGAAAATACAGCACTCGTCCAATAAATAAGGTGTGAGCCTTTAGGCGAACACCTTATTCATTGGACAAGTGCTGTATATTCCAATATCGCACGAAAAATGAACACCGTTTGTATTTTCGCCACGATCAAGTCACAGATGATATAGCTGACATAGACTGCAGTTGAACTACAGCTAGAGTGCGATATGGGAAAATACAGCACTCCCCCACTGAATAAGGTGTGAACCTTTAGGCGAACGCCTTGTTCATTGGACATGTGCTGTATTTCCCAATATCGCACGAAAAATGAGCACCGTTTCTATTTTCTCACACGATCAAGTCACAGGTGATATAATTGCCATAGACAGTAGTTGAACTACAGCTAGATTGCGAAACTGGTTGATACCGATATACGTCTCATAGTGAAAATCACTGCGCACAGTGTGAGAAGCAGTATGAGCGTACTTGGCTGGATTCCACAGAGTGTAGTCTGCTATAATCTCTGCTCCGTGTTCAGCCTCCGGGAAACTGACAGCTGCACCAGAAGAACCAGTTCTCAGATGTCGAACGGACGGAGAACCTCAAACACAAACCGATATCAGCCCGCCGTCTTTGATTTTTGCTCAACATTAATCATTTTATTAGAACATCTGTTTAACTGTGCATAATATTTCTTCTTAAAAATCAGTTCAGTTTAACCCAGCAAACACGAGACATTACCCTTACAGCGAGGGGACTAATTCTAGACGTCATAATCTTAAGTAAAAGATTTATATAGCCGTAGACCCGTAACATAGTGTAACGCCCATGCAGTCGTCCTTGTTTTGGTTCAACTTCAGTTCAAGTTTATATAGGCTAGGCCTATATTATGGTCTGAATAGTCTTGAAGTTATATGACGTTTGTGAGTGATAGACTAGCCTATTTCAGCATGTGTTGTTAGTGTAGTCTATTCACTGTCAGTGGATGAATATATTGTTATAATTTTATGACTACATGTATGAATTAGTGTTATTTCTTCTAGTTAAGGGAGTTTAGTTTTTTGGCTGTATTTATAAATCTAATAGATTTTAGACCTAGAATGTTGACTGGTTTCACTAAGTTTGACAGAGACAGCTGATCAGAGTGCCAGGTTATGTGACTGTGGAGTGTGCATAAATTATTCATAGCAAGATGGTGACTGTCATTTTAGGGACATCAAGTCAACTCCTGTTGTCAACTATTACACAGTCAGATCAACTTTAATTATCGTCATATACATATCAGTGTAATTATTGTCGCGGCTACGATCTAATTCTATATATTTAAGACCTATAATAGTGTTTCGCCTCGTATTGTGGATGATTTATTTGTGTGAGTACCATTGTCAGTGACTGGATTCTGGGTGCATGCTTCCACCTGTCCTTCATCAGTGGGCAGATGCACGTGAGCCAACCAGAGCTCGAGTGGGCGTGGCCAGAGGGTCCAATCTTGATAAATATAGATATTTGAATACGTTCTGGGAGCTTGTTGTCTGAGAGCTCCACCTACAAACTACTGACTGGCAGATTGGCCAAGGGGTGGTCAGGGGGAGGGGGTCGCCTGGTCACCTTCATGCATGCAGAAGAAACATGATGATCTTCAACAGACTGGCATAGACCTACAACTTCAAATATCTTCATATTCTACTGATTTCAATGGGATCATCTTTAATTCTACTCACTGGTCTTCATGTTGAGTTTCTACATGTGCAACAAATGGACAGGGAGCCGATAGTCTATTTTTATTGCTGGGCTTACTTCAGTGGTTCAGTTCAGTCTCCAGATTCTCATGTCAACAAAGTGTTTGATAACCTTGACCTTGTTCATAGCTGTCAATAGACTAAAACTAGACTGCCTATGTGACTACAATGTTTGTTTATTTCTTCTGTTCTAAAGTGATTGTGATCAACTGACAACTACATTCTAGACTAGACTATTTCTTTTAGACTAGATCTAGACTTTGTAGACTAATTCTAGCTCAACTTTAGAATTAGCCTAGATAAGTTAATTAATTGATTGCTAGACTACTTCAACATCACTTATATACAGAGATGATTCTACTATTTCTTAACAACTTAGACAACTATAACTTGACTTCTCATGACTAAACTATACACTTCGAGACTAAGCAGTTTTACACATCTACTAAATTACAATAATCCATCATTACTTTACATAGACTATAGACTAGACTACTTTGACAATTTCATATTTGACTTCATTGACTGATTGAGAGATCTACTATCAACTATAATTTCATCTTTATTGACTACATGGCCTCAGCAGGGGATTTCTACCCATCTTCAAGTTTGATCTACAATTTTAGTCACATACATTATTCAGCTATATTTCATCTTTAATAGATAGACTACAATCCTACCTGTATGGTCAAGGCAGCATGACTGAGATTTCTACACATCTTTACCTACTTAGACTATGGGCCTAAACTACAGCTACCATTCCCATCATAATAATTTGTCATCTTAGACATTGTGAACAGTATCCAGATATAATTGTTTATTTAATATTGCCTTCTATTTGCTATAAATTGTGTACATTATATTTATAATCTATTCATTTAACTTTAGAACTGTTGCCATATCTATTTATTCATAGACTAATGTTATTGTTGTGTGTTTTGGTATGCTTTAATAAAGTATTAAACTGTTTTAACCTCCTTATTTATTTATCTAGAAATCGTCTGACCTTTCCCTCCATATTTTCCCTTGATCTTATTGAAGTCTCAGAGTTACTTTGGTTTTGTGTGATACGTCACACATCCTCGGCACGAGTGCGTTACATTGGTGGCAGCGGTGGGATGGGTTCATCATATTTTGATTTTCATCAGATTTTCAACTTATATGATCCCTGAAGAATCCAGTCTTCAGATACTACAAAGTGATTTTTGACTTCAATAATTTCCACTATTTTTCAGTTTCTGCATACTACAGTTTCTACAGACTGATCTTCAGGTTTCAGGATAATTTCAATAATTATTCTGCAATCTACAGATTGATTTCAGCTCTATCTCTACAGATTGATTTCAACTTTAATTCTACAGACTGATCTTCAGGTTTCAGGATAATTCCAATAATTATTTTGCAATCTACAGATTGATTTCAGCTCTATTTCTACAGATTGATTTCAACTTTAATTCTACAGACTGATCTTCAGGTTTCAGGATAATTTCAATAATTATTCTGCAATCTACAGATTGATCTCAACTCTAACTCTACAGATTGATCTCAACTCTAACTCTACAGATTGATCTCAACTCTAACTCTACAGATTGAACTCAACTCTACATATTGATCTCATCTCAACTCTAACTCTACAGATTGATCTCAACACTAAGTCTACAGATTGATCTCCACTCTAACTCTACAGAAGCATTTCAGGTCTTATTTCTACAGATTTGAGCTCAACTATGATTTCTATAAATAGATTTCAGCTATATTTTCTACAGGTTTATAGATCAACTACAATAATCTCTACAGCTATCTTTCAGCTATGACTTTTACAGAGATATTTCAACTATAGATCAACTATAATAGAACAACTAGTATATTACTACAGATCGAGTTCAACTAGAATTTATACAGATTAATATATCAATACAGATCGATCTTCAGATTTCATGAGCATTTCAGCAATTGTTCAGCAATCTACAGCTTTTTATACAAGACTTCAATTTCTACTATTGATTTCAATTCCAAACCCAGATTGATTCAACCTATATTTCTACAGATTGATCTTCAGATTTCATAATAATCTCAACAATTACTCCAATTACTGCAATCTTCCAATAAATATTAAGAAATGGCAACACAGTTCACACTTGATAAACAATATGAAGGGGTGAGTGCTCCAAGCTCTCAGACGCCAATTAGCAGGCCTCGCACTCTACCTGCAGCAGATGGTATTTGTGACATCAGTTGTGAAAGCCACGATGGTAGTGGAATAGTCACATTCAATCCACAGAGTCTAGCTGAGGGTCAGCAAGAAATGGGAAACCTGGATACAGCCAATTTGAAATGGGTATTAGGTTAAAGAAGTGGAGTGAATGCGGAAGGTGACAGGAGGTGTAGAACAGATTAATGCACAGATCACTGGACTAGCTATCCTGTTAGGTATCAGGATAGATTCACGACTATGTCAGCAGATACATGTATGCCTACAGAATCTTCTCATCAGAATAGACATGTTGGTTTGGACTCCTGATACACATCCCACGAGATAAATTCTGATATTTTCAGCAGCATCTATGAGAGTGCAATCAGCGAACAGCATGGAGGTATCCCCGATCACAGAACGGACTACATGCCTGTTTCTAATTTGAGGGAGCAGTCATATTCCTAACCCACCTGCTGGTGTTGCGAGCAGTTCAAATTCAGTTGTCACTCCAACGTCCAACCTAGGAAATTATCAGCCAGTAGCAGAAATGCTTACTGTTGATGAGGACAAGGCCAGTATCAGCACATGGGTTTGGAGGACTATTAACGTCTTTGGGACAGCAGTGGCAGAGCCTTCAGAAACGTGTATGATAGAGCTGCCAGTACTTACAGAATGTCATAGAAATTTCACAGAAGGAAACGTTTTTATTGGGAAAACAAGCTTACATGATCACTATTCAACCAATTTTTATAGAACTCCACAAAATGATACAACAGGTCATTTTCCATCCATACATGGTTATAGATGAGATATGCACCTATACTCTACCTTTAAATTTATAATACGGCACCAAAATAATGTGCGACTTCAGATATAAATGGTTATGTAGCTGAGAAAGAAGAGCATGGAAAATACGAACATTTGGAAAGTATCTGAAAATGTCAGTGACAATGTCAATGTTGAAATCTAGCGATCAACGGAAAAGACGCTAATTGATCTTCACACATTTCTTAGCAGTTTTGACGTGGGAGATCCTGTGAGGCTATAACTCATTTACATTGACGTGAGATAAGAGGTGATGGGGCTGTTACTTCAGGCCGGAAAACTCAGCTGTGTGGAGAACTGCGGTATCCCCAACAGTGGTACAGTCAATGCGGATGGTTGTAGACAGTTCGACGAAACCTCTTGAATAACCCATCAAACCTTGGATATGATATTCGAGATAGACGCGATTGTTCATCATGATAGGCTGAAGCAGAATCGCGGAGAAGGAGCTGGGGCTGTTAATTCAGACCGGAAAACTTAGCTGTTCGGGGCTCTGCGCAATGAAATCAGACATCCTCTTTCAATTCGCAGGTCTTCAGGGTTATTCCAGGGCACACCCGACCCTACACTGTATATAATGCGGAGGTCCTGTGTCGGGGGAGAGGTTGAGACTGCAATTCAGACCGGTTATCCCCAACAGTGGTACTAGTCAATGCGGACAGCTGTAGGCAGACCAGTTTAAATCTCACCCCCTTTTTCAAGAGCCTATCATTGTATAGATCGCGAAAGAGGGGGAGCTCATAGGAAGTGGGAGTTCTTCGATTAGGCCGATTGAGGGACACCCATGGATCGGGATTACAGCACTGTTGCGGTTGAGGTATGGGGCGGCAATCTCTGAGGAGTATCTGTAGCCAGGGTCGTGACCCATATGCAATAGGCCGTACTGTAATTTTAAGCCCATGCTGGTTATGGGAGTGAGCAGAACCTGGGGTGCTTCGTTACCACGTGATATCCGTCTTACTCTGATGATGTACAACGGTCAACTTTAATCATGGAATCTGATGTACAACTAATGAGAAATTGAATTTCCAATCATCTGAATTGTATATCTCTACTATTATTTTATATCATGAATCGTCTGAATCACGACAAATTGAAATATCTGCTATTACATATAATTACATGTACGTAGTGAATTTGGAATAGTCTGCAAAATGTTTTGCATGTCTATTATGTTGAGAATTTTTCTGAGCATATATATAGAAACTTAGTTATAGATCTATGATAGTTGTAACAAGAATAGATGTGTCAACTATATTAATCAGCTGTGTTGGTGGTACCCTGAATGAGAAAGGTATGTGTCTACTGAGCCTTCTGGGAATAGCTAACCTAGACTGCCTGGTAGTTACACATTATCATAGAGCAGATGCTATAGAGGGGCATACCAGGCTATTTTGAGATCAGTGTCAGTGACTGATATAATTATATAATGGGGTGTAATGTCATGTGCTACAGATTCTACTATTCTAGGGTCTACAAAAAGTACTAGTGGGCAAATGTTTATTTGTCATTGTTGATTGAATGTCAGTGTCACAGTGTCAATTGTTGTTATTCACATTGTTATTGTTGGTGTATTTGTGTATGGTGTATTTGTGTGGGGTTTTCTATTACGTCTGTCTTCACTGTTACTATTTTATGATTGCTACATTGTCCATAATTTGTCAATATTTGCTACGGCCTACGGACGTCAGCTTTACTTTTTCCTAATAATCCGGGACGGATTTGTTTGAAAGAAGGGGGTGATGTAACGCCCATGCAGTCGTCCTTGTTTTGGTTCAACTTCAGTTCAAGTTTATATAGGCTAGGCCTATATTATGGTCTGAATAGTCTTGAAGTTATATGACGTTTGTGAGTGATAGACTAGCCTATTTCAGCATGTGTTGTTAGTGTAGTCTATTCACTGTCAGTGGATGAATATATTGTTATAATTTTATGACTACATGTATGAATTAGTGTTATTTCTTCTAGTTAAGGGAGTTTAGTTCTTTGGTTGTATTTATAAATCTAATAGATTTTAGACCTAGAATGTTGACTGGTTTCACTAAGTTTGACAGAGACAGCTGATCAGAGTGCCAGGTCATGTGACTGTGGAGTGTGCATAAATTATTCATAGCAAGATGGTGACTGTCATTTTAGGGACATCAAGTCAACTCCTGTTGTCAACTATTACACAGTCAGATCAACTTTAATTATCGTCATATACATATCAGTGTAATTATTGTCGCGGCTACGATCTAATTCTATATATTTAAGACCTATATTAGTGTTTCGCCTCGTATTGTGGATGATTTATTTGTGTGAGTACCATTGTCAGTGACTGGATTCTGGGTGCATGCTTCCACCTGTCCTTCATCAGTGGGCAGATGCACGTGAGCCAACCAGAGCTCGAGTGGGCGTGGCCAGAGGGTCCAATCTTGATAAATATAGATATTTGAATACGTTCTGGGAGCTTGTTGTCTGAGAGCTCCACCTACAAACTACTGACTGGCAGATTGGCCAAGGGGTGGTCAGGGGGAGGGGGTCGCCTGGTCACCTTCATGCATGCAGAAGAAACATGATGATCTTCAACAGACTGGCATAGACCTACAACTTCAAATATCTTCATATTCTACTGATTTCAATGGGATCATCTTTAATTCTACTCACTGGTCTTCATGTTGAGTTTCTACATGTGCAACAAATGGACAGGGAGCCAATAGTCTATTTTTATTGCTGGGCTTACTTCAGTGGTTCAGTTCAGTCTCCAGATTCTCATGTCAACAAAGTGTTTGATAACCTTGACCTTGTTCATAGCTGTCAATAGACTAAAACTAGACTGCCTATGTGACTACAATGTTTGTTTATTTCTTCTGTTCTAAAGTGATTGTGATCAACTGACAACTACATTCTAGACTAGACTATTTCTTTTAGACTAGATCTAGACTTTGTAGACTAATTCTAGCTCAACTTTAGAATTAGCCTTGATAAGTTAATTAATTGATTGCTAGACTACTTCAACATCACTTATATACAGAGATGATTCTACTATTTCTTAACAACTTAGACAACTATAACTTGACTTCTCATGACTAAACTATACACTTCGAGACTAAGCAGTTTTACACATCTACTAAATTACAATAATCCATCATTACTTTACATAGACTATAGACTAGACTACTTTGACAATTTCATATTTGACTTCATTGACTGATTGAGAGATCTACTATCAACTATAATTTCATCTTTATTGACTACATGGCCTCAGCAGGGGATTTCTACCCATCTTCAAGTTTGATCTACAATTTTAGTCACATACATTATTCAGCTATATTTCATCTTTAATAGATAGACTACAATCCTACCTGTATGGTCAAGGCAGCATGACTGAGATTTCTACACATCTTTACCTACTTAGACTATGGGCCTAAACTACAGCTACCATTCCCATCATAATAATTTGTCATCTTAGACATTGTGAACAGTATCCAGATATAATTGTTTATTTAATATTGCCTTCTATTTGCTATAAATTGTGTACATTATATTTATAATCTATTCATTTAACTTTAGAACTGTTGCCATATCTATTTATTCATAGACTAATGTTATTGTTGTGTGTTTTGGTATGCTTTAATAAAGTATTAAACTGTTTTAACCTCCTTATTTATTTATCTAGAAATCGTCTGACCTTTCCCTCCATATTTTCCCTTGATCTTATTGAAGTCTCAGAGTTACTTTGGTTTTGTGTGATACGTCACACA
This sequence comes from Flabesymbios commensalis, assembly GCA_964017125.1. NCBI lineage: Eukaryota > Metazoa > Annelida > Polychaeta > Terebellida > Flabelligeridae > Flabesymbios > Flabesymbios commensalis. Next base: position 4,965,372 of record OZ024912.1, read on the forward strand.
TCCTCGGCACGAGTGCGTTACAATAGGTATTCAAATATGTCTGTGTCGTGCATATGGACTGTTCATAGATGTCACAATCTGACTATCATAGACGTCAGATTCTGACGTTTAAAGACGATCCCCGCACTAAAAAAATTAGGAAAAATATAATGGCCGTAGACCACAAACATATGTATTCAAATGAAGCAAAATGAAATGAATCGGGCTTTAGGACACCTTTGTGCACATATAGGCTAAACTGGGCCAGGAGAACCTCCTGAGGATGGTGAGATGATTGAGATGACGCTGTCCTCCAGACACAGGATTCGAAATTTGGCCCCTGACGGTCTGAGGCCGACACGCTACCCCTCGGTCACGGAGGCTTCCCACAATACTGACTTTCACACGTGGATGGGGAAGAAACATTTTTTGTTTCTTTCAAACCGCCGAAACCGGGAACCGAGCCCAGAACTCTGGCGTGAAAGGCAGCGGTGCTAACCACTACCCTAGGGCCCCCGCCCCAAATGAGGCAAAGGCCTAACTAAGACACTTGTAGTGATTTCAATTTGAAGAACCACTTTTGTCATCATGGTTTTGTAACAATGTAAAGTAACAGGTGGCTAAATTGGGGTTTCGGTAAGTAAAGGGTAGAATAAACATGCTGTCCTGGGCTGTTTACATGTGAACCACATGGTGGAGACGGTACTGCGACAAGTACTAATTGTCATACAGGACGTCCCCTCTTTCCAGAGGCCTGTGTGAGTCGGTTCTGGAAAACAGCCCAGGAATGTGAATGTATATCAAAGTAAGGATCCTGATTGGTGGAGATGTCATTTCACCACAGGAAGTGACCGCGCCCGTCGGGATCCGCTATAAAGGAAGGCGCCCACAGCCTTCGAGAGGAAATTCAGAGGAAAATTCAGGGAGTATTGTAACAGAGACGTTTCGGGTTTGGCTAAGTTTAGTGGGAGTTGCTTCGGTATCTAACATCTTGTAGATCACTGAAGCAACAACAAAATTACACAACGAGATATAAGTACTAACATCAGTGTACTGAGAAATTGAATGTTTTATGCTTAATATATATTTTATATATATTCAAGAGTTAATTTAACTTTATCCACGAGTGTTGTGTTTGCCGTGCCAGAACATTTGGACACCCGACGATAGCGTGTCAACGTATCACGGATAAGACCAGTTTACATTGGTGCCGTGACCAGGATTTGTGTCACGGATAAAACCAGTTTACATTGGTGCCATCTGACAGGATTTTAATTTGAAAAGCAAATTAAATCAATGCAAGAACTTGGTTGAACAACGTTGGAAAGTTACAAAGTGACTTGACTTGGCACGGCAAAACAAATATCAGTGGATAAATACTAGTTAATGAACGTAGTGGTGGCTATATCAAACCACCACTTTTATCGAGACGAGACAGAGGACAAATAATCAGGATCCAGACGCAGCTGGGCGTGGACATATATACTGACGGGATCAAGGACGGAGCTGGGCGCTGACAGACTGACGGGAGTTACCAGGAGGAACAAAACAAGAACTACACAACAGCTACGCAACGTTGGGATCGTTGGCTAGACACAAACACCTCGGTACACTTGCAGGTCAGTTAAATTCTAGGCTGCTATAAATAAAATTGTCATTTGTATCATTATTATTATTATTTGGAACTAAATATTATTAGCAACAATGACTAATGACCCATTAGAGGTACAAAATCAACAATTATCCCAACTAGCGGGTATTTCAGGTATATTAGGCAAAACACACTGCGATAACGCAATTTCTAAATTCACTGGGGAAACCAAAAAGTTCAGAGATTGGGTTAAAAGCATAGAGAAACATGTAAAAATTATGGCCAAACATGAGGGTGAAGCTGTGGGGATAGCATACCAGGCTTCTGAGGGATTGGTGTCAGATTTTATAGGCAGATATACTACTGCCCATTCGCCCACAGTATGGGCTGACCTAAAAAAAGAACTAACGGCATATTTTGGGGAAGTGACGGATCCGCAACAAGCTTTGTCAATGTTGCGACGGACACGTCAAAAACATACTGAAGGAGTACAAGTATATGCCGAGCGCATGCTTGCACTCGCGGAAGACGCGTGGCCTGACAGAATCACAGACAAGTTGGTACAATGCCAACTTGTAGATATTTTCGTGGACGGACTGACATCTGATACGATAGCCAGGAAATTAATGCGCCAACAGCCGGAAACAATGGAAGCTGCTGTAAAACTAGCAGCTACGGAACAAAATTTAGATATGAGGTTTAAATTACGAAATAGAAAAACGGGACATGAAGACAGAAACGATAGGGTCGAGGAGCCGACGGAGGTTGACAAATTTTATGGTAAATGCCACCGTTGCGGTAAAATAGGGCACAGAGCTTATTCTTGTGGCAAGGGTGCGACAGGTCGCCATGGTGCGACGGGAGCAATACGTAGGGTAGAGGCACAGCCGCGACGATGCTGGTGCTGCGGGGCCGAGACACATTTCAAAAGGGATTGCCCCCATAAACACATTGCGTACAGGCGACCCTGTCCTGCCTGCGGGGAAAAGGGTCACCTACAAAAAGCCTGTAGAAAAGGGTTAAACGGAAACGTCCAGAATTAAAAAAAGCCCCGATTCTGGACTCAAATAGACAAAAGGGTTCTAACATTTGTGAAGTTAATTTAGAGAAAGAGGACTGCTCCTCAGTACTAATAACAATTGGAAGACAAAGATTTCGAGCCTTAATTGACACAGGTGCTCAAGTGTCAATCATTTCAGACAGGATTATGCACAGATTAAAGGGTCATGATCTACTAGAAAATACACAGTTAAAGCTACGGACTGTCAATGGTGGTAAAATAAAAATTGCCGGCATCGCCGATGTGAAATTCAAAATAGGAAAATTGTATAAGAAACACCCTTTTTACGTAACAGAAGGTGTCTCTCAAAATGTGATTTTGGGGAGAGATTTTCTGGTTACAAATAAAGTTAAACTGGATTTCGAAAATACCCAGCTTACAATTGACCAACAAACTATACGCATGGAAGATGACGCATACATGTCCTCCTTTGTGAGATTAGCCCAGGACGTTGTTTTGCTACCACAGACAGCTGCCGTATGCAATACCAGACTAAAACACGGGGGACTTGAAAAAACGGTATATAATATTAGTGCAATCAAAACAGGGTTTATGGAAAGAGAACCGGGTCTGTTAGTGACAAATACCATAGCCGAAAACAAAAACAAAAAAATTCCCATACAAATCTGTAACCACACAAACCGCACATTTAAGTTACGCAAGGGCAATGTGGTCGGTAAAGCAGAAAGGGTTAATGTGTCGTGTATACAATCTGTCAACTATCCGGGGCCAAAGACTGGGGGAGGTGAGTACCAATCAGAGACTGCTAGACGTAAACACGAAGGAGGAAGTGAGTATCTAGAGTCTGCGGACTCAGAGTCTACAGTGACGGGGGGAGGTGATGAGGCCGTGTTAGAAGTAGGACAAATAACTGCACCCCCTGAGTATCAGAATCAATTACAACATTTGATTAGTCTGAATAAGGATTTATTTGCAGAAACGGATAAAGACTTAGGCAGAACCAAAGCGGTGAGTATGAAAATAGATACTGGTGATAACCCGCCCATCAGGTTACGCCCGTATCGGACAGCCATAAATCAGAGACGAGTCATTGACGACGCCGTGAATGATATGTTAAAGAATAACATAATCAGGCCAAGTCATTCAGAATGGTCGTTTCCAGTAGTTCTAATTGAAAAATCGGATGGATCAAAACGATTTTGTGTTGATTTTCGGAAATTGAACAAAATTACAAAATCATACGTTTGGCCACTACCACATATAGATGATATATTAGCATCTATGGGAAAGAAGAAACATTTTACCTGTTTGGACCTTAAATCTGGGTACTGGCAAGTAGAATTAGACCCTAAAGACCGCAGTAAAACGGCTTTTGCTTGTCACAAAGGTTTATATGAATTTAATGTGATGCCATTTGGCCTGTGCAACGCTTCGAGCGTATTTCAAGAATTGATGACATATGTACTTGAAGGAATCAGTGGTGAATATGCCATCGCATACCTTGATGACATCATCATTTATTCTGAGACAGAACATGAACATTTGATCCATCTTCAAAATATATTTGACAGATTAAGAAAATTTGGACTGAAATTGAAAATGTCAAAATGTGAATTCATGAAACCAAAAATTTATTATTTAGGATTTATGGTTGGTCGTGAGGGGTTAGAAGTTGACCCAAACAAAGTAGAGGTTATACAAAAGATGGCGCCACCAACTGATGTCCGGGGCATAAGATCATTCATTGGGTGTGTGTCGTGGTATAGGCGGTTTTGTCCGAAGTTTTCTGAAATCGCGACACCCCTAATTGCCCTGACTAAGAAACATGCCAGATTTACCTGGACCAAGGCATGCCAGGACTCATTTGAACAATTAAAAACTATGATGACAGAAGCGCCGATCTTAGCGTACCCAGATCCTAGCAGAGAGTATATACTATATACAGACGCTAGTGATCAGTGTGTGGGTGCGTTATTAGCGCAAGAATCAGATGACGGAGAGAAGGTCATACATTATCTGTCACTTAAGTTGTCTGACTCACAGAAAAAATGGCCAGCTATTCAAAAAGAAGGATTTGCGATTGTATACGCACTTGAAAAATTAAATCATTATTTACAAGGGGCTAAATTTGTGATTCGAACAGATCATAAACCACTAAAATACTTGTTTTCTGCTGAAATGAAAAACAGAAAAATTCAAATGTGGGCCATAAAGATTAGTGCATATAATTGTTCAATTGAGTATCTGGAAGGTAAGAAAAACACACGTGCAGACATGTTGAGTCGGCTGCCTGTATTACAAGTTGATGAAAACATGCCAGAGGTAGGTATGTTCAACTCTAATGTAGTTGCAACGCGTGATGCGAAAAGTGACAGCATAGCAGACATGTCAGACGTCAAGACAGACGACGAATCTGCATTGATGTTGCCAGATATGGAAAAAGAACAAAGAGATGATCCACAGTTGCAATCCCTCATCCGAGATATGGAGAGTGGATCAGCAACAAAAGGTTCATTAAAGAGATATATCATGATGGATAAATTATTGTATTACTGTGTTGAGGGGGCAGAAATACAATTAAGACTGATGGTTCCAAAAAAATATCAGGACATGGTGCTGCAGCAATTTCACGAGAGCTGTGCGCACTGGGGACCAGATAAGACATACAAGCTCATAACCAACAAGTATCATTGGGTAGGGTTGTACAGGGATGTTTTAAGTCATATTGATAAATGTGTACCATGCAAGGAGAGAATGCTAAAACAACACAGCACTCCATTGCAGGAAATGGATAAGGTGACATATCCATTTCAAAAGGTTGGTATTGACACATGCGGACCTTATCCAACCACACTGCAGGGCAACCGCTATATTTTAACTATAGTTGATATATATAGTGGGTGGCCAGAAGCTTTTGCTATTCCAGATAAATCTGCAGAAACCATTGCCAACATCATTTTGGATGAGCTGATTCCGAGACATTCCTGTCCAGTCACCATAGTGACGGACAATGGGACGGAATTCAAGAATTCAGTAATGGAAACATTATGTCAGAATTTGAATATTAAGCATATTTTTACATCTACTTATCATCCAGAAGGTAATAGGAAAACGGAACGGTTCCACAGAGTCATGAATGATATGTTGTCAAAACAAGCCTCTGACAGGCTAGAGAGATGGGATTTAAGTCTCCCACAAGTTCTGGCAGCATATAGAGTGGGTGTGAGTGATAGCACTCAATATGCACCGTTTTTCCTTTTGTACACACGTGACCCTGTACTACCTATTGACAATCTTTTACGTCCCAGGTGGAATTACTTGGGTGATCAACATCATCAACTAGCTTTGGAGCGTCAACATGAGGCCTTCGTCAAGGTAAGACATAATCTCCAGCAAGCTAGAAGGAAGCAGGCATTTTACCATGACAAACGTGCTAGGGATAAAGAATATGAAGTTGGTGACCCGGTGTATCTCTACAACAATCAACGTCAGAGTAAGTTGGAAAAACGTTGGCAGAGTCACTACCGCATTGTCACCAAACATAGTTCTTATACCTACACGATTAAACACCAACTTACAGGCGATGTAAGGAAAGTGCATGCGAAACATCTAGAGAGGGCTAATATATCAGACTGGCCCATGCCTGCTCCTAGAAAAATAAATGACAGAGCCGCTAAGTATGTTGTCCCACCAGTGGTAAGTACCGAAACAGAGCAAGATAGTGAACAAACAGAACTATACACCCCTCCCGTCGCATCTGATTCAGAGGACAATCTCCCCTTGTCTAAGTTAAGACAACGGTTACGAGATGCTGATAGTTATTCAGATACGGCAGAAATGGTAAGTGACATGAGAAGTGAGAATATGGTAAGTGCCATTTGGATCGAGCAAAAGAAAATTGCTAAGGCACGTGATACATATACGCGTTTACGAGACCAGCGTAAACAAAAGCGTCGTATGGAATAAGGTCAGGAGTAAGAGATTAAGGTTTGATAATCTTCATGAGACGAAATTATCAATTCGATAACAAGGAAACAGTCGACTTTAAATAAAGGTAAGTTGATAATTTAAAGAGAAATAAATTATCAATACGGAATAAAAGGATGATAATAGGGATATAAATAAGAAGGTAAGTTGATAAATTAAAGAGAATAAATTATCAATGAAGGTATATAGTTCTCCCGTGAGCAAGGAGATGTGGATATCAGTTGGGAGTTACGCTGATATGTAATTAAAGTTGATAACTTTCAGGAGAAGAAATTATCAACACATGGGAGAGTTTAAATGGGTTTAATTTTAAGAGAAAAAAAATAAACCAACGTACGAGCATCAGGTAAGAAAAAAAAAATGTTATTGTGTTACAGTGCTAGAGCTTTGCTAACTCATGGCGGCTGGAGGCATAATAATATTGGTGGCTGCAATGCTCATGGCAGTGATGCCTGACGCATGTGAATCCCAGAAGGTGAGCGAAAACGTGATATTTAGGAAGACAAGAGAAGTATCAATTACACAGGCGCGGTGGTTATTTACATTTGTCATTGACTTGGGAGCATATGAATCATTTGCTAAACAGATCAGAGTGGAATTATTCAAAAGTGAGGAGGTTCTGGAGTATCTTAAGTTAGTTCCAGTTGGACAAGGTCAGTATGAAAAGTTATTGAACAGCTATAGAGAAGAAGTTCAGTCCATGAAAACTATTTATTATATGACAATGACAGGAATTAAAGAGATTTTGTCATTACGAGAGAAAGCTACCAGACGTACAAAACGAACCTTAGTTCCTCTAGTGGGAAAAGGGTTATCGTTTTTATTTGGCACAGCTACAAAAAGTGATGTAAGAGTAATGAGAAAAGGATTAGAAGTTTTATCTACAAACCAAGAAAGCTTAATTCATGTAATAGAGGACAGTTTATCTATAATCAATATAACGCGAATAGAGCTGACAGAAAATCGACATGCTATTAACAATCTCAGTTTGATAGTAGGGGAATTAGATAAAAAATTCACTAACATCACACAAGGGTTAAAGATGGATTTATTGATCTTAAATGGTGTAGTACAAACATATTCAAGGGTAAGTTTGATGATACTTGAAATTAAGGAGTCTCTGGATAAAGCACTGTTATATCTAGAAACTATTAAACTACAATTAAATCAACTAGCCTTAGGACATTTATCACCATCCGTGATTTCACCTAAACAATTACAGGACATATTATATGATATTCAGAAACATATTCCAGAATATTTATCTCTACCACAAGATCCCAAAACAATATGGTATTATTATCAATCTTTAACGACTGTGACAATAATTAAGAGAAAGAAATTGCTCACTCTGGTGAGTCTACCTTTGATAGATACAAATTCGCGATATGAATTGTACCAGATTTTTAACTTACCAGTACCGTATAACCTGACGCGGATGACAGCTCAATACGAGCTTGAAACCAATCATCTGGCGGTCAACATTAAACGTACGCAATACATGTTGTTATCTGACACTGATTTCCTCCAATGTGCGGCTCCTCGAACTAGTTTCTGCGCTTTGAGAAAGCCCTCTTTTCCCTTACATGATTCTCAGAGATGTGTTACGGCACTTTTCTTAAAAGATGTGGAGAGAATTGAAAATGTTTGTAAAACAATTGTCACTTTAAACAATAAGCTGCCGATAGCACTATATATTTCAGACGGGACATGGGTAGTGATTACAGTAGAACCCATTGTTTTCACGGTTATGTGTGTTGGCAATAAACGCTATCAGACTACAGTTCGTCCAGCTATATCGTATGTTGCTCTGAACATGTCATGCCATGCTTTCTCAGATCAAATGACTTTACCACCCTATTACTATCACGAATCAGAATATCATTTGAAATCTAGGCAAGCTGACTTACTTCATTTGAAGAAATTTACGGGTGACATTGTGTGGGGACCGCTCGACGAATTAGGTGACGACATAGATCTAATAGATGAAATCAATAGATTACCCAAATTAAATGACATAGATGACATTCCTTTAAGTCAATTGATAGAGAAGTTACATCAGACTAAGATTGTAGCTATGACACCAGTACAGAAACGCCACAGGTATATTACCTTCACACTGGGAGGATCGATGATTCTGTTAATGACCGGGGTGGGTGCAGTGGGCATAGTATACTGGAGATACCCTGGGATATTAATAAATTGTTTCAAAAAATTGAAAAAACGCAGCCTAGTATTTATAACACTTGCAAGTGCCCAAACATCAAGTGGTGAGAACACGGAGGTGTTGGCGCTGTCTGAGACGGTCAGAGGTCCAATCAGACTGGCTTCCTGATGACTGGATGGTAGTGCACGTGTGTAGGAGACGTCCTACAAGATACATGGATAATCGTGAGATTATATTGACTGTATATAAACTATGTTCCAGAGGCAGAGAATGCTGAGAAGTGTATTTAAAATGTAAATTGTAAGTAAAGCATCATATATGATTTTAGAGTGTATTCCACTCAAGACATTGTTCCAGAGAAGAGGATGATATACTTATATATTGGATAAACCTGATATCATAATGACTGTAACTTTGCAATAACTATGTTCCAGACACCGTATATGCTGGGAAGTGATGTTTAAAATGTAAATTGTAAGTAAAACATCATATATGATTTTAGAGTGTATTCCACTCAAGACATTGTTCCAGAGAAGAGGATGACAATACATATACATTGTTTAAGTAAAAATAATATCTATTTGTATAAGAAAAATATAGGTGGAAGATGTGCGCACCTCCGAAACTTATATTTTTATTTTTTTATATGATTTTACTAATCATAGGGATTTTAAGGGATTGAAATATGGAATTCAAGCGTGTGAACAAGTTGGATTCCATAGGGGGAGGTATGTAACAATGTATAGTAACAGGTGGCTAAATTGGGGTTTCGGTAAGTAAAGGGTAGAATAAACATGCTGTCCTGGGCTGTTTACATGTGAACCACATGGTGGAGACGGTACTGCGACAAGTACTAATTGTCATACAGGACGTCCCCTATTTCTAGAGGCCTGTGTGAGTCGGTTCTGGAAAACAGCCCAGGAATGTGAATGTATATCAAAGTAAGGATCCTGATTGGTGGAGATGTCATTTCACCACAGGAAGTGACCGCGCCCGTCGGGATCCGCTATAAAGGAAGGCGCCCACAGCCTTCGAGAGGAAATTCAGAGGAAAATTCAGGGAGAAAGTCAGAGAGAAATTGGGGAGTATTGTAACAGAGACGTTTCGGGTTTGGCTAAGTTTAGTGGGAGTTGCTTCGGTATCTAACATCTTGTAGATCACTGAAGCAACAACAAAATTACACAACGAGATATAAGTACTAACATCAGTGTACTGAGAAATTGAATGTTTTATGCTTAATATATATTTTATATATATTCAAGAGTTAATTTAACTTTATCCACGAGTGTTGTGTTTGCCGTGCCAGAACATTTGGACACCCGACGATAGCGTGTCAACGTATCACGGATAAGACCAGTTCACATTGGTGCCGTGACCAGGATTTGTGTCACGGATAAAACCAGTTTACAGTTTTTACAAATATATTCCAGCGTTGTAAGGGTTACAAATGTGGTTCTATGTAGTTATTCCTTTCAGCTTAATACACACAAACGCGATCGCCCGCACGACGTGGCCTAGGTTTTTCAAACACACTATTTCATCATTGGCACAACTACCAGCGCGACAACGTACGCGAGCGCGATAGGCAACGCGTTTTTTTTTACATTTTCGTCGCGCGTCGCGCCGGCCGTCACGCAGGCCGTCGCGCCTCATATATTGCGTTGGACGTCGCGTTGGTCGTCGCGTTGGTGTGTGGACAGTCACGCGATTTTCGCGTCTGTTGTCGCGTCTCAGGTCGCGTGCCTAATCGTGCTCGCGCTTGCGTTGGTGTGTTATACATTTTAGCCGTGGCGACTGATGTATTGGCAGGTTAAATCCCAGTTATTGAAAATGAATTGAGGGTTTAAACATCAATATTTCAAAATGTTTGGTATGAAATTAACTCGACCACTTGAAGTTGTGTGTCACGAATGTGACGGATGTGTGAATGAATGAATGAATGAATGAATGAATAAATGAATGAATGAATGAATGAATGAATGAATGAATGAATGAATGAATGGATGAGTGAATGAATGAATGATTAAATGAATAAATAAATAAATAAATAAATGAATGAATGAATGAATGAATGAATGAATGAATGAATGAATGAATGAATGAATGAATAAATGAATGAATGAAGGAATAAATGAATGAATGAATGAATGAATGAATGAATGAATAAATGAATGAATAAATGAATGAATAGATGAATGAATGAATGAATGAATGAATGAATGAATGAATGAATGAATGAATGAATGAATGAATGAATGAATGAATGAATGAATGAATGATTGAACGAATGAATAAATTAATAAATGGATAAGGAATAAATCAATGCATGAATGAATGAATTAACGTATTAATATTGATGAATGAATGAACGAATACGCGAATGAATCACCTCAATATGATTTTGTTCTAATTTTTGACGTAAGGTTTTATTTTGATACGATTACTTACGTGTACAAATATATAAATATGTTTATTGTTTCATTTTTAGTTATACTAATATCTGTGCTATTCTGGGAAACTCAATGGCCTTCACCCCTTTGTTGTCACCGAGCTAGCTAATACAATAAAGTATGGGGGAGGGGGTCTTATATAACTTTATTTTCACCGAATTCCCATGTGAAACTGTTTCCGGTGACGTCACTGCGTTTCACAGAGTTCTTTTCTATTTACATGTTACCATCGTAATAGTCTCATGAGTGAGAAATAACCATACAATGTAAACATTCTTATCATAAAAACAGCATGCATATCCTGTTAAACAGTTTACACAATTTTAGTATCATCCATTTATTATTGGAAAATGAGGGTTTTAGTAAATATATATTATGTCTATTTATTAATAAACTAATTGTGTTTTCTTTTCAAATGTCAACCACATCTCTGAGTTTGCCTAACCATTTTTTTGCAACTAAACCGCTAGTTTCAGGTAATTTTGAGTAGTTTCAGGATTGGTTTTATATCCAAATATGTGAACTACGACTCATTTTGCCAGATCAGGTCACATATGAGCATTGATTAATGAACAAATGAATTAATTAATCAATAATTCAATTAATTAATGAGCTGTCGCAAAAAGAAACGAAATAATGAACGAACCAACAAACGAGCGAGCGAACGAATGATCGAATGCACGATTAAATGAACAATTAATTCTTTGCTTGTTTGTTTGTTTGTTTGTTTGTTTGTTTGTTTGTTTGTTTGTTTGATTGATTGATTGATTGATTGATTGATTGATTGATTGATTGATTGATTGATTGATTGATTGATTGATTGATTGATTGATTGATTGATTGATTGATTGATTGATTGATTGATTGATTGATTGATTGATTGATTGTTTGATTGATTGATTGATTGATTGATTGATTGATTGATTGATTGATTGATTGATTGATTGATTGATTGATTGATTGATTGATTGATTAATTGATTGATTGATTGATTGATTGATTGATTGATTGATTGATTGATTGATTGATCGATCGATTGATTGATTGATTGATTGATTGATTGATTGATTGATTGATTGATTGATTGATTGATCAAATGATTAATTGATTGATTGATTGATTATTTGATTGATTGATTGATTTTTCGATTGTTTGCGATTAATTGAAGTAACGAATAAATGAACGAATAAATAAATGAATGAATGAATAATTAAATGAATGAATGCATGAATAAATGAATGAATGAATGAATGAATGAATGAATGAATGAATGTTATTGAGCGGTGACCTGGTGTTGACATTATTATAAACCATGCCCCTTTTCTTGGCGCATACTTCCCAGCCATACACGAAGTCTTTATTTGATCCGATGGCTGTTGTAAATTGCCGGATCACTCACATCATTTATCGCCCACTGACCATTCTTTTTATCCCAGGCTTTTACGACCGAGTGTCTTTTTCATGGTAAGTCGTACTCCGCAATGGCTCCTGCTAGCCTGAGCTTGATGCAAACACATGGGTCAGGGTCAAAGGTGGACAACATAGAAAAAGCTGGAGTTTCTATGGTGATAGGCTGAGATGAGGAATTTCATAAAAAAAGTGATGGTAAATGATAAATTCACCTAGAAAGACGTTTAAATCCCCTCGTTATTAAAAAATTATTAAATTCAATTCAATTCAGTTTATTCAATGTACACAATACAATATTATATAGATAAAGAATTTCATAAAATATGTTCTGGTAGCCCTATTCAAATGATAAATTCACCTATCGAGACCGGCGTTTCAATCCCCACGTTGAACCAGTATTCAAGTGTGTTGTCATTATATAAACAAAAATATAAAATACATATCATTCATCAAATAATGATGCTTTAATTCTTCGTGGGATCAATCGTCCGTGCACTGGATTTTTGGGGCGCAACATTACGAATAATGTCAATGATTACAGACTCAGTATCGCACACAGTCTGTTACTAAGGACTAGGCGTCAGGCAGTCCTACCTCAGATTATAGCTCTATGAGCCGCTGGGTGGCAGCATGGTGGCAGTTATAAAACAGCCAACATATCCTTTCAAATCACACCCCCTCGACACACTGCCTTCACAACACCTACCATACCCACCAAACACACGATCTACGACGCTGGCCTGACATTGCCGTTTCAAACTCTTTGACTGCCACGCACAGCTATCACCGTTTTTGACAACCTTAAGTAGCGTCCAAGAGTGATTTAGGTGATTCGTGATATTTAAGTCCCAACATATATCAGTGTTTCAAGATTGAAGGCATATTTTAATTTTCCCCAGCTGGTTATCAGGGGTTATACAGGTGCTGATGAAGATACAGAATCGACATCAGTGCTCTAGGGGATAACATTTAATATATAAAAAAAATTGTAAACGTGTATATTTTTGGTCCGATAATGGGTCTTTGGATATCGGCGTGGGAGTCTTGCTGCTGTGTTTGTCCCGCGTTGGTGCTGCGAACGCATCGGCTCAATGTGCTTTGTTGTCAGGGTAACACTTATATACGTTGATACCTTGACTCGGTACTACTGGTTGAGTTTTGATCCAGCGGCGGAGATGGTGGCTTAACATTAAACAACTAGTATATCGGTCAACGTGTTTGCTGGGATGACACTCTAGCACGTATAGCAGAACATTTAAAACACGTACCGAAATATATAGGTATTAGTAAGAAAACGACATCGACAATATGCATGATAACTATATTTTATTATACATGATAGAATAAAATAAATACATTGTTTCCCTTACTCGTCACTATCCTGAATAATAATATATACATTTACATTCACTGGTCTATGTGTGTCGTGCAGAAAATCAAGGTTAATTTAACAAAAGAAGTAAGCTATCTTTTAACCCACTAGTGCTACCGCAATCCACAATTTATGCTCATATAAACCGGAATTTCAACTTCAAAAATAGCAATATTATGTCCTGACTAATATGAAAAACAATAACTGGTACTTTAAATGTTATTCAACTATGCGATTGTCATATTACTTTAGATGTTTTTGAACTCTTTGACTGTCACGCACGGCTCTAGCCGTTTTCAACAACCTTACGTAGCGTCTAAGAGTGTATTTATACGTTTGATATCATCTAGCTAATTATTGTGATTTCGTAAAAAAATTATAATCTACTGTCCGTATTAACCTCTAGAGCACTGAGCTCTACCGTTTTAATGTTTAGTCTCTTGGAGCTGTATATCGCGAATGCGATATACAGCTCCAAGAGACTAAAAAATCATGTGATTTGTGATATTTAGGTCCCAACATATATCAGTGTTTCAAGATTGAAGGCATATTTTAATTTCCCCCAGCTGGTTATCAGAGGTTATATGATTAACAATGACTGGTAGTTAAAAGTTAATCGAATATACGATTGTTATACTACTTTTGCCGTTTTAAACTCTTTGACTGCCACGCACAGCTATCACCGTTTTTGCCAACCTTAAGTAGCGTCCAAGAGTGATTTAGGTGATTTGTGATATTTAAGTCCCAACATATATCAGTGTTTCAAGATTGAAGGCATATTTTATTTTCTACCAGATAGTTATCAGGGGTTATACAGTTGCTGATGAAGATACATAATGTCTACTGTAATCGACATCAGTGTTCTAGTGGGTTACATTTCATATATATAAAAAAAATGTAAACGTGTATATTTTTGGTCCGATAAAGAGTCTTTGGATATCGGCGTGGGAGTCTTGCTGCTGTGTTTGTCCCGCGTTTGTGCTGACAAAATATGTGTTGAGTCCTTACAGCGCTGAACAATGTCGTATAAACCATGGAGAACAAAGTTTCAATTTGAAATCATCATTAATTGAAATCATCATTAATGCCTTAGTTCGCTCTTCCCGTTTCATTTAAATACCTATGTTATGGGTCTATGGCCATTTCGAATATTTGCTACTCCTACAGCGAGGGGATCTAATCTGACGTGTTCAGACGTCAGATTCTGACTGCTAAAGTCGATCCCGCGCTGTAAGGGTTAAATAAGTGTAGGAGCGGTAATGTGTCCATAAATGCTCAATTAAATCCGTTATTATGTCCATAAAAGCCTAATTAAATCCGTTATTATGTCCATAAAAGCTCAATTATAGCCATTAGAAAAATGCACACTGTCCTTAATCTAGGTTTCTGCTCTGCACTGATGCACCTATTTGCACGATGTTCATATTAAATTTAAATACGTTTAAGCATGATAAAAGCACATTTCTGGCTATCATAGACATGATGTGATAATAAGACCAACTCTGATGAGATTAGATCCAATAATTAAATTTAATTAAGTCCACTGAGTGAAAAGTTCTATCAAGTTAAGATTACATGTCCCCTCATGCACTCAGTGGCCAGATATACCAGCAAACACGTCTAAAAGTCTAAGCAATGTCGGGTAATGTTGGCCTATCGTCGGAGCCGATGAAACAACATTAATCCAATGTTTGCTGGGATAAAGTGAACTTTGGAACAATCATTACGAAATTCACATTACCAAACACAAAATAACCCAATTGGCTGACAATAATGTAATAGTAATTACATAAATAGAAAACTGAAGTTCCAAAATATTTCCCAGTGGAACACCAATGAAATGGATGTCGCTGTCAAAACGTGGCCGATCAACCTCTAAGCTTGATGCCCCCACCATGACATGCCAAAGACCAAAGACCCACACACCTTAATTGCGTGACAAGTACTCGTATTTGTTTAATTTGAGCCCACAAATATGCAACTCTTGATGTTTAAACCTTTCGTTTCCAATACCAGAGACTTGATCGATTATAAAACAAATTATAAACTGCTATATTCGTGCACAGCGCTTTGAGATTCAAAGGTGAAGACATAGATAATAACATATATGTTGTGTATTGATGTACGAACCTGAATCAGATTTAGGCTGATTTTGTATACTCAAATGGGGGGGTATAATGGTACAGTTGTATATTTTATATTTTTCTGTAAAATTATGTTACGAACATATATTTATGTCTTCTATATCGGTTTCTATTTGTAACAAGTTTCTTCCGAGTTTTCAGAGTCTATAAAACCTGCTTTTACGAATAATGACTTATATTGTTTTTTCACGTTTTTCACGTTTTTCACGTTTTTTGAAAATTTATAGAACTATTTTTTAATTTATGGTCAGTATAGAAAGGAAATACATGTATAATTAAACATGGATAATGAACATAAATAACCCTCCACACATATCGGATTCTGACACAATAAATACTTTCTGTCGATCGCAAAACCCCGAACCTAGTTTTAAAGCGAGAGATATAACATCTTAAGGTCCATCATACGAAAATACAATATATCCCAGTGGAAAATTCATCTGAAAAGAAATAGTAATACAGCTTTCAAAATTGCACTTTTATATTTTATGTGTGGCTGGAGGATTGAATGAAAAATAAATAATACATCTTGCAGTGGAGGAGATACTGAGCTGCTATAAAAACAATTCCCGTCGCTCCGATAGGGTCGAATTAATTGGCGCCGGCTTTTAATTTTCCCCAAAACCAGATATGAACTTTGACTGCAGACTGGCTGAGGTATGAAAGCCATTGACTGGATTGACTTATTTACACTAAAGGGACCATTCATTTGGACAAGGACGTCGTTTTAATTTACGCCACAATGGCAAGATATACCACGGGTCTGGCTCTGATGTAAGGAAAGCACAACATGTGTCCATGCTCCAGAAATGAAATATGTAGCCATTATGGATTCTGTGACACGTCTATGCTCCCTGAGTGGTTTCCCTGACAACAATATGTAAATCACCGTATGTGTCGCTGCTGCATTACCCCCATAAATAAAACGCATCAACCCATTGCTAATTCTATTTTGGTTCACCGTTCGAGACAAAATTAAAATGAATGGGATTTTAGGCCATCTTTGTGCACATTTAGGCTAAACTGAGCCAGGAAAACCTCCTGAGGCTGCTGAGATGAATGAGATGACACAACCCTCTAGACACATGATTTGACATTCGAGCCTTGGTGATCTGAAGCCGAGCGCAATACCTGTTTGAATGAGCGAAACAGGTATTGCGCTCGGCTTTACGAAACATCCTGAGGCAACGTAATTAGTTTTCAAAAAAAACATGTCAGTCATTACTTTTTTGTCTTTTAGGTCCACCCGGTTTATAATGGACCTGTCATATTTGAGAGGAAAAGGACATGGGTCACCAATTTCTATCCTTCTAAAGATATTTTTTTTATTTACTAGCCATAATCTATCACTAAAAGTTCTTAACTCGTCTTAGGAGAAGTATGTAGTGTCTCAGATGTATCACATCTTCAAAGACGTTTCAAGGTGACTTACAACATCATCGGGAAATGACTGGTTTCAAATACAGCACTTGTTCAAGGGATAAGGTGTGAGCATTTAGGCGAACACCTTATTCATTGAACAAGTGCTGTATTTCCCACATTATCGGAAAATGACGGGTTTCCTAAACAGGATGTGTCAAGGCAAATTTAATTTGTCTAAAACAAGAGGGAGGGCTAGTCCCTATAGCCATGTATACCTCATGTTTATAAAACATGAATTCCTTCATATGAGGGTTTATTTAAATGATAATTTGCATCAAATTGTTCAAAATATTTTTTTTTTAATTTGTCACCCACTTAAAGTGGTCTTCTTCCACTACAAGGCAAAAATTGCAACAGATACAATTATTATTGGTTACATATACGCCTCAGCACAATCAGGAAGAATATTAACGGATACATATACGCCTCAGCACAATCAGGATGAATATTAATGGGTACATATACGCCTCAGCACAATCAGGATAATTATTATTGGTTACATATACGCCTCAGCACAATCAGGATAATTATTATTGGTTACATATTCGCCTCAGCACAATCAGGATGAATATTAATGGGTACATATACGCCTCAGCACAATCAGGATAATTATTATTGGTTACATATACGCCTCAGCACAATTAGGATGGATATTAATGGTTACATATTCGCCTCAGCACAATCTGGATGAATATTAATGGTTACATATACACCTCAGCACAATCAGGATAATTAATATTGGTTACATATACGCTTCGGCACAATCAGGATAATTATTATTGGTTACATATTCGCCTCATTACAATCTGGATGAATATTATTGGTTACATGTACGCCTCAGCAAAATCAGGATGAATATTAACGGTTACATATACGCCTCAGCACAATCAGGATGGATATTAACGGTTACATATACGCCTCAGCACAATCAGGATGGATATTAACGGTTACATATACGCCTCAGCACAATCAGGATGAATATTAACGGTTACATATACGCCTCAGCAAAATCAGGATGAATATTAACGGTTACATATTCGCCTCAACACAATCTGGATGAATATTAATGGTTACATATACGCCTCAACACAATCAGAATAATTATTATTGGTTACATATACGCCTCAGCACAATCTGGATGAATATTAACGGTTACATATACGCCTCAACACAATCAGAATAATTATTATTGGTTACATATACGCCTCAGCACAATCAGGATGAACATTAACGGTTACATATACGCCTCAGCACAATCTGGATGAATATTAACGGTTACATATACGCCTCAGCACAATCAGGATGAATATTAACGGTTACATATACGCCTCAGCACAATCAGGATGAATATTAACGGTTACATATACGCCTCAGCACAATCAGGATGAATATTAACGGTTACATATACGCCTCAGCACAATCAGGATAATTATTATTGGTTACATATACGCCTCAGCACAATCAGGATGATTATTAACGGTTACATATACGCCTCAGCACAATCAGGATGAACACTAACGGTTACATATACGCCTCAGCACAATCAGGATAATTATTATTGGTTACATATACGCCTCAGCACAATCAGAATGATGATTAATGGTCACATATACGCCTCAGCACAATCAGAATGATGATTAATGGTCACATATACGCCTCAGCACAATCAGGATGAATATTGACTGATTTCGTCATGTCACAGGCTTTTTTAATAGACCAAAACGCGTTTTTTATTCACACATATCTTTATGTATAGGTTCAATTTATATATCAGTGCATACTCACGTAAACTGGATAATGATACACATCAGTGTACAGGAGGTTAATGCCTATAAATCATAGTTTCAGAGCACAGAAGGTTAATGCGTATTTATATGCCTTTACCCTTTCAGGCCTGAGTTTACCATTGTCATCTTCAACCACTACAAGCCGCGAATTGCTGCAGCAATTCTCGGCTTGTAGTGGCTGGAGATGATTTGATGTGGGTGAAAAATTTAAGAAAATTGCCATGTATTGCTAAAAGAGTTTTTCGTTTTAAAACCCTAAGTTGTAGGAAAATGAAGTGTGTTTTTACGGATGTAAAATGATGCTTTAATGCATCGTGAGGGCTTAAAGGGTTAACACAGAGATTGTCTCCATTACCATAGGAAATACTGTCAGGCAGTGCCATCTCATCCATTGCAGCATCCCCAGGAAGTTTTCCTGGTCCAGTTTAGTCTATATGTGCACAAAGGAGGTCTAAAACACTTTTCATTTAATTTCATTTCCTGTCAGACTGTCAGAATCGTGTTTCTGGTGAGCGCAGCTCCTGGTGATGACTCGGCTTTGTTTCTATGTAAACCATAAGAGACAATACAATAACAATGTGATAGAATGGTGTCATGATGATGAAGGTAAATAATAAATGACCATGATTTATATTCCAGAGTGGCCAGCATTGTCAATGATTTATATTACAGTGGAGTAACACTGATAAACCATACATTTATATTCCAGGGTGACCCATAAATTCCCGTCACTAATGATGTGGAGTTTTGAAGACAAGCTGTCCCCTTTATAACAATAAAATGGCTTAGGTATTGATTATAATGTTATAATGAATTGCGTTATAAACTGATTGAGCTTAACGAGTATTAACGAGTATTAACACTTAGAATGAAACGTATCTGTTTGTGATTTTAGATTGAACAAGTGGTAACCATGGTAACCAAGTTAAATTATAAACGAGTAATCAAGTAAATGTAAAAAAATATCTTTTTTACATTAATCAAACATTTTAAAAGTTTATTTTCAATGGGTACTGTAAGCTACCCAATTCAGTTCTGCCGTGGTCTGTGCGGTGGAGGATGGTCCAAAATGAAAGTTAGCTTTTCGGTATCCAGTCAGTCAATTCTCAAGCGATTTTATGAAATTTTGTAAACCCTATTTTTTGGCATCGATCCTGAAAATGTCGTAAAAAAATATTGGATAGTGCAAAAGTTAGACCATTTGACATGTAGTAAATGTCTATTTATGACGCTCCTCTATAACATGTATAAACACATTGAACTTTATTCCGGTTTATTCTCAGAATCGCGTTACATGTCAAAATTTCGTGCCAATCGCTTGAGAATTAACTAACTGGATACCAAAAAGCTAACTTTCATTTTGGACCATCCTCCACCGTCGGACAGACTGTACTCAAATACGAATTAGGGCCACTTCATCTCAATTTTGCATCTTCATAATGCGTCCATCCATTTAAAATAATTACATCTTCACTTCATAACAGCGGAGAGAAGATTCCTCAATTAGTCAAATATAACTGCGAAGATACCGGATCATAATGATTAAGGATTCATGTAAAGAGAAACAATGAGTGATGATTGAAGGTGGTTATCAACCTTAACCCCTTCAGCGTGAGAGCCGACTTTAGACGTCGGAATCTAAAGTCGATCACCGCCCTCAAAGAGTAAAATATTTATTATGGCCGTAGATGCATAACATAAGTACTTAAATGAAGCGAACACACTTACGCTTATTTCAAATTGAAAACAATCCTTTGATCTCTTGGTTTGCATAAAAACATTTCAGCGTTGTAAGAGTTGACCTTGGAAAAGTAGTCATGGTAAATTAAGGCAATGGTGTAAATAACAAGAGACTGTGTGCACTGGGGCTTGGAGATCTTGGAGGTAATTGAGGTTTAAATGCTGATCTTGGCACAATAAAGTAAAGGTTGTATACTTAAAAGAGGCCTTAGCCCTACTACATATGTTTTCATCGCATTCTATTATTTAATGGAAATTTGTGTGGGCATAATTGCTACGTTTAAAGTGTCTATGTTTGATATATTTAGCTATGTATTAGTAACATACCAATAAAACAAACCAAATACTGTGGATCTGGTAATTTTCGCGTGTTTAAATTTTCGCGAATTTCCGATTTTGGTAATTTTCACAAAGTTTAGAATTCGCGAATTTTCATTTTTGTTTAGTAGCGCTAATCCAATAATAATTTTCGCGAGATTCTTGAATTCGCGAATTTGTCCTCCTCGCCAAATTCGCGAAAATTAAAACCTCGTGAATATTACCTGATCTACAGTATTTAAAAATCTTACACTAATCGGAGAATGTATATCGCAAGCATTCAGTGCCAAAGAAAGATAATTATTTTTGTTTTTTATCTATCGTATTTGAACATTCGAACCAAGATTGGCAAACAACATTTTTGTGTTGCTTTAATTGATGATGACAGTTAATGGAAATTTGGATATGAGTGTTATAAGATGTTTAATTGTAGTCGCTACTTATACAAATACAACTACAAATACAAGCAACATGTCGTTATGGTCAAAACAAACTATTTTAGATAATACATGATACATGAACTCTGCCTCGCTGCGTAAACATAAAAAAATGTCAGTGTCAAAGAAAATATAAAAATATGAAATACGTTTATTTTACTTTACCACTTTGAATAACAGAGGAGAAGTGTATGATGTCTCACCAAGCTCGAAGCTGTAACATTCATCATTTCTTCTTTCTATGATTTTTGCTCACACCCACTGAACGTAGCCCCCGCACGAATCAAGTTTCAATTGCTAAAGAGAGTGGTCATAATGTGTTTTGTTTTCTGAATGACACACATCAACTCAACTGAATCATGTGTGTCATCGGGTTAGACAAGTACTTTCACAAGTCTTTTCTTTATTATCATCTTATTGTTTCAAACCACAATAATTCAGCTGTGTAGTTCTGTATTTCAGGTTAGCTATATCCATTATCAGATGTATCTTTGTAATTTGTCTTGTCATTGTATAAATCAACTTAAATTAACATAGTTATCATTTGGAATTATAACAGGTTATCACTTGCTCCTTAATAGTTTATTTTATTTATATTTAATGTCCAGCTTCAAATGACGAAAATGTATTATGAAAAATAGACAACTCCGAACTGAATGATTTAACTAACTATTTTACAGTTTATCAGTGATATCTTATTTGATCTGTGATTTAAACAGTATCTAAATAATGAGCTGAGCATCACAAGGGAAATATTATTCTATTTTCATCTGAACTTATTGAGATATACACTAAGCTCGTCATAAAAGATGTATAATGGACAGTCCTCACAGTAAAAAAGGAACCGCTTCATATTTTCAGACTTGCATTTTTAGTTCAATATAGAGACAGCTTCATGCATCAATTGTTGTGACAGGTCGCAATATCTTCCATATTCTATCACATTAGTAGGGTTCTCATAACCTGTGTTATTGTCCTGCACATGGACAATGGGCAGAGAGAGAAGAGAGGCCGTACAAGCAAAGAAACGTGCTGTTATAGCATACCCAGCAAAGCTGATTGTTGACGGTACAGTGGTACGAGATGAATTCCTGGACTGGAACAATATCTTGCACATGGACAACACAAAATGAGATCACGTGAGTTTAGACAGACAGTCAACAGATTCTGAGGATAGTGATAGGACATCTGAACACATTTTAAAATTAGCTGTTTGGAATGTACAAGGACTGGTTAGTAAAAGAAATGATAAATTAAAAGATAATGACTTTATAAAAACTCTAGCCAAATATGACATAATATTACTGAGCGAAACTTGGACAAATCAACACAGTGACATGAGTTTGATAGGCTATAATCACACAGAATTACACCGCGCCAGGCCAAAAAATGCACGACGTGACTCAGGAGGAGTCGCCGTATATTATAAATCACACATGGCTAATTATATAACTCTAATTAAATCAACTGAAGACTGTATATTGTGGATTAAACTTGCAAAAGAATATACTAATGGCGATAAAGATATTTTTATTTGTATTTGTTACAGTGTACCCGTTGGATCTAGCAGAGAGGCAATAAGTCTAAATGTTTTAGGTAAATTATTGGCCGATGTGGTAGAGCTGTCATATTTATAATATGGTGATACATTTGTACTTATAATAGCTGGAGACTTCAATAGTAGACAGGTAAAACGAGAGACTTTGTACAAGATACTACCAATGAAAATTTCTCAAGTAGAAAATCTCAAGATAAAACAGTTAACGAACGTGGTATAGATTTGCTTAGGTTTTGTAATTTTAAATGGTCGTACGGGCGAGGATGCTGATGTTGGGGAATTCACACGTGTAACTACAAATGGCTGCAGTGTTGTAGACTATGTCTTGTGTAAAATATGTGATTATGATCTAATTAAGAAATTTGTTGTAGGTTCACCTACGGTATATTCAGATCACTGTCAGATTGAATTTGATATCAATGTTCATTGTATACCTCCAACTGATGTAGATAATAGCAATAAGACTAAAAAGTATGAATGGGACGATGAACATAAAGATGCTTTTATTTCTAACCTTAATGATACTGATACTGTTGACCGTTTTGTTGATTTGTTGTCATCTGTAGATCACACTGCTGATAATGATTGTATTGATGAGCTAGTAGTTTCTTTCACCAACGTAATACAAGGTTGTGCTGACCCGTTGTTTAGTCGCCACATCAATGTAAAACCTAATGTTTCGCCCACTAAAGGAAATATTCCCTGGATGACACCAGAATGTAAACAATTAAGACAATTATGATTTTATGCTATGTCTAAATAAATACAGAAATACTAAAACTGATGAATCCAGAAGAGAGATGGTCCAAGTAAGGAACAAGTATACTAAATGTGCTAATAAATGTCGCTTTAATCACAATAAACTTAAAACTGAACGTCTGGTAAATGCTCAAAATCAGAACTCTAAAGATATGTGGAAATTAATTAGAAAGAATAAGTCACCTACTTCCTCGCTATTAACATGTACAGATTTTTTCGAGTATTTTAAGGACCTAGGGAATCCTAGTGATGTGTCGTATGTTGCAGATGATGATATATATGAACGTATACGCACACATGACGAGGGTTTATTAAATGATTCATTTCAGGAGCTAAATGATGTAATCACACACGCAGAGGTCATAAAAGCTATCAAAGAATTAAAGTCAGGTAAAAGTGCTGTACCTGATCTGCTCATAAATGATTTTTTTGTGAGACAATAACCGATAAACTTGTTATTTTATTTAATATAATTTTTAGCAGTGGACATTTTCCTCTGTCTTGGGTAGATGGTGTGGTTATTCCTATACATAAGAAAGGCAGTAAAAATACAGTTGATAATTATAGAGGCATCACTTTGTTGAGTGTTTTGGGGAAACTTTTTACTCGTATTTTGAATAATAGATTACATTTTTGGGCTGAAAGCTATGATATTTTAATAGAAGAACAGGCAGGATTTAGAAGTAGCCGTTCAACTGTGGATAATCTTTTTGTGTTACGTAGTATAATTAGCTCCGCATTACAGAATGGAAAGAAATTATTCTGTGCATTTCTCGATTTTCGTAAAGCCTTCGACTACTTAAATAGAGATTGTCTCTGGTTTAAGTCACTTGATTACGGTTTGATGGGAAATATTTTTAATGTAATAAGAAGTATGTACTGTGAAGTCAAGACCAGGGTACGGTATGGTGGAGAAACATCAAATACATTTAATAGCTTTCTGGGAGTACGACAAGGTGAGAGCTTGTCACCCCTTTTATTTAGTATGTATGTTAATGATATGAGAGAAATGTTGCATGAAAGTGGAAGCGAAGGGATAACTGTTGACGATCTTAAACTATGTCTTTTATTATATGCCGATGATTCTGTCTTAATTGCTGAGAGTAGATTTGCAAAATAGTCTAGATTCTGTCCATGATTATTGTCAAAGGCGGAAATTATGTGTTAATATACTCAAAACTAAGATAATTGTATTTAGGAAGGGTGGCAGGTTATCCATAGATGATATTTGGTTTTATGGTGACTCAATTTTAGAAGTAGTAGAACATTTCTCATATTTAGGTATTATGTTTTCTAGTACAGGGAAATTTTCAGGGACCCAACAAGATTTAGCAGACAGGGGGTTGCGAGCACTATTTTCAATTCAGGGTATAGAGTATGAATTGATCGACCCCAAACCAGAACTATTATGTATGTTATTCGATAGACTTGTTTTACCTGTATTACTTTACTCATGTGAATTATGGGGATTCCACACTGCTGTGGCGGTGGAGAGAGTACATCTGAAATTTTGTAAATGGGTTTTAAAAGTGTCTAAATCAACAACCAACGAAATGGTATACGGGGAACTTGGAAGATGCCCACTAATTTTAGAAAAAAAGGTACGCATGGTGAAATACTGGCTAAAAATTGTACACAGAGAATTAAGTCCATTGGTTCAGAAAATTTATAAAATAATGTTACACACTATTACTGCAAATAATACAATTGTTAACTGGGCTGCTCTAGTAAGAGACATGTTATTTAATTTGGGTTTTGGCTATGCCTGGATGCAACAGGGTGTTACAAATAGAACATATTTTATTAGTTCATTTAAACAGAGATTACGTGATCAATACATTCAACAATGGTTTACTTCAGACTTGACTTAGAGCTGTTCAATATACAAGAATATAACAAACCACTTTCGATGTCAAAATCATTTCCATATGGTAACAAATTGTAAGCACAGAATTTCTCTTATAAGATTTCGAACCAAGAATCATTCACTACCAAATGTAATTCAAGGCAGAGGGAGAAATCGCAGACCCTACAACGAGCGGCTATGTCCAACATGTAATGTCCTAGGAGATGAATTTCATTGTTTGTTTGAATGTGAGAACACACGTCACATCAGACATGTGTTACCCCGCTATTACACTTTTAGGCCTGATATGTTCAAATTTTCCTATCTCTTATCTTCTGGAGAACCATCTGTGTTGAGAAAACTTGCACATTTTTTATATCTACCCGATTCTTAGTCTTAGAGCCAATTTTCTCATACAGAACTCAGAACTCAGAACTCAGAATCATTTATTCGCCTCTTTAACAAATATATATATAGTGTCATCATTTTATACAGATAATTAATGATGTGATGGGCATGGAGACTTGCATTAAGATCAAGAATTTGATCGCTATCATGCAAGCCACCATATTTAATAAGCAAAATTCAACAAAACATGAACATACCAGAGTTGCATGGATCAAGCGCGCCACGTCGACGCCAGACATGCACCGGATAAATCACAACAGCCCGTACGCCGTCCCCCGGCCAACCCACAGAGAAAAAATATTTGTGGGTTAGCCGGCGAAAACACGCACGAAGCCGGCAACACTAATGCACGACCCAGCGCCGAGGTGGCGCACTTGACCTCTAGACTGCTGATATGATATCGGAACATTTATATTTATATATATCATATGTGCAAAAAACTATGTGAGACTCCACGACATCTCATATGTGGACATTTAAGTCCGCAAATGAGAGGTCGAGACAGAGAACATTCAATGATTCTGAAACTAGTTCACCCGACTCGTGACCGGGTAACCATACATGACAAAGTATAATTATTTTATTCTAGAATGTTATCGATTGCATACATAACAATTTTCAATTAAACATTGTGGCTGGTACATTTTAATAAAATAATTACGGGTATACAATACAAAACCTGAAAAACTATGAGTAAGAAATTTGTCTCGAATTTCGTTTGGTAACCGATTTATTAAATTGGGAATATTATGAGAAATACATTTGGTAGCAAATACATGATTCACTTTCATTGGAGTCAAATCATCACAGCGTCTAGTGTTATATCTGGATTGCCTGATAAAATTCAAGTTTTAAAAATACACGGTAAACTCTTTATCAAATATTTGTAATAAAATTTTAACTGATTGAGTTTAAATATATCCTGCATTTTTAAAAGATTAAGTTTGATAAAAATTGGATCCGTATGTGCTAAATATTTACTTTGTGTTATAAATCTTACTGCTCTCTTTTGTAATTTCACAATTCTTTCATTGTTATGTCCCCAGATTAAAATGCCTTAATTTACATGTGGCAAAAATAGCGAGTTATACAACTGGAGTAAAACATTCCTGGGAAGTACAAATTTCATTTTATTGATAATTCCGAGGGTTCTTGAAAGTTTACAGGATAGTTTCTCTATATGATCGTTCCAATTTAAATTCTCATCTAATCTGAATCCTAAAAAATCTACCACTTTTGTGTTACCAATAACAGTATTTTCGATTTGTATTTCCGGAATTGATACTTTACGTTGTACTTTATGGAATATACAAAATGTTGTCTTAGAAATATTTAAAGACAATTTATTGAGTTTTAACCATGCAATTATTTTTTCTAGCTCCATATTAATTATGTTAGCAGTTTCCTTGTTATTTGTGTTAATGGGTGCAAAAAGTGTTGTATCATCGGCAAATAGTATAAATTTAAAAAAGTTACTTGATTTAACAAAATCATTTATATAAATTAAAAACAACAGCGGTCCTAAAATAGATCCCTGGGGAACACCTGTTTTTATATCCAAAACCTGTGAATTGATGTCATCAAAAACTACAAATTGTTTTCTATTTGACAGGTAACTCTCAAGCAATTTTCCTGGACCATCAGAAACGCCATAAAATTCCAACTTTTTTATCAAGATGTTGTGATCTAACGTGTCGAACGCTTTTGAGAGGTCCAGAAAAATTCCCAGAGGCACCTGTCCCTTGTCCATCATGTTTAGTAACTTATCAACTAATTCCAATGCGGCAAATTCGGTTGAGTGATGTTTACGAAACCCATATTGACTTCCATAGAAAAGTCCATTTGTTTCAAAATAAGCATACAATTGATTAAAAATAACTCGTTCTACAACCTTAGATGTTGATGGTAGAAGTGATATGGGTCGATAGTTTGTAAATAAAGTGTCATCTCCTGATTTGAAAATCGGAACTACTTTGGCTTTTTTTAGCTGATTTGGAAATATGCTAATTTTTAAACATTGGTTTATTATAACAGTTAGGGGTTTTGAAATGATCTCCGCTATTGATTTAATTAATATGTTGGAAATGCTATCATAACCTGAACTGCTTTTAGAATCTAATTGGGAGATTATTTTATTTACTTCTTTTATTTCAACTGGTTGAAATTCAAATTTAGTATTAGGTTTTGATACTAAGTAATCGCTAAAGTGTCTATGTGGAACTTCTTCGATTTTGTCTGCAAGATTTTTGTCTATATTTGTGAAGAACGCATTAAATTTATTTGCTATATCTTTTTTATCTGAAATTTTCTTTTCTCCGTGTTTGAAATAAATAGGTAATTTTGTGTTTTGCTTGTTTTTGTGTAATATATCATTAATCATTGACCATGTTGTCTTCACATTACCACTGTAAATATTGAATATGTTTTGATAATGTCTTTGTTTTGCCATTCTAATGCTACGTTTTAATATTTTATTGTATGTGTTTAAATTGGTGGAGAGGATATCATATTCGATTGTATTTGGATCTCTTTTTTTTATCTTTTTGTATAATTAATTGCGAAATTTGATAGACTTTAATATACCATAACTAATCCAACTATTTTTCTTATGTTTTCGAGAATTATATTTATATTTATATTTTTGCAAGGTAAAAAATTGTCTTTATTCTTTTCAATAATAGAAGACATAGTATCATAATTTATTTGAGGATCAGCTTCGAGATTTTGATCTATATTACCTAAAATGTCTGCAGATATTAGCTCATTTTTGAATTTTTCAATATTTTCGGGACTCTGGTTTGAAACTTTAATGTATTTAGGTTGTTTGTTATAAGAATGGTTACCCTCTATGCTTATGAAATATGGTTGATGATCTGAAAATTTATCTATTAATATACCTGATACCGCACGAGTAAGCTTTTCTGAATTTCTCCCTAAGAAATTATCGATAAGTGTGGCACTACGTCTCGATATCCTAGTGGGCAATATTATATGTGGATGAAAACTATGAGAAATTATAACATTAAAATAATCACTAACTATATTACGTTTTAATATGTCAAGTAAATTAATATTAAAGTCGCCTCCTATTATTACTTCAGCATTGAATGTATTTAATTTATCTAATACCTGACTAAATTGATTATTAAATGTACTATAATTATCTATTGTATCTCTAGAGGGTCTATATATATTTCCTAGTATTATATTACTACATGTATTTCCGCCCGAAACTTTAATAAATTGACCTTCCCAGATATCTGACTTTTCATAAATCGGTAGATTTGAATAACTATAGCTATTATGTAAATATATCATCAGTCCACCTCGGGTACTAGACATTCTTTCTTGTGATATACATGTATAATCATCCAGTTTAAACAACGCTACATCATCATTTTGTGACAGCCAACTTTCTTGTATTATTATAGCACTAAATTGTAAGTTACTTTGTTTTAAATTTTCAACAAATAAAAATAACTCGTCAAATTTTGCATTAATACTAGCTATATTTGTACTTAAAACTGTAAAATTTGTTTTATTTTTTTCCAAAAAAGTTTTTAAATTGGCAGTACCCATATACGGTGATTTATAATTTACTTTTATTTCGTTTTCAGTGTCTTCAATTGAATCAAGTATAGTCAACAAAGAATTATCTTGGTTACCATAAAAAATATCAGTCATTAAATTATCATTTAACGAAGCAGCCATTTATATTTAGTGTATAATGAGGTTGTAAGATAACCATTTCGAGAAATGCATTCCATATAGGGTTTAAAAAGCTATGCATATTGCATTCAAGTATTGTTGATGTGTACACAGATTGAACAAGCATTGGTAGTCTGATACAATATATAAGAGTCACGAGAGGGGTGAACAGTTTCTGCACACAAATGCGTCTGCTATTTAGGACACATTGTGTCACAAACAGCAGACTAGTGTACATATCAAGGCCCACAATGAGTTGACCAGGAAATGCACTCGTACCGACAACTGCTGACCACCCACATGATTCCAAATCGTTTGATTTCCAACCATGCGTGCAGGCAAGCAGATGCCAATACAACAACGTATAAACGGTACATGACATAGTGACAAGTGCAATAAATGGCCTGTTTATAGGTCAGGACTGTCTTGACCCTAGAGTATGAAAAACATAAATAATATGGAATTAAAATAAACAAAAAATATGCATTCTTATGTCTCCAATAAGATAAATTGTATGCCGTAACGTATGCCGGTTATCAGTAATTTTAGGGAAAAAAATACATGCAAATTTAAATTAAATAAATCTCATCATAACACAATTTCCAGCCTTAAACAATTGAAAATATGACCTAGAAAAAAAAAATTAACAAATTTACGCATTTTTATATCTTAGGATATATAGCA
The DNA here is from genome assembly GCA_964017125.1 of Flabesymbios commensalis. NCBI lineage: Eukaryota > Metazoa > Annelida > Polychaeta > Terebellida > Flabelligeridae > Flabesymbios > Flabesymbios commensalis. Next base: position 4,996,160 of record OZ024912.1, read on the forward strand.
TTGCCGGTCGGCAGTATTTTTAAGGGAAAACATATTCAAGTTTAAATAAAATTTCAGCCTCAAACGAATGAGAATATGTGTATTTAAGAAAACATTTAAACATCAGACATCACAATAAACATGCTAAACGAATAAACCTTATATACATAAAAAACAACAACGTGAATTATATGTTTTGAAGAGAAACAATAATTGCGATACAGTCTCTGACAACCAAACTGAATGAGGGCAGACCAACTAAATGTGGGCATACCCTCAACAGATCCAGAAATTAGATAGCAGCATATACAATATTTCATAAAGTACATTAACATGATTAAATAAGACTGATATATCCAAATTAAACCTTATTATGTACGGAAGAAGCCTGTCTAAAATAACAAAATAAATTGAAATATGAATTAATTATCATCCGTTCACAATATTTTTGGTTGTCAAGTTGTCATTTACTTTAATAGTTGTATATCATGTTACTATAGTTGTGTATCTCAAGTGTATATTTTGTTTATTATTTCATTTGAAACTGAAAGAAATTCGCACAGTTATTTTTGAGTTGATGGAAACAACAAGGTCTGATACATTAGAAGATAGAGAAACAATAATAGTCATGCCATCTCTGATAATTTGACTGAATACAAACACAAACAAAATTGTATCACCTTATTGCGTCACTGTTCACGCTTTATCTGTTGCCACGCTATTTTACGCGTCAAACATGCACTTGTTTATATATGTCTATATGTATGCACACAGATTGTAAATCTATTGCTGAATAAACTTACTTACTTTACATAACTGTTAGTGGCCATTCTGCGACGCTGTCCCGACAATAAATCAGCATTGGTTCAACGTCTCGTGTTTGTTGGGGATTCCAGTGTGACTTCACTGGTCTTTATCCCCATCCTCAAGATGTTCTTCTGGCCCGGTTTAGCCTATATGTGATAAAAATGGCCTAGAATCCCAATCATTTCATTTCATGTTTCCACCAGTCCAATAACCAGCAGATTGACATGCACTCTGCCCCTCAGCGTAAACACGTCATGTCGTCACTGTCCTACAAATCAAAAACAATATTACTTTCACAATTGGGATGACAGATAATATAAGAGAAGCGTATCAGGTTAGAATACAGTTTGGTACTTTCATTTGTCTCTTTCTCAGCTGTCGGTTTATACACACACTGAATCTAACATTGTACTGCTGTATTGTTGGTGTGTCTATTATTCACCATTTAAAGCTATAATTCCTAACGCAATTTCCAGCTTCGATTAACGAAACATATTTATATTTATGAAAAATGGAATTATTTGATCAATAGTAATGAATAGGCATGTGATAGTTATAACCAGTTATATGGTTCACCTTTGACAGAGCCATTTGCACAGACGGTTTCCATTGCTCTCTGATTTAAATGAGTGAATGCTTTCAGTCATATTGGACAAGTGCAAAATTAACACTTGTGATCTGTCACTTTGTCTGTTGAAAAAATAAAAGTGGTGAATCTCGCAATTGCTGTCTTCATGCTTGCATTATTTTTAATTGATATGCTATACAGGACTAGTAATACTATTTGCGGACTAGTAAAGATGGGTTATAACTAGTCCTGTGGACTAGTTAAACAATTCACGAAGTTCTTTCTCTGGTGAGTCTTCAAAAGGCATTTTGTCTATTATTATAACATCAGTAAAAAATATGAATCGATATAATCACTTTTAAGCGCATATCATCTCTTTGGATAGGAAATGTTACTTTATCAAAGAGGCCCATCAAATGTTCTTGACACATTACGTCAGGTTAATGTATTGCTATTTTATATGTGTTCCAGCACGCTGTGGATAATATACTGTTGTTTTTCAGTAGCAATTCGTGTACTTGATGATAGTTATGGTCATTCTTGAGGTACATTCAACTGACTATATTTATATTAGTATCTTATTATTTTGATGTATATGTAAAATGTTATTGGAAAGCACGTGGTCGATCATACCATAATTAGGTAAATGTGAACTATTTTGTCGTCTTATATCAAGTATCAGGTTTTAATACATTATGAATTCTCAGAGCAACAGCAGGTTCTTAACGCTTACAACACTGACATATTCTGTATAAGCCATGGAGACCAAAGGGTTATTTTCAATTTGAAATCATCATACGTGTATTATTATAAATCTTTTCAGTGCGGGGATCGACATTACGCGCTAAAAACTGATGTCTATCGACGTCAGTTTCTGACGCCTAAAGTCGACCCCCGCACTGAAAGGGTTAAAGATGTTGACAATAATTCTAGCTTATGAAACATGAACGTATTCTATAGCTATCAATCAACTGACATATCTCCCCTAACTGTCCTTCTGTTTCATTTCTTACAGCTTCAAGTTTTTAATTAGTGTGTCGGGGGGGGGGGGAGATATACGTCAATGAGTAGGTGTGAGCGCAAATTAAATGGTCATGAACATTAATAGAACGTTTTCATGTATGCGTTGATGGAATTTCCCTAGATATCATATCAGAATATTTTCATTCGAATTCAGAAATTAGGTTAGAAATTCAAAAAAAATGCTAGTTTCCAGTTCCTCATAGTATATCGATGTATATAGCTATGTGATATATTATTTATTCTTATTCTTATTTATTCTTATCAGGGCGGAGATCGACGTCAGATTCTGACGTCAGAAGTAGATCTCCCCTCTGATGAGAATAAATAATATATCACATAGCTATACACATCGATATACTGTAGACGTCAGAATCTGATTCCGCAAAAAAAGAGTAAAATATATACTGGTTGTAGACGCATAACATGGGTATTCAAATTAAGAGCTAACTAAGATATTTATAACTATTATGACATTGTTTACCATTGTTAATTCAAAAAACGTTCAGCGTTGTACCAGCTATTTTGGTGATAGTGGCCTTGCACAGTAACTGTACTGACATTTTTGAAATTTTACTTTACTATTCCCTGAATATTATGTTATGACTTTCGGATGCACCACAAAGTGAAATGTAGCTTCAAACATTTTAATAACATTCGACAAATTATGAACCTCAGAGCTTTCGGACTAATTCTTTTATGGCGGTGAATGATGTCAAAGAAAACTAAAGATACTGATATAAGTCCAGCCTAATGTTAGCCCACCATTAAATTAAATAGTTTAAATTTTCACTCATTTAAAGCTGCTACCGCGACCCACAATTTCTAGTGAGTGAATTACACATATTTGTTTAATTTTAGACCAAACATTTGCAAATCTTGATCCTTAACCCATTCAAGCCTGAGTTTACCATTGTCATCTTCGTCCACTACAAGCCGCGAATTGCTGTCGCAATTCTAGACTTGTAGTGGACGAAGCTGATTTGATGTGGTTTGAAAATTAAAGAAAATTGCCATGAATTGATAAACCAGTTTCATGGTAATTTTCGTTCTAAAACCCTTTGTTGTAGTAAAATTAAGTAAGTTTTCAGAGATTTAAAATGATGCTTTAATGCATCGTGAGGGCTTAAAGGGTTAAACACGCATTTCGAATAACATCGATTTTATCAGCGACTAACAAAAATAAAACTAAAAAAATCAGACTATAATCGTTCTTAACGATTTAGTGTTAAACACGTACACATCAGCATCGACTTATTTACTTAAAGATTTACTTATTATCCAATGGATCATTCAGCTGGACAAGGAAGCGGTTTTAATTTACGTCACAATGGCCACATATACCATGGGTTTTATTCAGAGACAAGGAAAGCACAACATGTGTCCACGCTTCGGAAGTGAAATATGTATTTATTATATATTCTGTGACACTTCTATGCTTTCTGAGTGGTATGCCTGACAACAATATGCAAATCGACATATGTGCCGCGGCTGCTTGGCTCCCATAAACACAATGCTGCGTCTAGTTTGATTGAACGCTCGAGACGATGAACCAAAATTGACCTATTAAAGGTCAATGTGTAGTGTTAACTGGACCAGGTCCCACATTTCATGTATAGGATAAAGCCCGAGGAGCTCTACATTCTTAGCTGTGGAAAGGATCGAGGCCGAAGGCCGAGGACTTCTCCACAGCTAAGAATGTAGAGCTCCAAGGGTTTCACCTGACTTAAAACACATCCGACCATAATAAAGATCCCTCATAATCAACAGCTCGGTCACACCTGACTGATTATAGTACCATAGGCTTACCATGATAATAGGTCTGTACTTGATCAACAGTAAAAAAATAATTGTAAAATGTAGCGCTTTAACCTTTTCAGGCCTGAATTTATCCTTATCATCTTCATCAACCTACTACAAGCCTAGCCTACATGTGCAGAAAGGTTGACTAAAACCCCATTCATTTTATTTCATCACTACAAGCCAAGTTTCTGTCACAATTTTAAGTAGTGTAGTGGATGACGATGACTTGAAGTGGATTACAATTGAAAACAATATATTGTTAATAATAAAACAGTTCCATGAAATGATTTGTTCTAAAGTCACAAGGTTTAGGAAATTAAATTATATCATTCTTCAGAGATATAAAATACTGCTTTGATGCATAGTGATGGTGTAAAGGGTCGAGCGCGTGACGTCTATACAATATAACTGAAGTAAGCCTGAAAATAAATTAACAGGAAGTGCCAAAGAGAAAAAGATGGTCATCGTCAGATCTTCTGTGTGATATACATTATACGTTGGTATTTCATAGTAATTGATCATCTTCATCCACTGTTAGGTCGGAATTGCGTCAGCACTTATTGCTCTCAGGTGATGACAAAATAATGATGATTCTCTGTAAGTAAAGAGTCAGTAATTCCCTGGGCTGAATATCACACGCCGCCATTTACTGTTCGCCTTATAATGACAATAACGACCAATTTGATAAACGCATCAAAGAATGGTTACATCAGCTGAGCCATTAGAGTAAATGTGCAGCCGACGGATAACTGTATCATGTATTACTGAATACTTTCAACGATCAAACGATCACAAGAACATCAAAGTAGCCCGCACCATTTTAGATATAATCAGCGCTGTTAGATCAGCAGATACCCCGTCTCAGCACACATAGGAAAATGAATAAATGTCGTAGATTTTGAATCAATATTGGGCCAACGTCTCGTTTTCCTGGGTTGTGACACGGGTACCACGTATGGACAGCAATATGATATGTAAATGAAAAATAATTTTGTTTGAGAATCTGAAATATAATTATATATTATATATCAAGTACCGTTATAAAATCGTCGACATTGGTGTCAATGTGTTTCTTCACATTATACACAACATTTTCGCTTGTAATCCGATGTATGTAACTCTCCTTTATTCTGAGTCTGGCCATTACTCACTCGTTGATATCCTGTAGACATTCCGTGGCAGTCACTGATACCTACTTATGCTGGCCACGGACATCTTACTGGCGAATATGGGACGGACACACATGACATGCCTCCAGGAGTATTACGAAACGCGGCGTATAAAAAACAAATGCAGACTAAATTAAATAAAATGAAATGAGTGGGGTGTCAGGCCACCTTTGTGCACATTTAGGCTAAACTGGGCAAAACCTCCTGAGGATGGTGAGATGACAATGCCCTACAGACACAGAATTCGAAATTCGAGTCCTGGTGGTCTGAGGTCGAAGACGCTACCTCTCGATCACAGAGGCTCCCATATTAAATCTTTACGAGTGAGCGGGGAAGAAACGTTGTTTCTTTGAAACTTGAAGGCCAGAGTCGGGTTTAAATCCGCGATCCCCGACTTTTCAAGCAGGCAGCTTTAACCACTGCATCAGGGTCCCCAACCCACAGACGAAATGAAACGAGCAGAACTGATAAATAAAGATTAAAATTTAACAGCTTGCTTTTAATAATGACTATCGATGTTTTTGTTGAAATTGTTGCAATGTCCACTTTAGTGTTATTTAAACGCATATTTGTTTTTTAATCACAGTTAATGGTAAACTAATTCAAGTCTTTATTTTTTGTTTCTATATCATGCCACAGCTTGAAGGGCGGGGGCCCTAGGGTAGTGGTTAGCCTTTCAAGCCAGAGTTCGGGTTTCGGTTCCCGGTCTCGGCGGTTTGAAAGAAACAAAAACAAGTTTCCACGTGTGAAAGTCAGTATTGTGGGGAGCCTCCGTGACCGAGAGGTAGCGTGCTCGGCCTCAGACCGCCAGGGCCCGAATTTCGAACCCTGTGTCTGGAGGACAGTGTCATCTCAATCATCTCACCATCCTCAGGAGGTTCTCCTGGCCCAGTTTAGCCTATATGTGCAAAAAAGGTGGCCTAAACCCCGATTCATTTCATTTTTTGCCACAACTTGAAGAGGCCTAAATTGTAGCTTGAGCTTGAGCGGGAAAGTGATTTATCATAAGCTGTTAAAAGTTTTTATCCACCAACCAAAGCTGACATAATACTAGTATAAGTCTAGTTCAAGATTAGGCAATAGTTTACTAATAAGATTAATTGGTGTGCGATGTATGAATCTAAAGACCTGGATGTCAAACGTGTACTTTGATCAGAGAAGTCTAGCGTATGGCTTAGTGTTAGAGTCACGAACATCCTGTCACATTACTCAGGCTTCTAGTAAGTCGTGTTATTGACCGTTGACAAACCCACGAGTGCGAGAATCGCATCTAGAAGACAAAATCTGACGTCTATAGACGTCAAATTTTAACGTTTAAAGTCGATCTCCGCACAAGAGGAGTGAAATATAATTAATGGCCGTAACCCATAGAAAAGGTAAAAGGCACAGATTTATAGTCTTGTATCAAGTATTTCATCCGACTTTACATTTGTATCCCCCGGTCACTGGACATGTTGATTCGTGTGCCATCTCAACTCCACGGAGAACATACAGTCCCGCAGCCATTACGGCGCTTCGAACTTATCATACACATTGCAATCTCTGTCCTCATTTTCACTTTAGTCAAGTGAAGCATTTGAGGGTTAGGTGCCTCGCCCAAGGACACAACATTGAAACAATGTCCCAATAGTGAGAGGGGAGAAACATGATATTTCTGGGAAAATCCTGCACCAAGGGTAACATAGGTATTCAAATGAAGCGGACAAATGTTAATTAAGACAATTGTGACGATTTCAAATTAAAAATCCATTTGGCTTCTTGGTTTACAGTGTTTAGGAGTTAGCCATGGTAAGTACACCGCCTTAGAACATAGCAAACAATAGTCATCATATTAAGGGCAACATTTAGGTTGTCTATTCAGACCAAGTATGGTAGTCTACCCCCGACCAATGAAGGAGTGGCTCAACATGACCAGATCAACCAAGTTCGGTCGTCATTCATTTGTTTTAATTAGAGGGTAGAATACCATACTTATGCCAAATATATTCCACCAATGATTCGTTTAACCTACTTTTAGATTTCAAATGACACGATCATTTACTCAGCAAAATACCAACCGTTGACTAAATGTTAATTTAATGCTGGCCCACCGTCTCTGACGCTGGCCCAACATTACTCCACCTTATGTTGGATATCTGTTTTCCGCCATCCATGACCGTCCTCAATGAGCGTGATTTGAAAAAGATTGGCTCTACTTGAGACAAATCTGACTAAACACGCACCTAAAGTGAAATGAAATGAAACGAAATGGAGTTCTAGACCACTTTTGTACACATATATGCTAAACTGAACCATGAGTACCTCCTGAAGATGGGAGATGAATGAGATGACACTGCCCTCCAGGCATTCCCTGGTGGTCCGAGGCCAAGCTCGCTGCCCTCGGTTACGGGAGCTCCCCACATTATTGAATCTTTACGAGTGAGCGGGGAAGAAACATTGTATTGATTTGAAACTCAAAGGGACCCCTTGGGATGAGACATTTTCAATGTTGGCAATTTTGAAAATTTAATTTATATGAAGCTATATAGCCTACTGATCTTAACTGAAAATACGAAAAAGTCAAAAAACAATTTTAAAGAAAAAGAGTGAAATAGTTGTATTTCCAGGTCGTATATTGCCATGTAAACAAAACAAGTCAGCAATATTCAGCACTTTAGATCACATATCCCCACGTATCTGACGGTAAGGTCAAACCAGTCGCCCCTAACTGGTGTCTCATAGTCAGGACACGGGAGGACACACCTGCAGCACTGATTGTCTACCCAACGCTGGGCCGATGCCATCAGCATGTAGCCCAATGCTGTGAAAACATTCAATCGTCCTTCAGGCATACAAATAGTTTGTTTGGGTTACTCCTGGTCTCATAGAAATGTTGATTAAAAATATTTGTAAAAATATGAAAATTCCGAAAAAAATAAAAACATGATCCGTGGGATACACTACTTCAGTACGGAACTAAAAACGAAAATTGATGTCATCCCAAGGGGCTGCTTTAAAGGCCAGCGTGGGGTTAAAATCCGCTTTCTCCGACTTTCCAAGCAGGCAGCTTCAGCCACTGCAACAGGGCCCCGCTCGTATGTGGATATTAAATATATTAGATGCCTACATGATTATAACCGAACGCGGCGTATAAATAAACGAACGGAGGCGAAATGTAAATATCTGAACTGATAAACACAGATGAAATGTAGCAGCTTGCTTCTAATAATAACTATCGCTGGTATTGATTGATATTGTAGCAATATCCACTTCATTATTATTTCAAAAGTATCTGGGATTTGCATTGTATGTATATGTCTACACTGTAGGCACACACACTGCCCGGCAAGCACGAGGCATTGACCCAATGTTGATCTAATGTTGGTCCAACGTCTACGACGCTGTACCGACATTAGATCAACACCGGGTCAATGCCTTGTGTTTGCTGGGTGCTACGGGGTGTAGTATATGTCATATTAAAGGCCGACTTATGCAAGTCCATATTTCTCGATAGTCCATGTCATGCCAGAACTTTTATAGGCCTACATTGTAGCTTGGCTTTGACAAGTAATATTTGATAGAGCGATCAAAGCAAGATAGTGATTTATCAAAAGCTGTAAAAATGTAAACTTTTGATCAAAGATATAATAATACCTGTATACGTAAGATCAATATCGTACATTGACGGGTGCTTTGTGCATCTACGGATCTTGGTGTCAAAGGTTTAATTAGATCAGAGAAGCCTCACCTATGGTTTAGTGTCAGAGTCAGCAGCATCCTGTCACATTATTGGGGCTTCTAGTCAGTGGGTTCATTGACCTGTAGGTCACGTCTAGCTGTCCTTGAACAACCCAGAAAGCCACATGTACCTAGTAATCTAAAGCAGCTTTTCTTCTCCACAATTTGTGTCATGATTATAGTTGATTAATTTATGAAACTGTCTGGTTCATAACAGATACTGTTCCTCGGTATTTCAAGTAGCTGGGTCGTCACAGGTTATAACCCTTGAAGCGCCTAAATATTGTTTATATAAACAATTGAGACTAATTTTTTTAAAGCATTATAAATCTCTTAGTTGAATCGTTCCGATTCATTTGAATACCTCTGTTATGGGTCTACTGCAGTTACTAATGCTTTATTTTTTACAGTGCGGGGAGCAGAATCTGAAGTCTACAGAATCTGTCTTCTAAAGTCCATCCCCTCGCTGCAAGGGTTGAACATGAAGGCCCCTAAACAAATTATCACATTAAAAAAAAGACATTCTCAACTATTGTTTGATTTGCTATACCCTTGTATATCATACAATTACGTATTTATTTAATTTGCTTTATATACACAAATATATACAAAAAGTATACAAATATGAGATTCTAAACAAAATTGTGTACAGTATGATATTCAGGATAAAATTGAATATACAGTTGAATTATAATGTAAAAGATAATTTTGATATACATGCTGCATAAAATATATGTTTCCGAAATTATTGAGTCCTATACATTATTATGAAAAAACATATTTTGATATAACATGAATTACTACATGCAATAACATGAGTACAGCTTACATGATGCCACCCAACGCTGGGCCGATGCCATCAGCATGTGGCGCAATGCTGTGAGAACATTCAATCGTCCTTCAGGCATACAAATAGTTTTTTGGTTTACTTCTGTTTTCATAGAAATGTTGATTAAAAATATTTTTAAAAATATATAAATTCTGAAAAAAATAAAAACATGATCCGTGGGATACACTACTTCAGTACGGAACTAAAAACGAAAATTGATGTCATCCCAAGGGGCTGCTTTAAAGGCCAGCGTGGGGTTAAAATCCGCTATCTCCGACTTTCCAAGCAGGCAGCTTCAGCCACTGCAACAGGGCCCCGCTCGTATATGGATATTAAATATATTAGATGCCTACAGGATTATAACCGAACGCGGCGTATAAATAAACGAGCGGAGGCGGAATGTAAATATCAGAACTGATAAACACAGATGAAATGTAGCAGCTTGCTTCTAATAATATCTATCGCTGGTATTGATTGATATTGTAGCAATATCCACTTTATTATTATTTCAAAAGTATCTGGGATTTGCATTGTATGTATATGTCTACACTGTAGGCACACACACTGCTACGGAGTGTAGTATATGTCATATTAAAGGCCGACTTATGCAGGTCCATATTTTTCGATAGTCCATGTCATGCCAGAACTTTTATAGGCCTATTTTGTAGCTTGGCTTTGACAAGTGATATTTGATAGAGCGATCAAAGCAAGATAGTGATTTATCAAAAGCTGTAAAAATGTAAACTTTTGATCAAAGATATAATAATACCTGTATACGTAAGATCAATATCGTACATTGACGGTGCTTTGTGCATCTACGGATCTTGGTGTCAAAGGTTTGATTAGATCAGAGAAGCCTCACCTATGGTTTAGTGTCAGAGTCAGCAGCATCCTGTCACATTATTGGGGCTTCTAGTCAGTGGGTTCATTGACCTGTAGGTCACGTCTAGCTGTCCTTGAAAAAGCCAGAAAGCCACATGTACCTAGTAATCTAAAGCAGCTTTTCTTCTCCACAATTTGTGTCATGATTATAGTTGATTAATTTATGAAAACTGTCTGGTTCATAACAGATACTGTTCCCCGGTATTTCAAGTAGCTGGGTCGTCACAGGTTATAACCCTTGAAGCGCCTAAAAAATTGTTTATATAAACAATTGAGACTAATTATTTTTTAACGCATTATAAATCTCTTAGTTGAATTGTTCCGATTCATTTGAATACCTCTGTTATGGGTCTACTGCAGTTACTAATGCTTTATTTTTTACAGTGCGGGGAGCGTCTGTAGACGTCAGAATCTGACGTCTACAGACGCTGTCTTCGAAAGTCCATCCCCTCGCTGCAAGGGTTGAACATAAAGGCCCCTAAACAAATTATCACATTAATAAAAAAAAACATTCCTAACTATTGTTTGATATGTTCTACCCTTGTATCTCATACAATTACGTACTTATTTAACTAGTTTTACATACACAAATATATACAATAAATATACAAATATGCAAATCTAAACAAAATTGTGTACAATATGATGTCAAATACACCTTCACAATGTTTGACATTCAGTATTCAATTGAATATACACTTGAATTAAAATGTAAAATATAATTTTAATATACATACTTTATAAAATATATGTTTCCAAAATTATGGAGCCCTATACATTATTATAAAAACATATTTGATATCACACGAATTACTACAGTCATGTAATAACATGAGTACAGCTTACATGATGCCACCACGATTTTTTCAGAAAGCATTCTATGATCTCCCTTTCTCGGAATTAATTTGAAAGAAGCCCACATGCTGTGACCTCGATTTTATGTGAAACGATCCCGTGACCCGCTTTTTTTTATTAAGCTTGAATCATGCCGCATGCTGCCACATGTAATGGTCACGTTGTCTTCGTCTGCTTTATGCATGTCTGGCCAGAAATTAAGGGGGGATTAACATCGTTGCAGTCTCCTTCTGAGTTCATTGCAGCTGAATTGTTTGCTTCTTTTTCATCATTTGAAGCTGGAATTGCTAACAGAATTCCCAGCTTCAAATGATGAAAAATAGTTAAATTTAAGGAAACATAGACATCTTCAATATTGTATTATTGGCTTAACGAAGCATCTAGCAAAAAATATTCTATCAAATTTAGAGATTTTTCTAGTGATTTAAAACATGCTTGAATATATGCGCTGATAATTTAAATTTTCACCCATTTAAGGTTGCATTATGCTACGCGTCCGGCAACTTCAAGTGGGAGAACATTAGGCATATTCATATGTGTTTGAATTGATAGAAAACATTTGCAAATCTTGATGTTACAATACCCATTTAATTCCCGATATCAATGATTTTTTTTGACTAAGTAAACAAATTATTCTAATTAGAAAAGACTATATAAGTGCTTAGCGGTAGGAATAAGTGTTGTTTATTCACCTTAAATATATACAGGCATTGCAGCTCAGAGTTTCTAAATATATAATAATTGATGTTTATCCACCATGAAAATATAATAGCGTCATCATATATTGTTGAGTAAAAATGAGAGAAAATACGTAGCTGGCAGGAAGTTTCAATTCAAAGCCACATTACAATGTCTTCAATATCAGGGCTGTTGTGGTGTAGCATTGTGCGATATAAGATGAATTACTACAAACAGCAACCTGAATAAATCCAACATGCTGCCAGCTAGCATTTATCTACAACGATTCCCTCACTTCCTTTCTCCACTAATTAGGACAGGCAAGGGGCACTACCTTCTCACCCCTCACTCACTCCTACCGACAAGCGAACATTACCTGAAACAGAAGCACAACCATCACAACACACCTCATCAACTGATGTAGACACACCGACAACTCAGACTGCAGCGTTCACTAGTAAGTTATCAAATTCCAATTTGCCTGATAACACACATTCTCACGTTCTTGACCATTCATATTCTCTAATAGACTCATGTTTAAATATTCATGTCCTAAATGTATGTGGCTTGAAGAGCAAACTTTTATGTCCTGACTTCTTAAATCTCATTTCTCAGCATGATATTTTAGTATTTACTGAAACTAAATTGGATGATGTTGATATCGAAAATGTACATAGCGAATTCGCCAATCTGGGATACTCAACTTTTATAAAAAAAACAGATTCTCAATTTCTAGCCGACGATCTGGTGGTATTCTGGTTGCAATGAAAAGTTATCTATAAAAACTGTAAAGAAATTAAGACTGATAATAAAGCTTGTTTATGGTTTTTGCTTAAAAAGAAAATGTTTAATGTTGATAAAGACATATTATGTGGTGCAATATATTTACCACCCGAGGGATCAAGGTATAGCAACATTAGAATGTATGATGATATTGAAAATGATTTAATGTTATTAAACCCACGTAATTTATATTATACTATGCTAGCGGGCGACTTCAATGCCAGAACCCGAGCATTACATGATTTTGTCCTTTATGATTATAACTTGTTTCATGAAATCAATGTTGATTTAGCAATAGCTGATATTCTCGAGGACAAACAGACCCTCGAAAGTCTAGGTGTACCAACCACGCGATCATCAAAAGATGACAAGCCTACTAATAATTTTGGTAGGCGACTCATTCATCTGTGTAAAACTGCATCACTATATATATCCAATGGTAGATCAGGCACTGACCAATATTGTGGTGACTACACAACATCAAAGAATAGTATTGTTGATTATGTTATTGGTTCACCTATGCTACTGTCAAAAGTCAAGGATTTTGCTGTAGATGAATTTGATCCGATGTTTTCTGATATACATTGTGGTATAGAATTTAGTTTGAATATTGCATGTACCGCTACAGTCCCCCCTCTTTCAAAACGTTCTCCAGACACAAAAGAAAACAGTACCGAACAAGGCTATATATGGGATTCAGCAAAAAAACAAGAGTTTGTAAATAATATTAATATGCAACAAGTTAATAGATTATATGAAGAAATTGAAAATAATAACTTCGATGTCAATAACATCGTAGAGACTATTAATAACATATGGCAGTCAAGTGCTAAATCTTCTTTCCGCAAGCGGAAGCGAAACTGCCCTGCACATGTTAATAGTAATAACAATAATAATAGTAATAATAATTTTAATGTTAAACATAAATGGTTCAATGAAGAATGTAAGCAATCACGCATTAATTATAGAAATAATAAAGATGCCTTTAGAAGGAATAAGTTCTATGTAAATAAAACAAACTTAATTAGATCTAGTAAAGCCTATAAGAATAGCATGAAAAAAGCAAAACTGAAAGCCCGTAGGGAATTCGAACATGAACTTCGTCTTTTGAAATCCACGAACCCTAGAAAGTACTGGACTATGTTGAATATTAATAAATCTAAATGCCATAATATCCCTGTCCCAATGCAGAATATGTTTGACCATTTTAAATCCCTTAATATAACCCCTGATGTAGACGATGACATTGCCTTAAGCTCATGTGCAGCTAATAATCCCGATCTCAATCAACATTTTTCTGAAGCAGAAATTCGCCGCGTTGTGAAGAAACTGAAGAACAATAAAGCCTGTGGACCTGATTTTGTACTAAATGAGTTTATAGAATCAACTCTTGATGTATTTTTACCTATATATATAAAACTTTTAAATCACATTCTAGACACTGGTAATATTCCTGAAAACTGGACAATAGGCGAGATTATACCAATTTATAAAAATAAAGGAGAAAGAAATTTACCTGAGAATTACCGAGGCATTACAATTTTGAGTTGTTTTGGGAAATTTTTTACAGCACTTATGAGCGATCGTCTCACGAGCTTTGTCGAGACCAACAATATAATTGAAGAAAACCAAAGTGGTTTTAGGAAAGGTTATGCAACTATTGATCATGTTTTTACCCTCAAAACTATAATTGATATTTACCTAAGTAGAAAGAAAAGACTATACTGTGCATTTGTTGATTTCAAGAAGGCGTTCGATACAATATGGAGAGTCGGGCTATGGTCCAAACTAATAAATTTGGGGTTATCCGGAAACATATTAACTGTTATACAGAATATATCCATCAATGCTAAGTCATGTGTTACTTGTAATAATAATAAATCAGATTATTTTATGTCCCACAACGGAGTACGTCAAGGTGAAAATCTTTCCCCTCTGTTATTTGCTTTATATCTGAACGATCTCGAGTCTTTTTTCTCACTAATCAACGTAGGGGATGACGTTATCGATGTTTATATGAAGATGTTTGTACTGCTTTACGCTGATGACACTGTTATAATGGCAAATGATGCAGAGTCTTTACAAAATAATCTGCACTATTTATCAGAGTATTGTGATATGTGGAACTTGTCTGTTAATACAGACAAAACAAAAATTGTCATTTTTTCTAAATATAAGTACAGAGAAAAAACATAATTTTTTTTACAAAAATACTACTATTGAGATTGTAGAACATTTTTAATTTTAATAATTCATTTGTAAAACATAAAAAAACACCTATTTGATCAAGCAAACAAAGCCATGTTTGCTCTGTTAAGAAGAAACAGACAGTTAAATTTACCATTAGACATTCAACTAGAATTATTTGATTCTCTTGTTTTACCCATCCTTACTTATGGCTGTGAAGTATGGGGCTTCGAGAGCATCAATCTGATTGAAAAATTACACTTAAAGTATCTTAAATACAGTTTGTCTCTAAAATGTCTACCCCAACTTGCATGGCCCTTGGTAAAACTGGAAGATTCCCAGTTTCAATACATATTATTACTCGTGTTGTATCCTTTTGGAGCCGAATTATTCGAACTAGTAATAAAAATAAACTGTCATCTATTATGTATAATATTATGTACGCACATTACAGAATCAACACTGTAGAATCTAAATGGTTAAAACATGTTAAACATATTCTAGATAACTGTGGTGTAAGTTTTATCTGGCTTTCACAATCGATAACAATATGCTCCCTCCCTGAATTTATTCGGCTCAATTTAAGAGAACAGTATTCACAAGAATGGTCAACTACTGTGTATAATTCAAGTAAATGTGTGCTATATCGAGTTTTTAAGAAAAGCCTATTTTTTGAAAAATATCTTACTATTTCCCCATTTACCAGAAGAATAATTTGCAAGTTTCGTACTACTAATCACCGTCTGCCAATTGAAATTGGCAGGTACGCAAATTTGCCAAGACATACCAGGTTATGTGACAAATGCGAGCTGGGCTATGTCGGAGATGAATTTCATTTTTTATTTGAATGTCCTGAACTGCACGATTTGCGTACAGAGCTGCTTCCACGCTTTTGTCACAATAACCCAAATATGTTAAAACTGGAGTCTCTAATGACTTGTGTCAATATATTTATGTTAAATAAACTGGCTAAATTCATTAGTCGAGGATGTCAGAAGCTAAATATATACATATAATAATTCCAATCACCAATGAAATACATATTATAAATCCATTTCTTATGCTTTATATCTGTTTAAAGGTACATTGATTTACCTCTATTATGTTGTTTATCTGTTTATACGCATTTCAAACCTACTCTTATTATGTTATCATTGTTTAACTTAAATTTAATTTGGTAAGTATTTTGTTTTAATCTGTTTCAACTGGATTATAATTTCTTGCTTTTGTTACATGAATTGTATGATACCTGTGCCCCATGCCTCATTGAGGCCAGGGTTCAATAAACTTTTGACTTTGACTTTGACTTTGAACCAGGCCGCCCTGCTGCCGCATGTAGTTGACACTGATAAGTGGTCTTCACCCGAGTAATGCACTTCTGACCAGGACCGAGGCTGGGGGGGGGGGGGTATATTACCATTTTTCTATTAATTCCTATGCTATCTATTGTGTTGCTGCATTGTTTGCTTTTATTTATCATTCATTGGAAGCTATTATTGTTAACGCAATTTCCCGCTTCAAATGATACAAAATAATTATATTTAGGGAGAAATAGACATCTTCAATAATAAATTATTGGAATGAGTAAGTACCTACCACAACTTGTCAAATCTACTGTTATTTCTATTTATATAAGCATGCTTGTAACTGTTTACATACGGGCCTAGCAGAGTAGTCCGTAATGACAGACTGTGTGATACAGAGTCTGTAATCATTGTCATTCGTAAAGTTGTGCCCCCAAAATCCGGTGCGCGTACGGACGATCATCATTGTTTTATATATTACTTTTATATCATTCTGTAATGACATATCTCATTAGAATAATGCCTTAACATGGGGACCTCAACCACTGTCTTTATTGGTGTATTAATCATGTAAATAGGGCTACCCTCACATTTTTCATGAAATTTTTGGTGTCAGCGTAAACTGACCACCAGCATAGAAAACCACAGCTTTTTCTATGCTGTCCATCTCTGACGTTGAATCATGCTGTTCACGTCAAGCTCGGACTAAGCAGAGATATGGAATGTAAAAATCAAATGTTAAAGATAGAACAGGTCACTGTAACACGTTTAGAGGATTGATAGAGTTTGGGGTGATATCCTTATTTGTTCAATCTTACTTTTTTACTGTGGCTTTGTTATTTTATTGTGTTCTTCGCCATTTACACCCACGTGACAAGACTCCGGTTCATTCCACATTCCCCGGCATTCACTTACAATGATGTTATTTTTCCGGTAATTTCCATAAATTCCTGTCAGACAGGATATAGTGGTCAGTTCATTCTAACGAGATGATTACAATAAATATCCTGCGATGCAGACAAAAACATAGTGGGACTTTTCGGAAAAGAGGCCTAGGAGAAATATCAACGTCCACTTTATATATCACAAGTAACACACAACACTTTGTAAACATTTTGTAAATCTTATATTCTTGGTAGGTTTTTTAAAATATAGAAAAAACATTTTTTTTAATGCTAGTTAAAAAAAATATTACGAAAGAAACACATTTTATAACGCTATAATTTAATAAAAAAAAATACTTTTAAAAAAATTTCACAAATATTTTATAATTTTTTTAAGTGTTTATAAAACGCTTTACTGTTTTTACAAATGTTTTGAACATATTCCTTAGACCCTAAAAAAAATCTTTTATAACATTTTTCGGATTAATCTTGAATCAGGTAGTCTTGGTGCCACATGTAGCGGACACTAATAAGTTGTCTGCTCCTGCGTAATGCACGTCTGACCAGGACCGAGGTTGGAATTACCATTTTTAGTTTCTACCTCTGAGTAATTCCTTTCTTAACTGTCTTTCAGAGATTTTGTCTGGGGTCCAACACACAATGCTAAAGACAAAACAAGTGATGGTATATGATTGATGGGGAGTGGTTTGTTTCTTCCTAATTTCCTGCCACTTTGTCATTATATTGTGATCCACGCCATTTACAAGCATGTAACAATCGTGATTAAAACTCTGCTTCAGCCCACATCCCCGGCATTTACTTATAATGATGTTAAATTCCCGGTAATTTCCATAACTTCCGGTCAGACAGGATGTAGTGGTCAGAGCAAATCAACAAGAGTTTTACAGTAAATGCCCTGATAACCAGACACAAACATAATGGGGCTGCTCTGAAGTCTTTGGAAAAATCTCAGCGTCCACTATATATATCACAAGTAACACACAAAATGTCCTTAAACATATTGTAAATATTGTAACTTTTCTGACTAATCAAAAACATTACACTATTTGGCAGGGTCTAGAAAATATCGAGGAAACATTTGTTTAATGTTATTCTGAAAATAGTATAAAAAATAACATTTTGATAATGCTATAAATAATGTAGCAAAATATTTCATTTTTTTATTATTTTGTAAAATTATAAAAGTGTTTATAAAACGTTTTGATAATCTTTTTGATCTATTATTAATAGAAATGGTCTACCAATATTTTATGGACCCTACAAATTATTATTTTATAACATTTGCGTGCAGCATTTGTTATAAATGTTTACAAAAATATATGTCTTGTTACTATATCAGCTACAGACGAACGGATGCATGTGGGTAGTGATTGTGAAAACTTTGATGCGGTACAGATCCCCGGCATTTACCTATAAAGATGTTTGCTTTTCGGTAACTTTCTGTCAGACAGAATGTAGTGGTTCTCCAACAAGACTTTTACAACAAATGCCTTGCTGCCCAGATAAAAACCTTAATGGGGCTTTGCTGAAAAGAGGCTTTGGAGAAAAATCCACGTCCACTATCAGCCGCAGTAGAGGGATATATACATATAGATAATCTAACGTGATACATGTACATACGATAAATGTCAATCTACTCGGACAGCAAAAAAAATTAACGGCGAAAAAATAATCTGGCAGACTAAAATCACCAACAGTCTTTTAATGTTCAATAAAGATGACATGGAGAGGGCACCAAGTCCGTTATTAGCCAAAGACTAGCTTCAAGCGCCAGGTTAAAATAAAAAAGCTGTTTGATTCAATTTGTTTCATATTACCTCGATTTTAATATAAGCTGAGTTCATGCTAGTCCACCATGATTATCAAAAAACGTTTAGACACTGTAGGCAAATGGAATGAATCGGGCTTTAGGCCACTTTTGTGCACATACAGGCTAAATTGGGCCAGGGTAACCTCCTGAGGATGGTGAGATGAGTGAGATGACACTGCCCTCCAGTCACATGATTCGAAATTCAAACCCTGGAGGTCTGAGGCCGAGCACGCTACCTCTCGGTCACGGAGGCTCTCACAATACTAAGTTTTACGAGTGGATGGGGAAGAAACATGTTTGTTTCTTTCAAAACGCAGAGACCAGAAAACGAACCCCGAACCCTGGCGTGAAAAGCAGCGGTGCTAACCACCACCCTAGGGCCCCATAGACACTGAGTGACCGAAGAAGCGATTGATTTAGTAAGTTAGTGGGTGTACGATTTAGTGATTTAGTGAGTGAGTGGGTGGTCAGTGAGTGATATTTAGTCTTTGCCTAGATGTATGTATGGTCACTCGTGGGGACCAATTACCATTATCAGTAACTGTAAGCTCTTACATTTCCATCGGGTCGTTTTTTGAGTGGCATATTCACTGAGTACATAATAGTCATCTTGGGAGTGCGTGCATCAAAGGGAGATCATGCATGATATATCCATTAACAGATCGTGTAAGTTATAACAATTAGTATATTGGTGTGTAAACCTTTCTCCAGCACGAAACCGAAACCGTAACAACTATCCCAGCAGACACAAGACGTTTAATCAATGTTGGGTTAATGTCGGGCCATCGTTTACGACGCTGGACCGACGTTAAACCAACATTGAGTCAGCGTATTGTTTCGGCTGGGATGTGACTGAATATAGTTAATTTTATTTGATTAAAAAGATTTTTAAGACAAATAGATTATTCTATACTGTTTTAAGTGTATTTTTTTTATTTACATGGCTATGCCTAAACAGAGTCACCTGCAACATTGTAAATGTCTTCTGGGATATATTCAAAGCGATAACACTAAACAAATCGCGACGATGAACAGTGACATGCACGGGGGACAGCTCCCAATAAAACTGGCTTCCCATCAATGAAGATGAGATTTGCCCATTCCACCCGCATTATTTGTGGACATAACATGAGATAGAAATGCTAGAAAATGTTTATTCGTGGGACTTGGCCTGATAACAGCAATATTTTGAAATAGATCTCCAACGTATATCCCACAAGTGGATTTGCCGTCGTGTGTGTACAGTCTGCATCAACAAATGACAACATGGCAGACGAATTATTTTTAGCAATGCTGACAACTACTGCTTTAGAGAAAAAGAGAGAGTTAGACCAACGATCACCCCAAGAAGGAGGACACGGTTCTATCTTAGGTCCTTGGGTAGAACAAACTGTGCAGAGAGCAAGCCAGGAATATTTAGACAACTTTAAGACAGCTTTATTTGAAAAAATGGACTCTTTTGATAAAAAACTCTATACAGTGTTGTCTCGGATCGATACAATAGAGCTGGAAAATATACAAAGAGAAAGTGAACAGTCTGGTTAGTAGTAAAAATGATTTAGAGTTAAAATTGGAAGAGTGTAAACATGATGTTAGAGGGGCTTGCATCACCAGCAACAACAACGAACAATACAGTCGTCGTACATCTGTACAAACAAGTGTACAGACAGTACAAAACGAAAACACCACAGAAGTCATTGTAAGCATGTGTACCGAGAAGCTTGGTGTTGCCCTGACAACAAATGATATTGAAGCCTGTCACCGCCTTCGAGCACCACGCAGGAATAGGGAGGGTTCGCCACGACCACCACCGATAATAATTGTTATGTTCAACCGGCGCCAAAAGCGTGACGAAGTCATAAAAGCAGACGAGAGCTGAAAGGGAGCCGAGTTGTCTTCTCAGAAGATCTCACCAGACTCTTAACCGTGTACGCGTGTATGAACGTACCAACTCTACATGGTCGCACAACGGACAAGTAATGTTTACACTACCTGGAGACACGTGGCGCTAGAGGATTGACCCTTTCCAAACCATCGATGAAGGCATAGCCATTCGGAACAACAATAAACAAAACATTCCACGTCCCGTCATTCCTCACCCACACGATTGACACACCCACAAAAGAGATTTTTCTTTGACGATGTTCAAAATATTCTCGAGTCGGCATCGTCCACATTTGACACAGTGATTTTTATAGGAGACATGAATTGCAAACATACAGATTTTTACGCACGCGATAAAACATGCAATGGTTGCAAAGTGTGCAAGGAATTGTTCGATTCTTATTCTTATGATCAGCTTATCAGTAAACCAACCCGTTTCAGTGGAGACAGCCGGAGCTGCATAGACCTTTTATTTACTAACACTACTCACTTTTTTGATAAAATTTGAATGGAACCACCTCTTTGTAACTGCGATCATGTTCCTATAACAGCAGTCCTAAACTTTAAATATAGACACGACAGTTCTTTTAAACGGGAGATATGGAATTAGAAAAAAAAACGATTTTGACAAATTTTGTTGTTACGTTACTAGATGATGTTAATGAATGTGTCTTAATTTGGTCTTATATGTTTATCGAGATTGATGAAGCATGTGTACCACACCAAAATGTTACTATTCGACCTAAAGAGAAACCTTGGATGAATTCCGAGATTCGAAAATGTATTAACAACCGCCGCAATTTATTTTATGAATTTAAACACAGTAACGTAGATAAGAACGATTATAAATAACTGAGAAATAAGATTGTGTCAATTGTCAATTAAAGAAGCTAAACATGCATATGAATTTGAAACTGAATCAATTCTTTGTAATACAGCAACAGAACAGTGGTGGAGTGTACTAAAACGCGATGTTAAAGGTCCAAAAAAATCTGAAATACCATCTATTGTTCATGGAACAGATACTATTCACGACAACTAAAAAAATCAGAAGTTTTAAGAATTAGTTTATAGAACAATTTACCGTCGATGATAACGATATGATACTCCCCCCACTCGCTGATCGTGACTATCCAGATATCGAAGATTTAAAAATTACCTCTGACCAAGTTAAACACGTATTGTCTACTTTACATTGCAAATCAACTGGATGTGATCAGATTGGCAACATACTTCTTAAAGAAGCTGCGATCCCAATATTGTGTCATATTTTTAACAAATTTCTAACTAATGGTGTTTATCATGAAACCTGGAAAAGAACTTTAGTTATACCGCTATATAAAACAGGCATCAAGTCTGATATTATTAATTACAGACCAGTATCACTGCACCCTTGCGTCTCTAAAGTAGTCGATAAACTTATATTCCAACATATTTTCTCTTATCTGAAACATAATGCTATATTGTCACCACACCAGTTTTACATCGTGTGTTAATCAGCTGGCTTGTATCTCTCATAGCATATACAAAGAACTTGACAAAAATAACTTGACAAAGGTAGCCACAAAGGCCTGATCTATAAATTTGACAAATATGGTGTTACTGGGAACATTCTATCTTGGCTTACACACTATTTAACTAACAGATCACAAGAGGTAGTTATTAAAGGCTCGTCGTCAGATTGGCGACACATTAAATCAGAAGTCCTCCAATGATCCGTCCTTGGGCCACTCTGTTTCCTAATTTATATTAACGACATTACTGGAAATATATAAAGTAGCATGGTCATTTTTCAGACGATGCTTCCATTTTTAGGCCCATATGAGATACGTCACCTCGCGAAGATTCGGAACTTATAAATGAAGATCTGAAAACCATTGAAAAATGGGCTTCACAGTGGAAACTCAAACTCAGTATAGAAAAAACTGTCGCTATTATGTTTTCTAGAAAAAAGTATACCCCCAACTGAACACCCATTATTGTTAAATAATCTTCCATTAAAAAATGTAAAATTTTATAAACACCTGGGCATCACATTTTCTGCGGATATGCAGTGAAGCCATCACATTGATTGTGTGACATCCCATGCTTACAAACGAATAAATATGATGCGATTTTTAAAATATAAATGGTCAACATTCTGTCTTAGCACTTGTTATAAGAGTTTTGTCCCTCCAGTATTAGAATATGGCGATATTGTGAATAGCAGTTGTAAAAAAGCTGACGCTGAAAAACTTGAAAGCGTTCAAAATGATGCTTCAGGTATTATTGCAATTGCGAAAAGATTTACATTATTTTTTTTATTATTGAACGAGACTGGTTTCCAAACAATGGAAACGTGTAGACATGTACATAGCATGATTTTATTTTGCAAATACTTGCACAATAAAGTACGACAATACCTGACTGATCCAACATTTCGTATTATAAAGGCCAGCTCAACCCAATATCAAAACAATTTATTTCCAAAGTGCACAACATTCTTTTATACCCAAGATCTACATTTTAGATCATCAGAATACAATGCTCAATTTAACAACTTGTGTAAAAAAAAGAGCAAAACGGATATTACCTCATGGATTCCAGATTTATTCAGGTTGTTTTTTCTTAGTTACGTCTGAGATTTAGCAACCTGTTCTCTAAAGGTTGCACCAATAGTCAACAGTGCTGGTGTTCTGGTGGCTCCGAAACTGTTCAACATTATTTTATTGGATTTCCCAGCGGACCTAGAAATATTTTATTCGGAATATTACATAATTATACCGATGATAAGAGTACCTCAGCAATTTTGAACATTAAATTACAAAGTGTTAACATAAGAGATCACAGTTTTAAAATTATTGAAGCAGTATCTAAATAAATTTCAGAATCTAACAGATTCACATAAATAATTCCACTGCTAGCAAACTGTAACATGCTCATAAACGCTGTATAATACAATATTATGTATGTCTCAATTATTCAATTTTTCTTTGATTTTATATTGTTTGGATGTGATGGCTTAACCCTATAGCTGGAAAATTATTCATTTGAATTTTCACTCACCTGAAATTGTGTCTCGCTGACGCGATTCACAATTTCAAGTGAGTGAATATCATTGGAGGTCGATAGAGATCAACGATTTTGAATCTTATTGATTGATGTCACGTTTCATCTTTAACATATATAAAAGCTGGTATTCAATGTGCTAATAAAAAAATGGAAAGAGAACAAATACAATCGGACTGGCGGCTGAAGGGTTAGGGCAGCCTATCTTCTGTTTCAATATAGTGTGCTAGTGTTTCTGCTTTTCTCTACTCCTCTCTTACCCTGATGACATCGCAAGGCTCTGACACAGTGACCTCCATTTTTAAATGTAATAATTTTAATGCGATCAAAAGTTTACGACTGCTGAAAATGGCCTAGTTTTCGTAGGCACTTGAAATATTCGTCTCAATTTCATGGTATCCGAGTTTTTTGGTAGGCAGCGCGAGTGTCGTTTTTACACAGCTGGCTGTGGAAACAAAATGGCGGTCAGTGTGACTGGGCCTCGCGCAGCAAATGAGTTAGGCGACCCAGTCATACCGGGTAGTCCTCTCTAACATGGGATTGCATGATTGTCTAACAAACTGATTCACTTCATTCGTGTGTGATAATAAACATCAAAATCAATTTGGATAAGATATCTCGGATTGGTGCACCATTAATGCAGGAGTACCACAGGGCACTTTAGTTTGTCCAGTATGTTTTATTGTCCACATTAACGACCTGCAGACAAGCTTACCACTATATAAATATGCGGTCGACAGCACTGCGTGGGAAGTATTTTCTCCAGCAGCAGTTGAAAGCCACATTCAATAGGCTGCGACGGAAGCCCTTGATTGGTCGGATGACAACCCCGTGTGTGTGAACTGTGAAAAGACAAAAGAGCTATTTATATTTGTCGGGTATATCCCTCCCGATAATACATCTATAACAATGAAAGGAAAAGCTATATAATGATGTGATTCAACTATTAGTTGCCAGGAGAAGTTATTATTATGATTGTTTTACTAGTTCCAGTGATGTGACTGTGCCTACTCTTGCGCACGTGATTATTCGAGGTCAATGGAGGTCAATGGTTTCGAGATCTTGTTGATTGATTTCATGTGTCATCTTTAATGTTTAAAGCTGGTATTGGACCTTTACAGCGTGGTAATAGACTTTAGACGTCAGAATCTGACGTCTGACGTCTTTATCCCCGCACTGTAATAGTGATTTATTTATAATGAGCATAAACCTATAACATATGTTCTCAAATGAATCGGGAAGATCTGAATAAGACATTTTTATGATGATCTCAAATTGAAATAAACCCTTTGGTCTTCAAAATTAATCCACCGTTTTAAGGTTAGATGTGCTAATAAAAAAAAACGAATATAATCTCGACTGGCGGCTGAGGGTTGATATATGCCACCTTTTTCATTATGCCGTGCCACTGCTTCTTTCGAGGTGTTATTGATGTCACCATGGCTACTCCTGCTGCCATCACCGTCACACGTAGGCCAACTATCACTGCAGCTGTCACTGAAGGTACGGACTCCACAAAACTATATCAACAATATAGGACTAAAGTTACTCTAAGAGTCATGTTTAAACAGCTGAATTATTTGTTTCTAGTATCACGCTGCAGGTATTTTGTTTTGTGATACAATTGAAATAAACACTATATCATATTTGTTACATCTTTCTGGCTAAAGCCCAATATAGCCGAATCAGGGACACACTATGTCTGGCATCATGCGTCATGAACGGAATTGTATACACTGCTTGCGTGACTAATTGGGTAGGCATTTGACGGGGATGGATCTTGTTTATTTTCGCAGGTGTTCCTTCTCAAGCAACAACCAGCGTCTGAATATGTGGGTTAAACCCAAGAAAACAACTAAGATAGTTGAACCAGCTCTTTCTATTTATCACACGATTCTAATAGTCAATCAAAACTTTTTTACAGAAGTGAAATATATTATGTCCATAGAAGATAAAAGTAACGTTTGCTTGTTTTTTTTTCATTATGATTCATGGTGGATGAAACGAATGAGTGAATGAATGAATGAATGAATGAATGAATTAAAAAATTAATTAACTAGTGGATAAATGAAAGCATAGATGAATGAATGAATGAATGAATGAATGAATGAATGAATGAATGAATGAATGAATGAATAAATGAAGGAATGAATAAATGAATGAATGAATGAATGTATGCGGATGGTGATATGTATCGGGGAAAGATTCAAATCTCGCACCCCGAACGTCCAAGGGCAAACATTTACTCCTCGGTCACAGAGCCTCCACACAACACTATTTTTGTCTTTTATGTCTGTATACCAGATCGCGGATGCACCACGATCTCCTGCGTGACAGACGGTGTTCTTAACCGACTTTAGAAGACAGAATCTGTCATCCATAGACGTCAGAATATGCGGTTTTAAGTCGATCCCCGCACCTTCAGAGTAAAATATTTATAATGAACGTAGACCCATATAATCTACCACAAATATTTAAATGATACGGAAAGGGTTAACTAAGACATTTATGCTGAGTTCAAATTGAAAAACTGTTTGTTTCTTGGCATATATCAACATAATTCAGCGCTTAAAGGGTTAGCAGCTAAAACATAGCAAACAATGCGCATCATAATTAACCAAACTTGACTGAATGTTGGTTTAACCCTTTCACCACTAAAGCCCTTTTTTATGTGCTGAATGCCATAGCATTCAGCACATAATGTTGTGTGGGTTAATGTTGGGCCAACCGTCTCTTACGCTTGCCCAGCAATATGCTGGATATCAGTTTGTCGCAAATCATGGCTGCTAACTTGTTATTTATGACAAATGTGAATATTCCGACACCAAAAACTGCGGATCCCGTTAACAAATGTTAGTGGTTTAACCCTTTCTGTGCGGGGACCATATATAGACGTCAGATTATGACGTATAAAGACAGTCCCCGAACCGAAAGAGTAAAAGTATGAATAATGTCCGTAGACCCATAAAATCGGTATTCAAAAGAAGCGAGAAGAGCTAACTAAGATATTTATAATGATTTCAAATTTAGAAAACGTCTATGGTCTCCATGGTTAATGTAAAATGTAACAAATTGTTCCTTGGCCCTAGACACACCAGGTAAACGTTGCATGCAAATCCGCTCACTACATAGTAAGTAATCCTGTTGACGGACAGACAAAGAAACAAACTACTAAACCAACATGACTAAAAACATACCTCGCTTTGTCAGAGCTGATAATGTCAATTTCCTGATATAGCATGCTTTCTTTGCACTGTCTGGACCGTGATGGATATATGTCTCTGCTTATAAGCATGACATTTCAAGAGCATATCGTTTTGTAACATTAAACCTGTAAATTATACTTCCATTATTTATAGAGGAAAATCGTGATGAGCTGCCCAGTATTAGTTCTTTATCTTTTGGACAACGTATAAATCTTCTACTAATAAAGACAAAATGTTACTTTCTGTACAACAATGTTTGATTAAGAAAGCTGGTGCTGGCAAAGCTTATCCTTTTAACTTAGTTGCCCTCAGGTTGGCGTGAGTGAGAAGATCACTCATAACCATAACTTATAACTCATAACTAGTCACCTCGGTCTAACTGATGATGACTAAACTAATTCACATTTTCACCCAGCTGCACTCAGGTGGTGGCGAGCCAGTAAACCACTCATTCATCTATACTTTGGTTGATGACACAATAATGTTGCAAAAACACAGATCATTAACGCCCTAAAGTTAAAGGTCACATACTGATACATTTGTGTCGCAAATGTTAATTTGTTAATTTGACGTTAAACCTATGTAATATAATTTAAATCCTTTCCTGCAAATATGTAGATGTTACAGCAGTTTGGCAACGTTTACGTCTAGCGTTCTGTTCAAATCTACATTTCAGCGAGCAGATGAAATGATGAAGGTGCTGTTGCTAACTTGTTATTTATTCATGTCCTGATTTTTCCTGGAAATCAGGTTGCACGTGATATACTCTTCTGGGAAACTTGATTATGGTAAAAAATCAGGAAAGTGCCATATCAACGCCAGAATGACATGGCCCATAGAAGCTAACGCGCACGGTACGTTTACCTTAGCGTCGCAGGTGTGCGTCACATATTATCAGAATTGTTTCACGCGTTGCGTTTTTAACTGCTACGACCACCGCATCACTGATCACGCTTAACAACGTTTGGATAGCGTTTTCAAGGGGTGTCATGTCAATCATGTATTTAAAGGTGATCTATCACCTCTTATATAGTATGAATAAATTTGTGACAAATAAAGCAAAGTTGCCACAAAATGTGGCACAAGTGTCTCCTTATATGGGGTGATTGGCCATCATGTGACCCCCTGAGAGGGTCACATGATAGCCAATCACCCTATATAAGGACATAATTATTCATACCATATAAGGGGTGATAGATCATCTTTAAGAACACGAAAACGAGTCACTTAAAATGCCTGACGTGAAGCAGACATAGTGGATCACCACTTGTATGACTACACCTCATCCATCAGTGGAGGGTAAGCTGCTTTTTAACACTTTCGAGCCTGAATTTACCATTGTCTTCTTCATCCTCTACAAGCCGCGAATTGCTGTCGCAATTCTCGACTTGTAGTGAATGAAAATGATTTGATGTGGCTTAAAAATGTAGAAAAATCGGAATGTATTGGTAACCAGTTTTATGGAAATTTTCGTTCCAAAACCCTTGGTTGTAGGAAAATAGGTCTGTTTTCAGGAATGTAAAATTATGCTTTAATGCATCGCGAGGGCTTAAAGGGTTAATTGAATGGCGAGGACTTGAATAACTGAATTCGCCAGTTCTCACTACTCCCTTCAAAAATCACTGGATTCAACTTCGTTACTGTTGATTACATATCGTCAGTTATGTGTTCATAAAAATAAAAGATAACAAATGATAACGTTATCTAGTGGTATCATATAGCGACGTACCCGTGTATCTGTTTTTCTAGCGTTGCATTAAATATCTGTACTTACCGACTTTTGACACTTAACCCAGTAAACACGGCATATTGAAACAATGCTGTTTTAATGTTGGCTGTGCCAACATTAAAACAGCATTGTTTCAATGTGCCGTATTTGATGGGTAGTTTAAAATCGTACGGTGGACCCTACTTAACGTCGATTACACCTAGTCACGCATTGTGTTCATAATTAGGGCTATTTGTATCAAATCGTTGTCATGAAAATAAATGATGTATATTTCATAGTTATTTGTATATTTAATAATATGTATCAGATGATATTCTATAGATTTGAAGATGTCATCGTGAAATACTGGAGCAATGTCTTAATTACTAGTATTTGTAAACTACATATTTAACTGGCAAATAAAAAACGACACATAAATGAAATATACATTTATTTAGTATTTCAAATATCAATTATAAATATTTCAATTTGTCATGAATGCTACATATTTAGCAAAGTGATGAATGAGACAAGAAATGCTTGATAACCGAAAAAAAGAATGAATAGCTAACGTCAGCTGAAGGGTTGATCTGTTTACAAAAGCCGTTTTTTAATTAAATGCATGTGACAAGAAACACAATCTGTCTCGCCTTCTACTTGTAAGCCATTCCTCGACTTGCTGACATCAAACTGGTTCACTGCCTCCTCTACTCTCTAGGAACCTCTTGTATGTAGTCTGCCCATGACTGGTGAGACTATGGATATAATATTAAGCTTACTCTTAGATGATCTATCACCCCTTATATGGTATGAATAATTATGTCCTTATATAGGGTGATTGGCTATCATGTGACCCTCTCAGAGGGTCACATGATGGCCGATCACCCCATATAAGTAAACATTTGCGCCATTTTGTGGCAACTTTGATTTATTTGTCACAAATTTATTCATACTATATAAGAGGTGATAGATCACCTTTAAATACATGATTGACATGACACCCCTTGAAAACGCTATCCAAGCAGACTATAGTCATACAGTGTGCAGTAAAACCTTCTAGTAGCCTACATTATGTCTTTTTATGCCAGTGTCATTTTTTAAATATGGTTTTTGGTTTATTTTACCACTAGAAAATAGTGATAGGGCAGGTGTTTCTAACGTTACTATTTTTAAATAGACTCTATCATAATCAATCAGCTGCATCACAGAACGCTTCCTGCAGTAATCGTCCTGGCTTCCGGTTGTCTCCAGAAGTTAATTATTTATCCTTAACACGAAATGCAAAAGAGAAAGTGTCAGAAACACATTGTATTGAGCTCGCTGGCTGCACGCGTAAGTGTGTGTGATTTCTAATGCTAAAAAAAACATCAATATGAAGATATTTTAACTAATTTTCTTTTTTTTTGTCATTATACATTTTGAGATGTGTCATTTTTGACATATCACTGAACATTTTACATCATGCAATCACCCAATCTGGAGCAAAAATATATTCAAACAATTTCGACAACGTATTAGATCCTAGACATTGGAACACCACAGCCATTACAATAAGCTAATATTCTGAAGTAGCCAAAACCTATCTTTTAATTAACCTATCTTTTAATTGTAAGCTATTCATTGACTTGCTGATTTCATACTGTGTCCCTGCCTCCTCCACTCCCTAGGAACCTCTTATATGTAGTCTGATCATGACTGAGGAAATAATCTGAGGCTTACTCTTATTACTACTACTAGGCATGTAGACAGATTATGGTCATAAAGTGTGCAATAAGACCTTATATTAGCCTACATTTATGTCTTTTCATCCCAGTGTTAAATTTGGAATAGACTAGTCGTAGGCATTTTTGTTTATATTTATGACCGGACAATCGTGATAGGGCAGGTGTTTCTAACGTTACCATTTTAAGCGGGCGCTGTCATGATCATGTAGGTCTGTAGGCAGCCTATGGCCTGGCCATTCTGGTGTGTTTTGGTCCAGCAATCACGTTGCGATATGCCAATATTGGTCAATTCCAGTCCAAAATTAACACATCATTGGCATAAGTCACTATTACCACAACACATTAAGAAGCACTGGTGCTAGAAGTAAATATAACAGTTCATGTGAGAACTATTGGCTCAAATGTTAAAAAGACACCACTTACTAATGTAATGTCAAGTTCCTGATATTTCATACTTTTTTGTCACTGTCTAGACCATGATAGATATAATTCTCTGTTTATGATCATTATATTACAACTGAAATCTGGATTTTGGTTTGTGAATTTTTCTAGCATTTCTCAGGTAGACTTGCTGACAACGTATGAATATTCAAGTGATGTAGGCCTAATGCTTACGGATACTAGGATATGTCAGTGTGTAATTCTGTGTCATAATTACTTCGTGGAACAATCAACAGTAGATGATGACAATATGATACTTCCAGATATTCCTATCCTTAACTATCCCCAAATCGATGATATTCTTATTAATGAAAATGGTGCATACAAATTATTATGCAATCTTGATGTGAACAAAGCGACAGGGAATGATCAGATTGGCAATAAATTACTAAAAGAGTCTGCTCCGTCAATATCTAAGATCCTGAGTAAAATCTTCAACACCTCAATACAAAACGGAAAATATCCACAAGTATGGAAAAACGCATGCGTTATACCTATTTTTAAAAAGGGATCTCACTCAAATATAAATAACTACAGACCAGTTTCTTTGCTACCTTGTGTATCTAAAATATTTGAAAAATTAGTATTCAACCATATCTTGAATTACCTAAGATTACACTCTGTTATTACAGCAAAACAGTCCGGTTTCATTAACAGGCGACTCTTGCGTGAACCAACTTCTACACATTTCTCATAAAATTTATCAGGAACTAGACAAAAATAACTCTGTGAGGGCAGTTTTTCTTGACTTTATGAAGGCCTTCGATAAGGTCAGTCATAAAGGTTTGCTATATAAACTAAATCGCTGCGGTATAAAAGGAAATATGTTAAGATGGATGAAAGACTATCTATCAGACAGAATGCAAAAAGTGATATTAAATGGTAAATCATCCTCCTGGAAAAAAATTACTGCAGGGGTTCCTCAAGGTTCGGTTCTCGGTCCCCTTTGTTTCCTAGTCTATATAAATGATATTGTTGAAAATATAAACAGTCATATAGTCCTTTTTGCAGACGATGCCTCTTTATTCAGAACAGTTGATGAAGTGTCTCTTCACGAGGACACCCGATTATTAAATGAAGATTTGAATCGTATTTCTCTCTGGGCAAATCAATGGAAAATAATAATTAGCATACCCGAAACAATAGCAATGATATTCCCACGTAAGAAACAACCACCCCAAGAACTACCTTTAATTTTAAATAATAATAGGCTGAAAAATGTAAAGCAGCATAAACATCTAGGCATTACTTTTACACAAAATATGCAGTGGACAACCCATATAGACAATAAAGTATCCTCAGCAACCACCAAACATTGTTAAATATAAATGGTCACGTAATAGTCTTTTAATATGTTACACAAATTTTATCCGGCCATTAATAGAATATGCTAATGTTGTGTATGCAAATTTATCTATTCAGGACAGCAATAAATTAGAAAACATACAAAATGAAGCTATGCGAATAATAGCAGGAGCTAAGCGTTTATCATCAAATACAGCATTATTAAAAGAAACAGGCTTTAAAACTCTCGCTAAACGCAGGAAATCTCACAAGATGATTGTTTTTTCCAAATGTATTCACGGGAACCTGCCATCACTTATAACGACAGAATGTATGCCCACTCAACTCCAATCCAGAAACACACGAGCCGCATCATCAGTCACATTTAGAATACCCAGATGCAAAACATCTGCTTTTATACAGAGTTTCTTCCCCAGCTGTGCCAAAACATACAACACACACGATACTAACTTTAGATCTGCCACACTCACAAAACAGATAGCACACTACACACACGAAATAAAAATCACACGCAACGGCTACTTCTCACTCAACCATAGACATATACAAATAACACTAGCTCAAATTCGCTTAGAATTTAGTAACCTCAATAAGCATTTGTCCGCGAGAGGATGTTTACATAGTTCCCAATGTGAATGTACAGAAGCAGTTGAAACCCCTCTCCATTATTTCCTTAAATATAAACTTTACAATATGCATAGACCGATAATGATGCAAACCTTAAGTAAATATGTAAATCATGTTTCAGACTCCACACTGATGCATATAATTCTAGAAGGGAATGGAAACGAATTTGAAAATGTAGAAATAATAACAGCTGTATCAGACTTTATAAATAATACTGGGCGATTTATCTATTAATTCTATCAACTATTTGACAACTTCTCATAATTTATATAACCTTTTCATCTATAAACATGGTAACATATTTATGCAGATTTCATTCTACTTTATTTTATTCTACTGTTAAGCATCGGTATCATATAATTTGCATGCCGATATGTTGTTATCCAGTTGATTATGAACTACTTCATTATTATAATTTGCACATATCATTGCACACTTTTATTACACACTTTGTACTACTACATAGTACTATAGATTATTTCTACTGTAGTAACATCTGTATCGTACTTCATATATAATGTAGGAATATTTGACTAGCAATTTTTTCATCACCTATTTGACCACTTTTTTATGGTTAACATAGCCTGTTCATCCATATTTATGTAGACTTCATTACACTGTCAAACACCATAATTTGCATGCCGCTAATCAGTTGATTATGCACAACTTCGCTGTTACAACTTGCACGTATTATTGCACACCTCTTTTGACGACTACTCACAGCTTAATTAACCTATTCATTTGTAATATATTTATGCATACTTCATTTTACTTTTTACTCCACTTTGTATTATTGTATTACTACATAATTGAGCAACGCTTTTGAGGAGCGTATATTGTATTAGCTTCTGCTATTGTACAATCCTCGTTAAATAAATATGTTTATACTAATTCTGTGTCATGTTCATGTTGATTTTAAATGAATGACTTTTTCCACTAATATACAACCAATAGATCAACAAAAAACTGTTTCCATTTTTTTCCACCAGTGGTTAGATAAAAATTCAAAATGAGCGCCACCGATGACTAAATTGTCTATAATCGGCATGTATTTGACCAGAAATGAAACACAGACACAACCTATGGTTCTTTTAAAAGTAGGATACTTTTCATAGATAAGTTCCACATATGACAATACGCTGTACATAATTATTGTATATATTGTATAGATTTATCTTGCTGCTGGGTGATTTTAACGGCACCATACAGTGTAGGGATGTAGAGTTGGCCACCGTGCATCCTCCTCACCCTCTACTCACTCCACACCAACTTGTTTTTAAGCTTTGATATATCCCAAGCATGTCTTGAGATTTTACCAGTAAACAATAAGGACGAACTTTATATGTCGACCGCTTTTATGGGGGTACCCCCAAACCTGTCTGGGATTAGGGGGTAGGGCTACGTAAGCGTCTGCCATTGGTTTTCTGATTAACAAATCAGCACAGGTGATATACCATATAAAAGATAATTAAATTCTAGGCTTAATAATACCTCACGCGTTGCAGTAGAGTAAATAGTCGTCTCTCTATATACGCTCAAGCATGTTTTTTTTATTATGAAATAATCAAAATGAACAAAACAAACTAGTCAACATGGTCAAAGGAAATGCCATAATAAATCGTAGTCATTGGACATATCAATTTGGCCTATGTTTTCTGAACCCAGATATGTGTATGCTTAAAAATAAGTGTTATTTATATTTATTAATGGTTTACATAGTTTTTAATGAAAGAATATTGCAGCCTTTCATGAAAATATGTTTATTTAGCCTGGGATGAAATCTGACACACGGGACTTTGCTCCAGATTTTAGTGCATACTTTTGATCCACTTGTTTTTACATAATTTTTGTGTGCTGAATTAGAATCTGTCGGATAACATTCTATATTTGGTGACCTTCACTTTTAAATTTGCAAGGAAACCACATATTTTCTATAGTTTGTCCCACAGAAAAGCATAATTTATGGTTTCTGCAAGATTTTTAATTGATGATTTTTTTGTGTCTCTGGAAAGCAATGACCTTTATTTGACCTTTCAATCCAAGACATCCGCCGTTTTGATATATTTACATTTACTATAAGTATACTGCTAAACATGTTGGAGATGATATGACATATTTGTAGTGACTTAAGGGATTAGGACTAAACGTTACAAACGAGTAAATTTACAACAAAAAGTCCAAAATGGTCGCGAATTCATGTCCATATGAACAAGAAACAAAATGGCTATGCAAATATAAATTAAACCTCTTTTTTTATTTATTTGTAGCGCGGAATTGTTTCATTTATTGATTTTGTATGACTTGGGAGCAGAAACAAACATTTCTGATGTCTACTGCTCATCGTCTGACCTATATGTTATCGTAAAATCCAAGATCGACGTCATTTTAGATATTTACTATTAAAATAATGACGTTATTCCAAATACTAATCACATCAAAGCATGTTAGCATACACTGTGCTTAAACACAGTTTCGAATGACTTGTAACCTAATCTACCGTATTACGTAGTCCATTTTTTAGATTCCCATTAAACAACAGTTGTTTATAATATTATAGTTCACATGCATAACAATCGCTTTGATTTGTGTGTTGACGATAACCATTTTGAATTTGAAGGTCAAATATAGGTCATTTTGATCGAAAAACATGAGACATAAATCTATCAACCCCAAATTATACAGAAACCATAAATCGTGCAATACTGTTTAACAAAAATATTGAAAAGATGGAGTCTTGGCGGACATTTTTTGATTTGCTTATTTATAGGTGAAGGACACCAAATATAGAATGTTATCCGACAGATTCGAGTTCAGAATACACAAATTATGTAAAAACAAGCCGACATAAAATATAGACTCAACTGCCCAGCAAAGACAGGCGTTTGCGTAACCCTACTCCATCAGTTTAGACAGGTTTGGGGGAATCCTCATATAAGCGGTCAAAATGTATAGTTATAGTATATATTTTTTACTGTTAATATCTTATTTCAAAAATGGAAACAGTTTTTATTTGTTCAGCTGGGGTATATAGATGTAAGAAATCATCAGCAATCAAAATCAACAAGAACCTGAGACAGACTTTTGATATGCTACATAGCGACATGTAGGCCTACTATACAGTAGGGTATTAGGTATTTCTAGAGCTGCAAACGATAATATATTTCTAATTAAAGAACTTTGCTAATTCTCATGACTAAATTTGTTATCGCAAGCAACACTGATGTTTCTTTTAGTTATGGATCCAACTGGATGATATGTCTGTTACGGCCGCAGATGTGTGCCTGCCTCGCAGCAAGCCTTTCTAAATTTTATCTTCATTTTTCATTTCATTTGAATTGAGTGAATATTGTTTTACGCCGCTCTCTGCACAATCATGGCAATATCGCGACAGGAAGAAGACTATGCCCTACTCTTATTTCGAATGACTTCAATGGCTCTTTATAGTGCACAGTACCATAGACAGCACTGTACACTCCAAGCCTTTGAACAGTTTAGGGCACTGTATATGCAAAACCACGATGACAAATATCTAGCCCGAACCTGGTACCTCCAGGTTACAAGCCCCAGTCCATACGAATGAGCCATCGGGGCCGCTTCATTTGTATTATTTTGGTACAGCTACTGTTTGTCGGTAACATATAATACTAAATTGTTTCTTAAAATATCGCTCTCAGATTGAACAGTCAGTGTCACGTAGTGATATGCCATTCCGGTAATGTTATTTATGAAAACGTTCAATCTTACCATATAATTTATCGTATTTTGAAGAAAGAATAATTGGTGTAAGTCGGTAAAACATTGTCAAATAATGTGAATTAAAAGCTGGGCCAGCGTCGTACATTGCGCGAGCATCGTATTTCTCATCTAGTAATGCGTAATGCAGGTGAGTTGAAACGTGAAAGCGGCCGTCCTTGCTGTCTCTACTTTTATATAAATCTCCCCTGGACTGATAGACTAACTGGACGTGACGGGAAATTACCATTTTTAGTTTCTCTCCCTGAGTTCATTTTCATGTAAGCTGTCCAGCAGTGTCATATTCTGATGCTTAACAATAAAGTATGTGGCGAACAACACTATGACTGTCAAGATATGAATGCGCTGATGATTGATGGGAGATTTGCCAAGGAGAAATTCGATAGATTCGTAGATCCGAATGTACGAGGCGCGAAGCGGCGAGTATATTCGGATCTACGAATCTATTGTAATTGAGCTTTTTCTTCGAATTGATAAGTGCAGATGTTCCAAGATTTGATATAGAAAACCTCAATTTCATTGTCAGTGTGACTAAACCATGAAACATTAGACATGTAGTTTTATGGTAAACCAGTATATTGTGCCCGACCTGACCAGTAGCCAATAACAGTAGATTCGTAGATCCGAATCTACTGTTTTAACAATAGACTGACGTCACGGGTGTATGTTAAGGCAGCATAAATCTCAGCAGAACACGCAAAATGTTTGTAAGTGACTGAGAAAAAGTGCTTCCATTTATGCTCTGTGACTGGCGGGGGCCCTAGGGTAGTGGTTAGCACCGCTGCCTTTCACGCCAGAGTTCGGGGTTCGGTTCTCGGTCTCGGCGGTTTGAAAGAAACAAAAATGCTTCTTCCCCATCCACGTGTGAAAGTCAGTATTGTGGGGAGCCTCCGTGACCGAGAGGTAGCGTGCTCGGCCTCAGACCGCCAGGGCTTGAATTTCGAATCCTGTGTCTGGAGGACAGTGTCATCTCAATCATCTCACCATCCTCAGGAGGTTCTCCTGGCCCAGTTTAGCCTATATGTGCACAAAGGTGGCCTAAAGCCCGATTCATTGCATTTATACTCTGTGACTATTCCGCTTGCAAGAGATTCAGACCTCTGACAAATTACGGCTTGTTTCTGTTATGGCATAGTTGTGCAGACGCTCTCCATACGACCCATCAGTGAACTCATCAGTGAATTATTGTAATAAATATTAGCGTGGTCACTCTTGTTTTTTTCTAAACAAGAAGATGATTTTTTATATATATATGATATAAAATACAGAAAAAACACATATCTAAATCCAGGAGCATGGACGATTTCCCAGCATGCTCTCTGCCATCCGATTATCAGTTATGTTCCATAAACACAATGCATAGCACTTTTATTGCACTAACTTGCTTTCTTCAACTCAAATATTTTTATCCTTATTTTGAAACAAACAAGAGGATCCTAATACTTTGATATATCTGCTCCAGCGGTCATCAAAGCAGCTCATGCTATATTAGAAATAAAAGTGATGCCACTCTAAATGAGTCCATGGAAAAAAAGACATTCTAAACTTGTTTTGTATAATATTATTAGAGTTGTGATTCATCATTTTGATTTACTTTTATACAAATAATATAAAAGGTATTACCACACAGAGCTATATGAATAAACCCACATGCTGCCAACTCGCCCTTGGCTGAATCTCTTCCATGACCTCTGTCTCTGATTAAGCTGCCGTCGACTGCTCCGCTGCCTTACCTGGTCTTTACATGAAATGCACGTCTGCTCGGGAGTGAGGGGAATTATCATGTCACAGGGAAGAAACTGCACATTGTGTATTATTTTCCCTGAGAGTATTTCATGTAGAATATGCCTCAGACACATTGACTATAGTCCAACACACTGCTTTAATGATAAACAGATCACCTATACATATTTCACTAATCCTTTAACACTGAAATCACTACAAAAGATTGATAGAACAGTTAAAGATTGAAAAGCATTCTTATTAATTTACTATGCACTAAATCATTATGACTTTATTTATTCTATTTTATCAACCACATGGTGACCTTCAACTTTCACCATCATGTACAAATCACGAGAAAAAAACCGCATCTCATTCTATATGTAAACGTAGTTTTGTGTATAGGGTTATGGTAACTTATAGCTCAAATTGAAAAAAAATAGGGAAATAAAAAAGGGTTTGAAAATATAGGGAGGTTGTCGAATGGGACATTAGTAGAAAATATTCATATGCCATAATGGTATCAATACTCAGCCTAATTATAGCTTAACAAGACAAAATTCAAAACAATTTGTGCGGAACTAAACCACAAAAATAATGATAAATAAAGCATAAATTTATAACAAATAATGTGCAGTATTTTACCGGTAATAGTATTGCGGCCACAATATAATATGTGTTTTTTTTTCGTGGTCGAATGTGTAAGTTCAAAAGAAATTATTAAGTCTTGATCTAAAGATTATAATTTGGGATAAGTAAGTTAGGTATAACCTATTCATTTTCAC
This sequence comes from Flabesymbios commensalis, assembly GCA_964017125.1. Taxonomy (NCBI): domain Eukaryota; kingdom Metazoa; phylum Annelida; class Polychaeta; order Terebellida; family Flabelligeridae; genus Flabesymbios; species Flabesymbios commensalis. The sequence goes on from OZ024912.1 coordinate 5,035,659, forward strand.
TCTAAGATGTCTAGTAATATTATACCTATCAATTATAATTCCATTATAAATTACAAATGTTATTTTTTCTCTTCCCAGACGGACACGCCGACACCGTATGAAGTTGACAATAAAGAGCACAATGGTATTTACATTGCATAAACCAAACATATGGGTAGATATGAGTGGGTAGGTGGTAGCTGCACTCAGTTCAAATGGACACATGGGGGACATGGCAGCTGGTAGCTGCATTCAGTTCATGTGGACAGATGGGGGGCGTGGGAAACTGTTAGCTGTACTCAGTTTATGGGGACAGATGGGGAGTGGGCAGGTGGTAGCTGCCCTTAGTTCATGTGAACAGATGGGGAGTGGGCAGGTGGTAGCTGCACTCAGTTCATGTGAACAGATAGGGAGTGGGCAGATAGTAGCTGCACTCAGTTCATGTGAACAAATAGGGGGTGGGCAGATAGTAGCTGCACTCAGTTCATGTGAACAGATAGGGGGTGGGCAGATAGTAGCTGCACTCAGTTCATGTGAACAGATAGGGGGTGGGCAGATAGTAGCTGCACTCAGTTCATGTGAACAGATAGGGGGTGGGCAGATAGTAGCTGCACTCAGTTCATGTGAACAGATAGGGGGTGGGCAGATAGTAGCTGCACTCAGTTCATGTGAACAGATAGGGGGTGGGCAGATAGTAGCTGCACTCAGTTCATGTGAACAGATAGGGGGTGGGCAGATAGTAGCTGCACTCAGTTCATGTGAACAGATAGGGGGTGGGCAGATAGTAGCTGCACTCAGTTCATGTGAACAGATAGGGGGTGGGGAGATAGTAGCTGCACTCAGCTCATGTGAACAGATAGGGGGTGGGCAGATAGTAGCTGCACTCAGTTCATGTGGACAGATGGGGGAGAGAGCAGGTGGTAGCTGCACTCAGCTCATGTAGACAGATGGGGAGTGGGCAGATAGTAGCTGCACTCAGTTCATGTGGACAAATGGGGGAGTGAACAGGTGGTAACTGACTGCACTTGGCGTTTTTTGAAAATATATATCTTTGCATGTTAAGCATTATATTGTTTGAAAGTGAAACTGTTATGGTAAAGCTCCTCTATGAAAGATCGATCACAATTTTATTCACTACATTTCACGAAAGACTGACACGGCAGCTAGCAACTTAGCATTAAGGCACTGCGTGTGACGAGTGTCTCTTCCATTCATCAAAGACTGAAATGGCAGCCAGCGACATGATAAAGCACCACACTTCACAGCATGGACTAAATATTTGTGCTCACGGGTCGTTGACTCTCCTGCTCATAACTCACACCGAGTAGCCCCATAACCCGTGATTAAATCTAGTGATGCATGTGTTCATAATTTGGGTTATTATTTACCAAACGATGATCGAGCATGTTTTTCTTTTCTTATAGCGATGTACCTGTTTTATCATACTTATGGTTATTGCAAATTAACATGGCATGTTTCACCTCTATATCAAAAGGTGATTATCGTTATTTATATATTTTATCATAACGCATCAGATGGTATTCATCTACAGACTATCAGAATAAAAGCCTGTTTTCTCTATGACTATCAATGGTATACTATTGGGGATATGTCCTATGTCTTATTATCTGTATCTAAATATGTTGCTGTCAATAAAAACGATAACTAAATAAAATATCGGTTAATCGAGTATTTAAACATCAACTATACACATCTCAGTTTGTCGTTAATGATACGTCTTTAGTAAAGTGATCAATGCAAACATATATAATTATAAACATCGATCCATACTATATAAGTAAATAACGTCAGCTAAAGCGTTGATTTGTTAAGATAATCAATACTAGACGGGCAAAGTGTAAAAGAAAACGCTTCAGTGTATTAAGCTTTACGACGGATCACACGTAAAGCTGTGTAGACTTCAGGAAAATTTTTGTCACATTTTGATTCCTAAAATCATCCAGTCGTGGTGAGGTTGTCAAATATGGTTCTGCTTCATCTATTCAGATTTTTACACGAAGTTGTTAAGGTTTATTAGACTACATCATTTTAGAAATAGGCATTATGTTTCATTTCTACGTCAGAACAGTTTGCGCTTTAGCATGGGTAGAGGGTAATTGTGTTTTATTACATCACGCTATGTAATATATAGCAACAATGGTGAAATAAAGGAATTCAACACAAATTGTATATTAAATACTACGGAACAACACAAGCAGCATCAAAACCAACACCACCATAAACACCCTCTGTAGACCTGTCATGCAGATACTCTCTTTAACATGGTGTACTGCTTTCTAATGAGCAATTAACAAGCGCATATGACGACCAGTAATTCACAGTTTTCGTATATTTACATATGCTAAAAATGCTCAATTGTTTTATTAGATATTGTATGAATAGATGTTGTACCACCTTGCAAACACATGCACCAAAACCAACACCCAACATAAACAAATTATGAAATTATGAGTCATAAACATATCTTAAAAAAACATCATAGCATAAAAACATCATTCGATCACTCACTCACTCACTCACTCACTCACTCACTCACTCACTCACTCACTCACTCACTCACTCACTCACTCACTCACTCACTCACTCACTCACTCACTCACTCACTCACTCACTCACTCACTCACTCACTCACTCACTCACTCACTCACTCACTCACTCACTCACTCACTCACTCACTCACTCACTCACTCACTCACTCACTCACTCACTCACTCACTCACTCACCCACTCACTCACTCACTCACTCACTCACCCACTATATAATCGGGACCGGCGGTCAAAGAGTTAAAGCGTCACTCGCTCTAAAAGGATTAAGTAGATGAACGTCTCCACCAATCAGCTTTAGGGAGGTCACCGTCCGGTATTAAGAAGATAAACGTGTATTTTGTCAAAACCAATCAGCTTAATGCTGATGATTTCCTCGGGAATTACATGACCTTCAGGTTATCTTCAAATCTGTCAATGTACCTTACGGCTATAAAATTAATCTTCCAAGAAAGCGAGATGTTGATTAAAAACGGATTCACTGATTATATATGACTATTGGCATTGAAGACCCATTCATCACCAGGTAAACTACCTAGCACTCAATCAATGTTGGACACCTAAACCCTTTCAAGCCTGAAATTACAATTAAAATCTTCATCCACTACACGCCTCGAATTGCTGTCAAAATACTCGACTTGTAGTGGGTGAAGATGACTTGAAGTGGGTAGAAATTTAAAAAAATATATACTGTTACAGTTCCATGAATCTTCATTCACTACACGCTGCGAATTGCTGTCAAAATACTCGACTTGTAGTGGGTGAAGATGACTTGAGGCTGGTAGAATTAAAAAAATATATATACTGTTACAGTTCCATGACAATCGACGTTTTAGGTTTTAGGAATGCGTAAATTGCTGCCTATACCAAGTTAATTGAGAATGATCTCATCTTATGAAGTAGTCAAGTGTATTAGGAGAGAAACTTACTATTGTCCTTGGAGCGAATTTCACTTTAACCCTTTAAGCCCTCACGATGAATTAAAGTATCATTTTATATCCCTGAAAACAGACTTAATTTTTCTACAACTAGGGGGTTTTAGAATGAATATTTCCATGAAAATGGTTTACCGATACGTGACAATTTTCTTTACTTTTTCACCCACATCAAATCATATTCATCCACTACAAGTCGAGAATTGCGACAGCAATTCGCGGCTTGTAGTGGATGAAGATGGCAATGTAAAGTCAGGTTTGAAAGGGTTAAATATGTCAAGTGACGATGGAGCTGCAAAGTTTCGTACCTCAGCTTTTGACAGTGATTGAATAATTGATAATTAACCCTTATAACGCTAAAATAGTTTTGTATGAACCCTGGAGACCAAAGATTTGTTTTTCTATTTGAAATCACCATAAATTTTTGAGCTAGCTCTTTCCGCTCCATTTGAATACCTATTTATAGGTTCTATGGCCATTATAAATATTTCAAATCTTTCATTGCGCTGATCAACTTTAGACGTCTGAATCTGATGTTTAAAGACGGTCCCCGCGCTGAAAGGGTTAATGTCAAACTTGGAACCAAAATAACGACAGACAGAATTGTATGGACTTTCAAGACGTGTAACCGATCAACGTCACAAAGAGTGTCCCAGGTTTCAGTGAACATGACAACGTTGAAAATCCCTCAGTCGCTAGTATCTCCTGGAATAAAAACCAGGACATCGGCAAATGCAACTTTTCTCTATTATATACGGCACTTGGTACAACCTGCCTAACAAGTAACAACAAGTAACAAGTAGCTTATTCTGATGGTATTCTTTAGTAGAAGACAAGACAGAGTTGCCATGAAGGCGTTAACACATGATACAATATATACAAGGCCATTTCTAAAATTTACAAACAATTATTTTGGCAAAAATAGCCAATTGTGTAAGCTTTTCGCCCTTTGCCCGTTTAAAAAGTTCTTGAAGGTAAATAGTTGAAGGTCTTATATAGTATTTTGCCTCTATATATTTTCTACGTTCTTCTTTGAAATCAACACAGCAAAGTAAATAGTGAAATTTAGCTATATCTGTTTTACAAAATTGGCATACACGCATATCACGAAGGACTTGGGACCTGACACCGGCCTCTATGGGCAAGCGATGATTTCGGCATCTAAACTTGGTAAAATATTTTCTCAATAGATCTGGTAAATCATTTGAATAATTTTCAAAGCCAAACGTTGTTTTAATGATACGATATATAGTACATTTTCCTCTTTGTGATATTGATTCCTGCCATTTTTGTATAAACTGATCCTTTAGTCTCAGCTTGACTGACAGTTTGAATGATTCAATAGAGCATGGACGTGTTTGATTTACCCAAAATCCAGAAAACCAACAATAGTTCAGTGCTGTTTTTACAGTTTGTATCCATTCAGATTGAAATATTTTGTTTCATCTAATGTATATAATAACGAATAAATGGTATTATATATCTTGTGTTTATCTCATAAACACAACCTTGCCCAATATGTCAACATACATAATTTAATATCAACATCTAAAGGAAATACGCCCAGCTCTCCGTAAACCATCATAGAAGAAGTGAACTTATTTACAGACAAAACATATTTAAAAAATCTAAGCTGGAGTCTTTCAAGTATGTCACAGTTTTCACTGCCCCATACTTTAGCTCCGTACAACACTACTGGCTTAACAATTACATTAAAAAGTTTTAACATTATATCCAGTGGGAGAGATATAGATTTCTGGCTTTTTTTAGTTGAGAAAACATAGCTCTGCATCCTTTCTGATATAAATGCGATTTTGCAATTTTAAATTTGGCATTATAATTGAAAACTAAGCCTAAATACGGACTCCATACTAGACATCATGCAATGCTGAGACAATGCTGGTCTTGTCTGATGTCTCAATCCACATACCCTGCAAACACAAGACTTCCACCAATGCTGGATGAGCCATTACAGACGTTAATATCCGGTTTAAGCCTGCTATGGTCTAATGTGGTCAATGTGATGAGTGGGTGTGAATATAGAAATAACCGGATCAGTGTCACTTAACTCTTATAGCGCGGGGACCGACTTTAGTCGTCAGAATCTGACGTCTGTAGACGTCAGATTCTGATGTCTAAAGTCGATCTCCGCACTGTAAGAATAAAAATATTTCTACTGGCCGTAGACCCATATCATAGGTATTCAAATGAATCAGAAAGAGCTAATAAGGACGTTTAAGATGATTTCAAATTGAAACAACCTTTCGGTTCTGATGTTTTTTTACAAATTAATTTAGCGCTTTAAGGGTTAAAAAGAAACGTGCTGGATAAAAATCGTGTTTTTTCTGAGAAAATAATTAAACTATGTATCACGATGACTCTTACAATGTCATGCACCCATTTTTACGATTTTAACTCCTACCATGATCAGCTCTGATCAAGACTTGCAATTTAATTTTTTTATCGCATAATCCTATAGGCTTTAAAAAGCAGGTGAAAAAACTATGATATGATATATGATATGACCCAGAATACAAAATATTGCGACTAGGTTATAAAGCAAAAAATGACACATTGGAGAAGATTGTAAAACATCATGATCGGTTTGCAAAGTATTTATCAACACATTTCATCATTGTAAATGGTTAATCAGTACCTCAGCTTATACCGTAACAGACAGCCAGATTAAATTAGAGGTCTGATGCTCACAAAAGACATTAACCTAATTGGTTACATAATATACCTTGCCATTGACAAACTGTTATCGGCGTCTTTCAAGAGCTTACTTCAAAGACTGATGGAATACGTCGACCTGCGCTGTGAACATTCACCATGCTTACCCAGATACCATTATGTCGGTATGACTGAATACTGAATACATTGTGTGAAAATAGGACCAAGAACATCAGAGTCGGCCATCTCCTTTCGGAAATAATTATTTGAGAAAGACCTTTTCACACCTGAAATAATTATAAAAACATTATATTATGATAAACTAACAGCATTGTCTGTAAGGCAACATGAGCGTAAACAAATATATATTTTTAAACGTCTTGTCAACTAAATCTAGAAATAATGAGAGGCTTTCCAGCTTCAGTGCAAGTCCTCATGGACGATGACCCCGAGACCTCAATGTAAGGTGTTGATCTTGGTAAGCAAGGATATACCTGGTCTTAACAAACTTTGATGTTGTCTTATATGTTTATTTGAATCCCAAAACTGATATCCTGGTATTAACGCAACTCCCTGAAAAAAACATAATATATCAGAGAAAAATAAGCATTGAAGGATAAAAACAAATAGAATCGAAAAGATAAATTCAGACAACATGATATGATATTATTTAATATGCCTATAACAAACTACAAGGTAGAAAAATTGTCACAATAATTTAAGAATTACATGACGAATAATTAACCAAATGCGGTTGCATATCATGTCATTTTGTTTTACAACAACACGAATATTTTGTTGACGTCACCCCACCTTTCACATTTATTCAGATGGTTGAATAATGTATTGTAAGTTATTGAAAACCGTGCTTTTCGAACAAATGGTCCGCGCCACCATCAGGGTGGACGTTTTCTTCCTGGCATTCATTCCGACTTCCTGTCAGGCAGAAGCTGGAGGTTATTGCGCTACAAAACCAATAAACACCAGATGTTGCGCCAATGTTGAGGAAACGTTGTCAATAAAGTGACGTTGGTATGAATAATTATGTCCTTATATGGGGTGATTGGCTATCATGTGACCCTCTCAGAGGGTCACATGATAGCTGTGACCCTCTCAGAGGGTCACGTGATAGCCAATCTCCCCATATAAGGAAACACTTCTGCCCCATCTTGTGGCAACTTTGATTTATTTGTCACACAATTATTTACATTCTATAAGGGGTGATAGATCACCTTTAAAATATTATGACGTCTAATGACGATGTCCGCACTAAAAGAGAAAAATATTTAATTGCCGTGGACTCATAGGTATTCAAATGAAGCGAAGAGCGCTGACTTAGTCATTTATGATGATGTCAAAGTACAAAAAACCTTTGCTCTCTTGGTATATATACACATCGTCGCCTCGGAGCTAAAGGATCCTATCTGACACTTGTTAGAGTGGCAGATAGGATCCTTTAGCTCCGAGGCGACGACATATTTGCTCTTCAAGAATTAATGAATCTGATCCAACATTAAACCGACATTGTTTCAATGTGTCGTGTTTATTCAGCAGCCACGAGATGTCCACGAAGAAATGAACACTGGTCAGATATAAAATACGCTGGTGCATTTCGGGAAAATGACAAGGACTCATAATTCTAAAGACAGGACAAGTCATTGCAAATTATTGAGCGAACAGTTTGTGGACTTATGTGAAGTTATTTTGAGCTCGGCACACTTTTTACTAGGTAATCTCATCAGGATGACTAATTTAGGTCATTACACGAATGAATGAATGAATAAATGAATGAACGAATGAATAAATGAATGAATGAATGAAAAAATGAATGAATGAATGAATGAATGAATGAATGAATGAATGAATGAATGAATAAATGAATGAATGAATGAATTAATGAATGAATGAATGAATGAATGAATGAATGAATGAATGAATGAATGAATGAATGAATGAATGAATGAATGAATGAATGAATGAATGAATGAATGAATGAATGAATGAAACACTTCTAACACACCCATATCCTCAATCCTCAGAGGCGCTGCATAATCGAATTAGGTTTATTATTTTTGTTAATGTATCGTCAATAGAATTTAGTCAATCAAGCATGCCGTAACATTGAGGATTTAGGATGGAATGCAAATATAAGGCAATCGATTAATAAGTTATTTTCCGAAATGACTGAAGATTCAGATTTTAGCATTTGTGGAGTTACACAGTTCCAGAACTGAGGAGCCGCAACAGCCAACGCGAATTCAACCCTTCCTTCCAACAAACAGGAGACGTTTTCTCCATTGGTAGATTTAAGTGTAGGGCATAGTCCAGGCTTCTGGTTTCCTAAGTCTGTCGCGGTATTGACATGATTGAGCAGAAAGCGACGTAAAGCAATATTCACTCACCTAATGTTATAGCATTGTTGGGTCAGCGTCGTAGACGGTGGCCCAACAATACTACAACATTGGGGAAATATCTGATGTTTAGTGCGATATTAGTACGACGTCGACATCCACACCGTACATAAATCATAGTGAATTACTGACCATTTTCGGTGTTTGGTCATGCTGGTTTCTTCCCGGCATTCTCTCTACTTTACGGTCTGCCAATTTCCGGTCTGCCAGGTGGGTCAGTGAACTCTAAGAAGAGGTTTACAAAAAATCCAATGGACCAGACACGCAGATGCTGGCAATTCTGTGAAAAGTGGATTTGGAGGTCATCACCCATTATCAGATGGTTATTACGAAGATCAAAGTGAAAAAACAATCATCTTAATGACACCAGCGTGTCCCAGCAATCACGATGACTCTTACCGTTTCATGCACAGATTAACCTTTCTCTTTAAGAACAAAACACACATTATTGACCAATGAGACCAATGTTGAACAATCTGGACAAATGAAATGAAATGAATCGGGCTTTAGGCCACCTTTGTGCACATATATGCTAAACTGGGCCAGGAGAACCTCTTGAGGATGGTGAAATGATTGAGATGACACTGTCCTCCAGACACAGGATTCGAAATTCGAGCCCTGTCGGTCTGAGGCCGAGCACGCTACCTCTCGGTCACAAAGGCTCCCTACAATACTGACTTACACACGTGGATGGGGAAGAACCGAACCCCGAACTCTATACACGAGTGTAAGCCTTTCTGTGCTGGAATTCACGTTTGGCGTATTTTAAAAAATAAGTATTCAAATGAAGCGGAAAGAACTAACTAAGTCATTTATGACGGTTTTTAAAGATATATAACCTTTCGGTTTCCAGAATATTTACAGATTTCAGAACTACAAGGGTAATCAGTACTGCAGCTTACACCGTAACACACCGCCGAATACACCCTTACAGCGCTGAATTATTTTTTGTACAAACCATGGAGATCAACATCTTTTTTCTAATTTGAAATCATCATAAATGTCTTAGTTGTCTCTTTCTGATTCATTTGAATACCTTTGTTATTGGTCCACGGCCATTAGAAATATTTTAATTATTTCAGTGTGGGGGCTGTCTTTAGACGTCAGATTCAGACGTATAAAGACGGCCCCCGTAAGCATACACTGTAAGACGCAGCCGGATTAAATGAGAGGTCTAATGCTCATTAACATAATTGGCTGCATCATATCTTGCTATTTACAGACAATAGTATGATTGCCATCTTTCAAGTGCTTACTTCAAAGGCTGATAGTACAGGTCGACCTGCGCTGCGAACATTCACCATGCTTAGCCAGATACCATTATGTCTGTATGACTGAATACATTCACCCATTGTGTGCAAATCAGATCATGAACATCAAAGTCGGCCATCTCCTTGTGTAGATGATTATTTTAGAAACACTCCGTCACACCTGTAGACAAATTATAAACGCATCATATTATGTTAAACTATAAGCACTGCCTGTTAAGAAACATAACTGTAAACACATATTTTATAACAGCTATGTTTTATTTTACTACACAAAAAACCCAGTAAACACAAAAACATTTGTATAACATCTGTATAATGTTTGCCCGTCGACGTTGTACAAATGTTATGCAACTGCTTTGTATTTACTGGAAATATCTTATCAAATGAATCTAGAATTATTGACAGACTTATCAACGTCAGTCCAAATTCTCATGGAATATGCTTCCGGGACATCAATGTGGTGCTAATCTCGGCAAGCAATGATGTTTTCTCTGTTTATTTGAATCTAAAATCAGACATCCTGGTATTAACCCAGCTCCCTCTATTGAAGATAACTACAAACACAATTTATCAGAGAACGATAAGCATAGCTGGATGAAAAACAAATGGAAGCGAAAATAAAATAAAGACAATCCCAGCGAACACAAAGCATTTGCATAACATTTATACAACATATATTGTATAAATGTTACCCAAATGTTTTGTGTTTGCTGGGACATGAACACGCATTTATATTATTAAATAGGCCTACATACCTAACCCTAACCCTACAACAAACTACAAAATATTTTTTTACAATTACTTCACAATAATTGTGAAATTAGAGGACAAATATTTTCCAAATACAAAACCTCTCCTGTTATTTTGCTTTACAACAACACGAATATTTCGTTGACGTCAACCCACCATTCACCTTTCTTCAGCTGATTGAATAATGTACTGTAATTGTATGCTGTTGAAAATCGTGCTTTTCCAATAAATAGGTCGTATTACCATCAGGGTATTTTCTTCCAGTCATTCATCCCAACTTCCGGTGAAGCTGAATTCGGGGGTCATTGTACTCTATGGCCAGAAAAACACGATGTTCAGCTGATTGAATAATGTACTGTAATTGTATGTTGTTGCCCCAATGTTGTTGTAACTTTGCACATTTAACTCCGCTGGCCCAACCAACGTTAACTCCATTGTGTGGTTCGACTTTAAACGTCAGAATCTTACATTCATAGACTCTACAGTCGACCCCCGTGCTGAAAGAGTAAAATTGTTATAATGACCGTTGATCCATAAAATAAGTATTCAAATGGAGCGGAAACAGATTACTAAGACATTTATGATGATTTAAATTGAGAAAAAACCTTCAGTCTCTTGGTTTATATACAAATACTCCACCTCCGTACAGAAATCATAGTGAATTACTGACTATTTTTGTCGTTTGGTCATGCCGGTCTTCCCGGCATTCCCTCTATTTTCCGGTCTGCCCATTTCCGGTCTGGCAGAATGTAGTGGTCAATGAACTCAAAGGAGAGGTTTACAAGAAAAATTCAATTGACGAGACACGTATATGCTGCGTTTCCGTGAAAAGTGGCTCTGGAGAGGTCATTGCCCGTTATCAGGCGATAAGTCATCACCCATTATTAGACCATTATTACGAAGATCAAAGACATTTTCTTGGCAACCAAACAGCCTAATGACGCCAGTATTTGTATTTGTTTTATAAATGCCAGGAGGAAAAAATGTATTGAATTAATGTATTCATTGGAACTTTGTTAATGTTTCGTTTCAAAAATGTGATCAGCAATAACTACATATTTATCATTCAATTTTTTTTTGACACCTGAAGATGACAAAACCACCAAAAAGTTCTGGACTCCACGATCACCACTGTAGGCCTGCCTGGGGATACGACCCGAGTACTACATTCATGCACAATTGTGCCAAGAACAATAATTTAAAAATTAAAACATCAGGTAGTTTGACAGGAAAGTTAATTTTTTTTTGGTACGGGTAACATATAATTATCATGCATAGTATCATTAAAATGTATATATTTTAACATATTTTGTTCATTCAATACTTCTACATATAGTTTACATAATTATCTATTGTTATCATAGTAGGCCTATCCTCTGTATAGGATGATGTAGGGCCTACTGGGCTTGAGTATGATATCCTACCCTCTAATTTAAAGAACAACTGAAAAGCTGCGGCGATTTGATGATTTAATCATGTAGCAATCTGGGCCACTCTTTCATTGGACGGGGCTAGAATACCAGACTTGGTCGGTAATTTCTATAGCGGAAATATCTCAATAATATTGAAACTCAATATCGCTTCGGGCTAAAACCTGTATTTAAAAGTCATCAAGAAAGTATGACATGCTTGTTTCTCTTTTAAATTTTAATCTAAATGAACCATTTAATTTAAAAGACACGCTTACATCTTGTTGTATTTCCATGTACAACTATTAACGTTGACACAGTTATGATGATTACGCTGAGTGGCCTCCTTTGTCAGACTTGACAATTACCGTGATCACCCTAATGCGACCTGACATTGTTCCAGTCTACTTGGCTGATGACAGCCATTGTGTAATAATATTGCGTCATGTTTTTACTTACTATGCCATCATGAATGCCCGTACTATATTAGGAACAGGTCGTTACTATGCCATCATGAATGCTCGTACTATATTAGGAACAGGTCGTTACTATGCCAATATGAATGCGCGTACTATATTAGGAGCAGGTCGTTGCTGTCTTTTGGTGTCGCATTGAGGTAATGTATCCCATAGCAAGACACGTGTTCCTGATGCCTAATCAATGGTGGCTTCAGTTACAACGTTAAACGGTCAAATCGACTCGATATTAAATGTGCATAGAGTGCGGTGAATGAATGTATGAATGGATAAATGAATGACTGAATGAATGGATGATTGAATGAATGAATGAATGAATGAATGAATGAATGAATGAATGAATAAAATAATGAATGAATGAATGAATGAATGAATGAATGAATGAATGAATGAATGAATGAATAAATGAATGAATGAATGAATGAATGAATGAATGAATGAATGAATGAAGGAATGAAGGAATGAATTAATTAATCAATTAATTAATTAATCAATACATAAATGAATGAATGAATGAATAAAGGAATGAATGAATAAATGAATGAATGAATGAATAAATGAATGAATGATTGAATGAATGAATGAATAAATGAATGAATGAATGAATGAATGAATTAATTAATTAATTAATTAATTAAATAATTAATTAATTAATACATAAATGAATGAATGAATGAATGAATAAAAAAATGAATGAATAAAATGAAAAATGAATGAATGAATGAATGAATGAATGAATGAATGAATTAAAGAATGAATGAATAAAATAATGAATGAATGAATGAATGAATGAATAAATGAATGAATGAATGAATGAATAAATGAATGAATGAATGAATGAATGAATGAATGAATGAATAAATGAATGAATGAATAAATGAGTGAGTGAGTGAGTGAGTGAGTGAGTGAGTGAGTGAGTGAGTGAGTGAGTGAGTGAGTGAGTGAGTGAGTGAGTGAGTGAGTGAGTGAGTGAGTGAGTGAGTGAGTGAGTGACTGAATGGATGAATGAATGAATAAATGAATGAATAAATGAATGAATGAATGATTGAATGAATGAATAAATGAATGAATGAATGAAGGAATGAATGAATGAATAAATGAATGAATGAATGAATGAATGAATAAATGAATGAATGAATGAATGAATGAATGAATGAATGAATGAATAAATGAATTGATGAATGAATGAATAAATAAATGAATGAATAAATAAGAGAATGAATGAATAAAATAATAAATTAATGAACGAATGAATGAATTAAATAATGAACGAAAGAATGAACGTAAGAATGAATGAATGAATGAATGAATGAATGAATAAATGAATGAATGAATGAATGAATGAATGAATAAATGAATGAATGAATGAATAAAAGAATAAGAGAATGAATGAATAAAATAATGAATGAATGAATGAATGAATGAATGAATGAATGAATGAATGAATGAATGAATGAATAAATGAATGAATGAATGAATAAATGAATGAATGAATGTATAAATGAATGAATGAATGATTGAATGAATGAATGAATGAATGAATGAATGAATGAATGAATGAATGAATGAATGAATGAATGAATGAATGAATGATTGAATGAATGAATGAATGGATGAATAAATGAATGAATGAATGAATGAATGAATGAATGAATAAATGAATGAGTGAATGAATGAGTAAATGAATGAATGAATGAATGAATAAATGAATGAATGAATGAATGAATGCATGAATGAATGAATGAATGAATGAATAAATGAATACATGATTAAATGAATAAATGAATAAATAAATAAATGAATAAATGAATAAATAAATAATTGAATCAATGAATAAATAAATGAATGAATGAATGAATGAATGAATGAATGAATGAATGAATGAATGAATAAATGAATGAATGAATGAATAAATGAATGAATGACTGAATGAATGAATGAATGAATGAATGAATGAATGAATGAATAAATGAATAAATCAATAAATAAATAAGTGAATAAATGAATAATTGAATCAATGAATAAATGAATGAATGAATGAATAAATTAATGAATGAATGAATGAATGAATGAATAAATAAATGAATGAATGAATGAATGAATAACTGAATGAGTAAATAAATGAATGAATGAATGAATGAATGAATGAATGAATGAATGAATAAATAAATGAATGAATGAATGAATAAATGAATGAGTGAATGAATGAATGAATAAATGAATGAATGAATGAATGAATGAATGAATGAATGAATGAATGAATGAATGAATGAATAAATGAATAAATGAATAAAAAAATAAAAAAATAAGTGAATAAATAAATAATTGAATCAATGAATAAATGAATGAATGAATGAATGAATGAATGAATGAATGAATGAATGAATGAATGAATGAATGAATGAATGAATGAATGAATAACTGAATGAGTGAATAAATGAATGAATAAATGAATAAATGAATAAATGAATAAATGAATAAATGAATAAATGAATAAATGAATAAATGAATGAATGAATAAATGAATGAATGAATGAATGAATAAATGAATGAATGAATGAATGAATGAATGAATGAATGAATGAATGAATGAATGAATGAATGAAAACTTAAATGTATGAGTGAATGAATGAATGAATGAATAAAAGAGAGAATGAATAAAATAATGAATGAATGAATGAATGAATGAATGAATGAAAGAATGAATGAATGAATGAATGAATGAATGAATGAATGAATGAATGAATGAATGAATGAATGAATAAAAAATAAATAAATAAATAAATAAATAAATAAATAAATAAATAAATAAATAAATAAATAAATAAATAAATAAATAAATAAATAAATAAATAAATAAATGAATGAATGAATAAATAAATAAATAAATAAATAAATAAATAAATAAATAAATAAATAAATAAATAAATAAATAAATGAACGAACGAACGAACGAACGAACGAACGAACGAACGAACGAACGAACGAATGAATGAATGAATGAATGAATGAATGAATGAATGAATGAATGAATGAATTAATTAATGAATGAATGAATGAATGAATGAATGAATGAATGAATGAATGAAAATTACCTACATACTATCTACATATTATTTTACCCTTTAAGTACAGGGATCGACTCCAATCGTCAGAGTCTGACGTCTGGAGACGTGAGATTCTGATCCCGGTACAGGAACAGTACTATTTATAATGACAGTAGACGCATAATGTAAGTATTCAAGTGAAGAGGAAAAGATAATTAAGAAATATATGATGCTTTAAATTTAAAAGACCCTTGTGTCTCCATGGTTTATACACAAATATCACACGTTGTAAGGCGTAATAACTAAAATATCGCCCAACAAGCGAGAAGATAGACTAATTTTGTAGAAATGTTGTCACACTCTCTGTACTCTCAGCATCAAACCAACATTATGCTTATCATTAAACCAACATTGTGTCTAAGTCTTTTGGCGATGGTTGCTGATCTGTATATGATGTGCATCTCTGTCCATTGTCACCGTAATCAGGTGACTCGTCTTCCACCCAATCACGTTCAGCCTTACATTCATCTACACAGCACACCAGATTGGTAATTATCCCCCGCAGTAATCGTACGTGGATGCAGAGTTTGACCTTCATATAGGAAACATGAAACAGACTCTGATTGGTCATTTCAAAATGACACGTGCCAGGTTAAAGATGGAGATAAATGAATATAGCTACCCGGTAAACACGATGCACTGACCCAATTTTGGATCAATAGAGGACCATCGTCTGCGACGCTTGCCCAACATTAAAGCGAACATGACACGTTGATCTAATGCTGGCTCAACTCTTACAGCGCAGGGATCGACTTTAGACGTCCGAATATGACGTCTGCAGACGTCAGATTCGGACGTCTAAAATCAATCCCCGCACTGTAAGGGTAAAAAATATATATGATGGTCGTAGATCCATAACATAGACAGAATGAATCAGAAAGAGCTTATTGAAAAAAAACCTTTGGTCTCCATGGCTTATACTAAAGTATTTCAGCGCTTTAAGTGTCGAACCAATGTTGTTTCATTCCTTTCCAACACACTCTGATTGGTCATTTCAAAATTACATGTATCAGGTGAATGAATGAATGATGGAGATGGATGAATACGACTAGAAACAAACATGGAACGTTTACCTAATGTTGGCTTTATGTTTTGTCCCAGTCCTGCTCCACAGTATCCTTGCGCACAGTAACCATGACGACTCGGTTTCCACTCAATCAAGTTCCACCTTACATTCGCCGTGTCGTCCAATCACGTTTAACTTTACATTCGCCATGTCGTCCAATCACGCTCAAACTTTCATTCGCTGTGTCTTCCAATCACGCTCAACCTTACATTCGCCGTGTCGTCCAATCACGCTCAACCTTACATTCACTGTGTCGTCCAATCACACTCGACCTGACATTCGCTGTGTCGTCCAATCAGGCTCAACCTTAAATTCAACGTGAATAACGGTAGACATTATCAGGCACTGTTAAGCCAGCATTGATTGACCATCATGATTAAACCAGGACTTATGTATTGTAAGCAGCAGTCTGATGTAAGCCACGGGCGAACATCTAATGTTCAAAGCAGCATTGCCTGATGTAAGCCTTAATGCGAACACCTCGTCCTGACAAGTACAAAGATTAAAGCAACACCGTGTCTTACATGTATTTTTTTAATACATAATGCTACCTTTTTTCACAGCAAAAAATTATATTTTTAGCTATGTAAGTAAAACAATATTGTATTAAACAATATTATATTATTATTATTATTTCAAACTAATGACTGTAATATCCATTATTTAGAATTATATCCTCCATAGATATTTAGGCAATTCACATATTCTAGATCTGAGATTTCACTGACATATGTTGTATTTCGGGGCATTGCACATATCGTACACATTTCTATCTCTGTCCTACCAGATAAGCATTTACATCTGAGTAAAGCCAAGAACATAAATGTCGATATAGTGTCCTGGCGTTGAAAGGGGGGAAAACATGATATTTCTCTAAAAAATCTGCCTCAAGCCAGGTTTAAAGACATATGGCATGCAGAGACAATTTTTAAGAGCCACACTCCATTAATGCATAGACGGTGTAAATGAGAGTGTCCATAATAACTCTGGGTACATGCATATCATATTAACACCTCGCTATTCACTGACGTCATAATCACCGGCTTTCAAGTGTTTCCACCAAAGGCTATTAGTGTAAGTTAATCCATTAGTTGCTCCGGTGTGTGAAGCATCACATTCAGCCCGAAGCCTTTGATATATATGACATAATCCATACATTGTATTTCATAAAATAAACCGATAACACCAAAGCAAGCATCACTTTTTGGAGTGGATTAGTTTTTGTCGAATCACTCTGTTTAAGCTGACCAAATGTATAAAATGATAACCCCCCCCCTTTGGCACACGACGTTGTTGCGACGTTGAATCAACGTTGTTAACGTTGTTTCAACGTCGTAACAACGTCTTGTGCCCGATGGCCCAGACTGCTTCCACTGATAGTCCTTTTGTTCACGAATCAATGAATGAATTAATTGATTAATTAGTGAATTGATGAATTAATTAATTAAAGAGCGAATAAATTGAATGAATTAATTTAATGAATGACATAAACATTTGGTTCATATGAAATAATAAAATGTAATTTAGAGAAGTAGCAAAATGAACATATATAGTAAATAGGTATGTTTACAACATGTTTTGTTTTGTGGGATATCACGACTGGTGAATGTGTTGAAATGTCTTTACACCGTTAATAGACAAAACACCTAACAAATTACACCTAAAAGTATAATAGGCATGGACCAATTATTATTAACATCTCAGTGGTCTAAATACAGTAACTGTTATTAAAAATTGAGTGAGTTGGAATAGACATTGACGATTGTTCATTGACTATTAAAGAAAACAATTACTTTCTCCATCCGGTGATTAATTAAACCATGGAACCTGAGTACCCCCCACCCCCCTCACCCCATCCCCTCCTCAGCCTCTAATTAACGTCCATTGAGCAACACACATTGACCCAATGCAGAGATAATCATAGTCATCATCTATGACGCTGTCTCAGAATTAGCCCAGCGTTGGTTTATTATCGGATGGTTTGCAGAATATGTGAGAAGCATCCTTGACCGCAGTGCGCATGCTCACCTACTCACCGTAATAAACCCGACTCGTCTTCCATCAAATCACGTTTAACCTTACATTCACCACATCGTCCAATCACGTTTAACTTTACATTCATCACGTTGTCTAATCACGTTTAACCTTACATTCACCACATAGTACAATCACGTGTAACCTTACATTCACCATATCATCCAATCGTGTTTAACCTTACATCAGCCACGTATCACGTAATGCAGAAAATGGCCAATTGTGTATACAAATATATTAGACTTGGCCATGAGAACCTCCTGAAGATGGTGAGATGAATCAAGTAACAATACCGAACGTGTTGATCTGCAGGGCCTGTATTCTCATACAAGTTACGATATATCGTAGACTTCAAATTGGAAGCCTACTATAAATCATAACTTGTACAAGAACACGGGCCCTGAGGCCTAGCACACTATTTCAGTCACTGAGAATCCCTAAATACTCACATTCATTTACTCTAGATTTGGCACCGATCCCTGTCTCTATTGCAGACAGCTCGACCTTCGTTTCAGAAACACGAAACGTTCTCTCAGATGGTTGGCATGTTGTTGTTTTACTCCTGAACCAGAGTACGCATGTCCTTGGTAACCAACCCGAATCGTATTCCATCCAATCACGTTGGACCTTACATTCACAAGTTTACTTCGTCTTGTGGAGATTGCTAGCCCAGAACACATGACCCAGTGTTGGGGTAATGTTGGTCCAGCATCGAAGACGCACACCAGCATTATCCACACATGGAAACCCTTCCAGTGCGGCGACCGTCTTTATACGTCAGAATCTGACGTCTAAAGTCGATCCCCACACTAAAAGAATTAAAATATTTTTAAGGCCGTAGACCCATAGCATAGGTATTCAAATGAAGCGGAAAGAGCTAATTACGCCATTTATGATAATTTTTAATTGAAAAACCCTTTGATCCCCATGGTTTTTAGAAAAATAATTCAGCGTTGTGCGCAATCTAGGATCTTGCTCCACACACTGCTAGCCCACAAGACATGATCCAATGTTGGCTTAATGTTGGGCCAGCATCACAGACGTGAAGCAGCATAATTTATACTTGGTATAAACATATTTATTGGGATTTCCAAGTAGCACAAGTGCTAATACAAAGGATCTCCAAAGGATCTATTCTTGTCAGTCTCCCGTTGGCCCAGTATTAAACCAGCATTGAAAGATAATAACCAACAGACACAAGACGTTGAACCGATGTTGGTTCAATGTCGGGTCGGCGTCTGCGACGCTGGCCCATCATTAAACAAACGTCTAGTGCCCTGTATATTATGCTGATCTGGGCGACGACTAAGATTTCGTCGATTTACGTCGCATCGGATGCTGTCGTTAAGACTGAACATGTTCAGTTTTAGTCGTGGCCAGTCGTAGACCGTCGTGGCGGTGTGGCATGTCGTACGACGCGATCGAACTGTCCGATCAGAAAATAGCATTAAGTCATGTACTGCCGTCGTACTGCCGTCGTAGAACCAGCTGGTCTGCGATTCTCTAAAACTCTCCACGACGGTCGCGTTTTAAACAATCGTCGGGAGTCATTGTGGTGTATGGGCGCCTTAATATAAGCCTTCAGACGAACATCTTGTCCTGAAGTGTCCAAAGACAAGTAGAAGATTAGCTTATTTTTTCTTTGGCATAACATACTATTTTGCCAAAAGCGCTCTGTTAGTCTGGGACGTTGTCCCAACATTAAACTAACATCGATAATACCCAACAGACACAAGACGTTGAAGCGATGTTGGTTTAATGCTGGATCATCGTCTGCGACGCTGGCCTATCATTAAAACAGCATCGAGTGAGCACATCGTGTACTTATCTGGCGGCGCTATTACCCAAGCAGCACTTGTATGATGTAAACCTTCAGGCGAACATGTGTCGACTCAACAAGCACTTGTATGATGTAAGCCTTGAGGTGAACATCTATCGACTTAAGCAGCAGTCTAATGTAAGCCGTCAGGTGAACACCTTATCCTGACGTGTCCAAGGATTAAAGTAACAGTGTAGCTTACTTTCCTGGTTTTAGCGGCCATTTTTTGCTTTGCTTATTTAAAGGACACCAAATATAGAATGTTATCAGACAGATTCAAATTCAGCACTCACAAATCATCTAAAACAAGTGGATAATAAAGTATAGGCCTACACTACAATTCCAAGCAAAGTTTCATGTTTCAGATTTCAGCCCAGGCTAAAAAACATATTTTTCATGAAATGCTGCAATATTCTTCCATTACAAATATGTATGACAATTTAAGTAACGCACATTTTTAAGCATATACATATCTGAGTTCAGAAAACTAAGACCAGATATGTATATGTCCAATACCTACGATTTATTATGTTGTTCTCTTTGACCATTTTGACTAAGTTGTTTTGCTTTTCATTTTGATGATTATATAATAAAAAACATGTTTTAGCGTATTTGGAAAGAAGACTATTTAATCTACTGCTATGGGTGATGTATTATTAGAACGATAATTGTATCTGTTATATGGTATATTGCATGTGATGATTGGCTATTCAGCAAATCAATGACAGACGCTTACGTAACCCTACCCCCTAAATTTAAGTCGCTTGGCTGCTATTTTGGATTCTGGGCCGCCAATGGTCTAAGATGGCCTCCAAAAAATGCAAAGATGTGTTTTTTCACTTCCTGACACAATAAATTAAATGTTGACAAGAATTACGAAAAAACATGTAGGCAAGAATGACGCAAAAAGTCTCACGAAATTACATAATGGTGTTTGTCTTTTTCTCATATTATTATAGGAGAATGAAGGAGGAACATCTTGGTGAAGATGTAGTCGCCAGGCCTAACGTTATCCAGATCTTTGACCCTTACAGTGCGGGGATCGACTTTAAACGTTACAATCTGGTGTCTGTAGACGTCAGATTCTGACGTTAAAGTCCATCCCCGCAATGTGGGAATTAAAATACTTTTAATGGCTGTAGACCCATAACATATGTAATCAAATGAAGCGGAAAGAGCTAACTAAGACATTTATGATGAATTAAAGTTGAAAACAATACAAAAAAATTTCAGCACTTTAAGCGTTCAGATTGAAGTAAATACATAGTAATTAAATAGTATTTAATAGTAATAAAGTAGTAGTTAACTTTAAATGGTTGGAAATTTTAATAAGATAACTTAGTGGGTATATGTTGTTGTTTTTTCACATAGGATAAATAACTGAAATCTCTTCACGGGTAAATATGTTACTATTTAGCGTTGGCGGCGAGCGTCTTTCTGCAGCAATATTGTCTGACCGTGAAACTTTAAACATCCTATCAATTCGCACAAAGTGATTAAATATCACCAGAGGCAGTTTGTTTTACTTATTATACATAAGATAACTGACAGACAGGATACATTTATCTTAAATCAATTGACACATGTGTAACCGTTCAGCCGTTTCAGCCCGGAGACCGACTTTATACGTCAGAATCTGACTACAGACCTCAGATTATGACGTCGATCCCCTCGCTGAAGGTGTAAAATATTTATAATGGGCGTAGATCCATAACATAGGTATATCAAATGAAGCGGGAAGAGCTAACTAAAGACATTTATGATGATTTCAAATTGAGAAAAACCCTTTGCTCTCTTGATTTATAAACATATCTCCAAGGGTTAAATCTGTCATGAAGTGGTTAATCTATTTTTAGATAAAAACCTAAAATAACGTGTTCATTGTAAACTCCACAGAGAACGGATACATTATAAAGCAGGAAGGAAAGTCTACAGAAATTGTTCTGATAATTTAGGAAGGTGACATTTAAGCAAAGAGGAAACAGAAACAAATGATTCATGGTTCGTCTCTGGCCTAGCGAGGACGTATGGCTGTTTGTGACCTTGGGTGAGAACGATGACGTCAAACTGACCCTTACACAGCGTTTGTTATATTAGAAAGGGGATATATGCATACGGCATCGCTGGGAAGGCGAGATGGGCTCATCCCAGCACAAGTCACCACACCAAGCCCTCCCCTAAAGGCTCGGACTTGATGTGGTGACGAGTGCTGAGAGCAGATGGCGAAGTAAACTGAGCAGTGTAGCGTGTAGGAGAGAGTGCGAGTTGGGCTGATCTCACCATACGTCTCGTAGGGAAAGCCAACAGCATGAGTGCAAGAAAAGGCGACACGTTTGTTAATTTAGAATCCTAAATGTTTTTGATATCTATTTTTATAATAACTTCTTAACGGTGATAATTAAATAATAATTGATTTTGCAACATGTTCAGGTCGGCATCATCATAAGATTCCTGTATATTCCAAAATTTATATTTGTAGATGATAAATAAGAAAGTTTAAGTCGACTACAACGGCTTAAGGGAGGATGAATTTAATCTTCCTGTGAAATTGCACCTGTAAACTGGCGTATGTTAACGGAAAAGCTGTTCTTTCAGTTAAATCCTTAACTAAAAAAAACAGGAGCCATTTATACCGCTGGCAAAATGGGCTGAGTGAACATGGACACCTCATTGTGATTTGACAGCTGGCCATGGCACCACCCCTGCAATCGAAATCCGTTAAGGCAATAACTGCCAAATTATTTCATTTTAATTTTCACCCACTTGAAGGTCTCAATGATGCAATCAACAACTTCAAGTGAGTGAAAATTATTCGAGATTTGACAAAATGGATGACAGCGGTTTTTAAACCTTACTTTAAACCTTGCTTATTGGTGTCACGTACGTTTTACTTTTAACAGGTTTAAAAGCTGGTATATAATGTGATAATAAAAGAGAAAAAAAACATTATATAAAAATTCGAACGGACTTTAGAGTCAGACGTCAGAATCTGACGTCTAAAGTCGATCCCCGACCTGTAAGAGTAAAAAATATATCTAATGGCCGTAGACCCATAACATAAGTATTAAAATGAAGCAGAAATACATTTATGCTGATTTCAAATGGAAAACACCCTTTGCTATCCATGATTTATACGGAAGTATTTCAGTGATTTAGGGGTTGAATGGTTAAACTAATGTATTTTTAACGTGGTCCAGCGTTGTAGACGGTGGATTGAATCAATGTATTGCGTTTCCTGGGACACGGCAACTTGTCTCACGAGGATGTCATTAGGAATCACTCCTAGTCTGTTCCCGACCGTCTTAGCCTTTGTCAGGCCAGCTGAGCTCCCGGCATGCTCTCTGGCATCCTGTCTTCATCTGTTCCGTTTAGAGCGTTCACAGTATTGCATTTTAGCTGATTTGATCTTTTACACATTCTTTATTTTATATTTTCTTCACGTTTCTTCTTTGTTTGCCTCTTTCACCAGTTGGGGAAGCCATATAGTGTAAATATTTATTTTACACAAATGTGTAAATGCATTTTATTTATAATGTATAATGAGTCATTTAAATAAACTAGTTATTCTGGATACAATAGAAGGTTGACTGTTTAAGTAAACCGTAGAGATCTATGTTTATTCTATTAACTTCAAAAATATCCTAAAATAGCCAGAAATGTAATTTTGTTCTTTGGTAAACAATATTTTTAAAGTTGAAAGGAGTGAATTTGGAACTAACATAATATTTGTCCTGTCTGAAATCATTGCTATACTTATTCTGAATCTTCCCAGTTCCTCCAATTCTTGAGCGTGTATTTTCCAGTCAGTTTATTTACACATTTAGGTAAAATAAGTACATATTTTTTATTTGTTTAACTCCTGTTTTTATTTACATTTTAAGCAAATCACATTATTTACTCCAATGTGTAAGCATGTTTTTGTAAGTTGAATATTTACACTGTATTGTATTTTTTCCAACTGTTCACTCAATGTTTATTTGATATTTACTTCACTTATCTTCTTGCTCCTGCTTTGCAAAGCTTGGTGAATAGGACACTCGCTTACATCTGCTACCATTGTATCGACAGAATCAGTGCCGCTTCCTTCTTAGAATACATACGTCACTTGTATTTTGTTGGTTATCGATGTGACATCATCTGGTGATGGCAGCTCATGGTCATTATGTCAATTAAGCATCCCCTTATATCAGGCTTTCCTGACAAGTCACGTGACAGTGTGGGCAAGCGCAAAAAGTGTCCTAAGCAGCGGAAGTGACACAAAGGCGTCTTAATCAATCTACCAATATTTTATTTTTAATACATTGTTTTATTAGTGACAAACACGTACACATGACAGTAACGTTATACATGCTAAATATGACAGGGAATGTCCACAACTAGACATAACTACATGTACTCAACACTGACACATAATTTTTTCTGCTCGGACATTGTTCATTGGTGTTCAAATAATCACCACAAAAAACTTGCACCCTTTAGGACTGGAGCTAACTTCAAAATTTGAAAAATTTAAAATGGCCGCCAAAAAATCAAGATATGGAAGTCATTATTTTCAAAATAGTCGCAGAGCTTTCATGTTAGACTTAAATTAGAGGTAATTCAATTGTAATAACGAATATTGCACAATGCAATTTAATACTGACACTACTTCCTTACAAAATTGTACGGATGTTTAAAAATCGACGAAAAATGTAATAGGATATATCATACGAGTAACGTTAGGCGACCTTAGTAACTAGTAACCAGAGTCTGTCTTAAGAAAATCATTAAGCCTACAGCCTTTAGTCAATATATTATTAGACATAATAATTCTTGTGTAACTTTGCAACAATTTGCTTTATGTGACTGCCAATTTAATTGATCATCAATTATAACCCCTAAAGATTTAGTTTCATTTACCTTATTTATCAACTTTTTGCCAAAACTTATTTGAATATTTTATTCGACTTGACTTTTGCAAAAAATCATATAATATTTTCAATGATAAATTATTTAAAGCAAGCCATTTGTCCAGCTTCATTAATTCATTACAGATAGTTATACTCCAACTCACAATGTCTTCACTTGTACAGAATAAATTTGTATCGTCTGCAAATATTATAAATTTAAAAATATGTAATACATTTACCATATCATTTATATACAAAATAAATAATTTAGGTCCTGATATACTACCTTGTGGCACGCCACAACACATAATTATTGGGTCAGGAATTTAATTATTATAAAATACATATTGTGATCTTTCTTTCAAATAACTGTCCAACCATGCATTAGCTGTGCCTCTAAACCCATGTCTATTAAATTTTTGTAAAAGAAATGTATGATCAATAGTATCGAATTTTTTTTTTAAATCTATAAACACACCAATTGTGCTTAGCTTATTATCTATCGACTTGGTGAGTTGTTCATGCAGATCAATCAAGGCATGAGATGTTGTTGAGTTATTTCTGAAACCATATTGACTATTTGATAGAGTATTATTTATCTCTAGAAACTTAATATTCAACTTATTATTAAAGTTTTTTTTCCAATATCTTTGAAAATTGTAGAAGCAAAGAAACTGGTTATAATTAGTAAAAGAATCCTTCAGTCCTGATTTTAACTCTTTAAGTGCTTCATTACTACTTAACATTTTCCTTTCATTTGAAGTTGGCATTGCTCACGCAATTGCCAACTTCAAATGAAAGGAAAATACCTCTTCACTTGAAAATTAAACCTGCTAAATTTTACAATTGGGGCTTTACTCAAGATTTATACATGGATATTTGTTCAATTTCTGTCAATTTTAGTTGTGGAGAAACAGTATGAATGCGCTTAAAAGCGTCGCCCGCACTCAAAGGGTTAAAATAGGAATTACCTTTGCGATTTTATACAATCAGGAAAAAATCCCATTTCAAAAGATATGTTAGCTATATGATTTATTGGAATGGCTAAAAAAGAAATGCATTCCTTTACCAACGCAAAATTAATGCCGGAATGACCCATGGATGTCTTATTCGGACTTGAATTTACAACTTTTAACACTTTCAGTAACGGGTTCCAAGAAAAATGATTTTTTCGAAGGTTCAATCATCGTATCAAGAATTGATCCATTAATTTTTTCAATATTTTTAGCTAGCTTCGGGCCTACATTAACAAAAAAATATATAAAACCCGTTAGCTATAGATTTACTATTCTTATATATCTTGCTATCATAATTAAACACAATGTGTGGAGCTACTGATTGATTATTTCTTTTATTTACAGCATTTATTGTACCCCAAGTTTTTTTAATATTTGATTTACTTTGACATAGGAGCTCATTAACAGATGCACGATCAGATTTCAGACGCAGGAAATTGAGGAATAATGGACAATGTTTAAATGTATTTATAAATAGAACAATGCGATATCAGCAGAGAGATTGCCACTTTACGTGTGATATATTTAGCTGTAGTAATTGCACGAACCAACTTAATAATACATCAATTATAGCAGGAAATGATACATTTTTCCATGGCCACAGCGCACATTAGCGTTCTCAATAACTCGTGTCACTTAATCTCCCATCACGTTTAACCTTTCATTCACCAATTGTTTTGTTCTTGTTACAAAGGTTTTTCTTTGACTGCAGTATTGCAGAAAGGCAAAGTATTTTCATCTGCCCGCTATTGTCCTATATAAAGTTCAAAATGAGTTCCATATTGTCGTCTTAATAAGTCAGGTGTATTAAAGTATTTTATTGCGTTTTATGACTGATATGAGTCTCTTTGCTGCCGGCCCACGTGAAAAAGCTATTAGTTCTTAACCCTTGTAACTCTTAGTATTCATTTTGCATCCCTGAAGACTAGCCAACTTACAAATCCTTAGAATTATACTGATATACTTAACTGCAGTGAGTCTCTGTTTGATGTATAAGGCGACTAAGTAATGGCAGTTGTACATTTCGCAATATAAAAGCCACATTGTTTGTAGACAATAATAATAATTAATAAGTAATAATAATAATATATACCAAATATATTTTTAATAATTCGTGTATATTGTGCAACGCAATTATAAAGTGTCTTACATGTTGATTAACATCGAGCTGATATTTTTTTTAACTATGAAATGCTCCTAGCGTTGTACTCACAGAATGAATGTTTATTCCTTCGTAGAATTAAAGAGACCCAGTTACAAGTTACTGGTCTTCAGCAGTGATCCACGCTTTACACAGCTAGAACGAATAATACAAATAACTGGATTGACGCAATTTATCATGTCCCTATCGAATCAAGATTCGAGTTTTCACTGACCTGCGGTTCTGCAGCATATAGTAATCGTGTATTCCGCATAGACTATGCTATAAATTGTTCCAATTCGCCAGATAAAAAAAATCAGCCGTTTAAAATATATTTATTAATATATTCACCCCCACTTGATATAAAGAAGGACAATGTATTGTAGGCCTATTGCTTAAAGCTTCACCTTTTCACTACCATACATGACGGAAATTTCCGTCGTCATTCGTCAATGAACGTAACCATAAAATGACACAAATTTTCGTCAAATATATACTACATTTGTGTATTTTTCGTCATTTGAAGCTGGAAATTGCGTTAGCAATTCCAGCTTTAAATGACGAAAAATAGAACTCCTACACCAGTATATCTGGATTCTGGCATGCACTCCGGCCTGGAAGTCAAAGGGTTAAAGGATTTCCTCGCAATCACGTGTCCCTTCCTGTTATCTTCATTTTTAAGTGTGTCTGCCAGCGATACAATGAATATTCAGACAAAAAACACCATCTGTTGGGTAAACCTGATTGTGTTCCTCAGAGAATAACTGTTTGCATCAGTCATCATGCATAATGACCACACAAGTCCAAACGCTCCCGCCTCGAATTAGATTTGTATTTAGACGATTTCATCTAGTGTTAGTCATTTACTTGTTGCGTATAATTTTTCTTGCTATCCACCACGGTTTGCCAGATATTAAGCATCTTAATGTCAATAGTTGCCATCTCTGTCCTACTACTCATTGACACCTGAGTCAAGTTAAGAATGTGAGGGTAAAGTGCCTTGCCGAAGGACACAACATCGAAACAAGCCCTAATAATGAGAGGGGATAAACATGATATTTCTCTGAAAATTCAGTGAGTGAGTGAGTGAGTGAGTCAGTCAGTCAGTCAGTCAGTCAGTCAGTTAGTCGGTCGGTCGTTCTGTCGGTCAGTCGGTCAGTCAGTCAGTCAGTCAGTCAGTCAGTCAGTCAGTCAGTCAGTCAGTCAGTCAGTCAGTCAGTCAGTCAGTCAGTCAGTCAGTCAGTCAGTCAGTCAGTCAGTCAGTCAGTCAGTCAGTCAGTCAGTCAGTCAGTCAGTCAGTCAGTCAGTCAGTCAGTCAGTCAGTCAGTCGGTCGGTCAGTCGGTCAGTCGGTCAGTCAGTCAGTCAGTCAGTCAGTCAGTCAGTCAGTCAGTCAGTCAGTCAGTCAGTCAGTCAGTCAGTCAGTCAGTCAGTCAGTCAGTCAGTCAGTCAGTCAGTCAGTCAGTCAGTCAGTCAGTCTGTCAGTCAGTCAATATCTCAGCTAACACGAGACGTTGACTTAAAGTCGGATTAATGTTGGGCCAGGGTCGAAGACGGTGGACAAACAATAACCCAACATCGGGTCAACGTCTCGTGTTTGCTGGGATTGTGCTACTTTGTTGTTGGCAATATCGCAACACAAGGAAGCAACAAATCCGGACAGTTCATTCAGGTTTTAATTGCTTTTTTCAGCCTTTCTTGTGATTTTATCGTGCCGCATTTGCTATGTTGTTCAATAATTCAAGTTATAATTGAGCTTAAGCCTGAGTGCCATTCTATGTTTAATGCCGCTGTTGTTTGACCTTGACCATCACGCTGACGATGTTGATTGTTACGGGATGTTGTGGGCGGTTGTGCGAAGAAAAGATAATTAGGTTTGTGTTTGGTCAGGTATTTTAAGTTGAGTGACGTTGATTGCATTTTCTGGTGGGACGGGATTTTCCGAGGTAATGGTTACTCCCTAAAAGATAAAGGTGCAGGTTTGTCATGGCATATATTCTAATATCAGGTATGAGCCTAGCCAACAACATACATTCAAACAACGTTGGTTTAATGTTGGGCCAGCGTCGCAGACGGTAGCCCAACATTAGACCAGCATTGTTTCAATGTGTCGTGTTTTCTTGGGGTGTAGATTTCCCTGAAACGTTTGTCCATTGTTGGCTTGAGGTTGGTCCAGCCTCGCAGACGGTTGACCAACGTCACACAAACATTTGGTGAAAGTCTCGTGTTTTCCGAAATATGTCTGTATTACAAACTACAATCCATTATCACCCGATACATTTGATTTGGCAGGACAGTATGGTGTTTGTTATGAGCGTTAAATAGTCGGCATGGTAGAAATAAAAACACGGTAAAAAACATTTCTATTTGAAGTTATCTTATTTATATCTTCATTCACTTGCACTTGTATCTGTCCTGAAATGGGACAAAGTACTCATATTTGTTTACCTCGAGACTCGACACATAGACCAATCATTGGCAAATGTTAATTGCTAAAAACACTTTTCATTTCCGATGACAGTGATCTATTCCGTGGTTAAAAACTTTAGCAGCTGTCAAAGAATGTAGGTCATCACCACGAATAAACAAGAGGCCTCAAGTCCTATATCATCCGGGCGGGGGCCCTAGTGTAGTGGTTAGCACCACTGCCTTTCACGCCAGAGTTCGGGGTTCGGTTCCCGGACTCGGCGGTTTGAAAGTAACAAATAATGTTTCTTCCCCATCCACGTGTGAAACTCAGTATTGTGGGGAGCCTCCGTGACCGAGATGTAGCGTGCTCGGCCTCAGACCCCCAGGGCTCGAATTTCGAATCCTGTGTCTGGAGGACAGTGTCATCTCAATCATCTCACCATCCTCGGGAGGTTCTCCTAGCCCAGTTTAGCCTATATGTGCACAAATGTGGCCTAAAGCCCGATTCATTTTATTTCATTTCCTATATCATCCCCCGCCATAAATTATTTTAGAGTTTTTGCAATCACAAATATTTAAAAAATCGTCTTGTGGTGGACATTTTAAATTTCAGTAAAATCACCTGCACATTTCCAGATGATGGGTGATGTGATTGTAAAATATGAATTCTCACAATTTTTGAGTTTTTGCGCCCACAAAAATTATGAAGTTCATCTATGGCGGCAATTTTGAATTTTAGCAAAACCTTAAAAAAATCACCTTCACATCTCCATATTGTGGGGAATGTGATTATAAAATGTTAATAATTTCTGACAAATTTTGTGAGTTTTGCGCCCACAAAAAAATTGAAGTTGATACGTGGCGGCCATTTTGAATTTCAATAAAAAAATCACCTGCACAACTCCATATAGTGGGGGATTTGATAGTAAAAGAGTTTTTGAGCCTACAAACGATGTTGGAGTTGACCTCTAGCGGCCATTTTGAATTTTAGTAGTATCTTTAAAAAAATACTTGCACATCCCCATGTGCTAGGAATGTGATGTTATAATTTCAAAAAAATTGCCCAAACAACTTTTGCGAGTTTTTGCGTCCACAAAAAAATTGAAGTTGATTCACGGCGGCCACTTTGAATTTTAGTGAAACCTTGAAAAAGTCAACTGCATCTCCATATCGTGGGGAATGTGATACTAAATTTTGAATATTTTTCCAATTTTAAGTTTTAGAGTTTTTACGCCCACAACAAATATTGGAGTTGACCTCTTGCGGCCATTTTTAATAATGGTAGCATCTTTAAAAAACACTTGCGCATTCTCATGTTGCTAGGAATGTTATGTTAAAATTAAAAAAAAATTGACCAGTAGTTCTTGAATTTTTGCTCTCACAAGAAAACGTGACGCCGGACGCCAGACGTCGGACGCCAACCGCCGGGAGAATCCTGGAGCAATTAGAATCCCACTTCCCCAACGGGCAGGGATAAAACATGAATGTGATATCTAAATATTAGACTCTAGCTCCAGTAGGCCTACATTTATTAGTTGGTTATAATTACACGCAAAAAGCATTTTTGACTGCCAATATATGCTTCAGAGTTCCAACATGATTCCGCAGAAATGCTATAAAAATGATAAAAAAAAATTATGATAACAAATGTTAAGTACATAGCAATTATGAAGCAAAATTATGTCATTCTAGCAGAATTTCCGAATAAAGACAGATTTACTGGTCTTCACGACATAGATATAAAGATACATACGCTTTTCTTTTTAACAAATAACTGATGGTCGACAGCCAAGATAAATATCAGACCTTGACCTTCACACCAGTTAAATTTAAATCTGTAGCACCAAGATTAAAAATAGATGAGGTTATTCTTCATGATGATCGCTGGAAGTCACGACAATGTAACACATAAATGTTATAGGGCAGCATCTAGGTCACATTCTGCACTTAACAAGTAATGACCCAGTTCTCTATAATACATTGCCCAGTTACTAAACATAAAATGCAAATGCTAATTATTTTTTGTTTGTGGGTGTTTATATTAAAAAAAATCATCGGTCTCATTTTCGCTTCGTACTAACTATCTGTGGATCATTTGTAAAAGCTTTCTTGTGAGTAAGGCATCCGGAATTCAGGTCATTGTGACCCAGGTATAAAAATACTGCCACCGTATTATCGTACAAGTCACAATATATCGTGGGCTTCTGATTGGTCGAGATGGATATCTCAACCAATCAGAAGCCTACGATATATCGTAACTTGTACGAAAATACGGGCTCTGCAATTAATTTAGTAGGCCGGGATTAATAGGCATTCCTGCTTAGGATTAGTCATTGCTTCAGGTCAGATAGGCCTTCTGTGACAGATATGGCTTCATACTGAATCTGTAATTCTATCATAATATACACGCTGTCACCTACCCGGTATGACTGGGCCGCCTAACTCATTTACTGCGCGAGGCCCAGTCGCACTGACCTCCATTTTGTTTACACAGCCAGCTGTGTAAAAACGACACGCGCGCTGATTAACAAAAAACTTGGATGCCAAGAAATTGATACGAATATTTCAAGTGCCTATGAAAACTAGGCCATTTTCAGCAGGGGGAAAACGGGGGACGACTTGTAGCAGGGGTAGGCCTACTAGCAATGCCTGATAAAAAGCAGATGTCACAACTAATGTTATTATCAGAGTGTGCACAAAAAAATAGAGATAAGTTTCAACAAATGAACAGTTTTTACAGCGTTGAGATCTGCAATCCGTCATACGCCATAAGCGTGTCTTCACAGTGACAATTAAGAAACACGACATCCCCTGTGAGGTTAAACCTGGTAACATGCATATGCGACAGCTATTGTAAGTATGCAAACAAAATAGAGATCTGTTTTTTTTCTAGATCTAATTTATTGTAAACGTGACAATCATAATCGAGTTATACTTCATGATTCACTGTAATCTACGCACGCACTCAAACGTACACGTACACGCACACGTACACGTATACGTACACGTACACGCAAGCATGTGCATACATGCTTAATATAAATGGATGGATGTTGGATGAATAAATGTATGGATCGGTAGATGGGTGAGTATATGGATGATGATTGAATGCATGAATAAATGAATGAATACATGAATGAATGTATAAATGAATGAGTGAATGAATAAATGAATGAATGAATGAATGAATAAATGAATGAATGAATGAATAGATGAATGAATGAATGAATGAATTAATGAATGAATGAATGAATAAATGAATGAATGAATGAATGAATAAATGAATGAATGAATGAATGAATGAATGAATAGATGAATGAATGAATGAATGAATGAACGAATGAATGAATGAATGAATGAATGAATGAATGAATGAATGAATGAATAGATGGATGAATGAATGAATGAATGAATGGATGGATGGATGGATGGATGGATGGATGGATGGATGGATGGATGGATGGACAGATGGAAGGATGGATGGATGGATGGATGGATGGATGGATGGATGGATGGATGGATGGATGGAGGGAGGGATGGATGGATGGATGGATGGATGGATGGATGGATAGATGGATGGATGGATGGATGGATGGATCAATCGATGGATCGATCGATGGATCGATGCATGGGTAGATGGGTGGATGGATGAATGGATGAATGAATGAATGAATGAATGTATGAATGGATGAATAAATAAATGAATGAATGAATGAATGAATGAATGAACGAATAAATGAATAAATGAATTAATGGATAAATGAATGAATGAATAAATGAATGAATGAATGAATAAATAAATGAATGAATACATGAATGAATGAATGAATGAATGAATGAATGAATGAATGAATGAATGAATGAATGAATGAATGAATGAATGAATGAATGAATGAATGAATGAATGAATGAATAAATGAATGAATGAATGTATTAATAATTTAATGAATGAATGAATGAATGAATGAATGAATGAATGAATGAATGAATGAATGAATGAATGAATGAATGAATGAATGAATAGAAGAATGGAAGGATGGATGGATGGATGGATGGATGGATGGATGGATGGATAAATGGATGGATGGATGGATGGATGGATAGATGGATCGATGGATGGATGGATGGATGGATGGATGGATGGATGGATGGATGGATGGATGGATGGATGGATGGATGGATGGATGGATGGATGGATGGATGGATGGATGGATGGATGGATGGATGGATGGATGGACGCATAAATAATTGTATGACCTAATAAATAAACGAATGAACGAATAAATGAATGAATGAATGAATGAATGGATGAATAAATGAATGAATGAATGAATGAATGAATGAATGAATGAATGAATGAATGAACGAACGAACGAATGAATGAATGAATGAATGAATTATTGAATGAATGAATGAATGAATGAATGAATGAATGAATGAATGAATGAATGAATGAATGAATGAATGAATAAATGAATGGATGAATGAATGAATGAATAAATGAATGAATGAATGAATGAATGAATGAATGAATGAATAAATGAATGAATGAATGAAGGAAGGAAGAAATAATTAACGAACGGTTGGATGGATTGATGTATAGATGGATGGATGGATGGATGGATGGATGGATGGATGGATGGATGGATGGACGGATGGATGGATGGATGGATGGATGGGTGGGTGGATGGATAGATGGATGGATGGATGGATGGGTGGATGGATGGATGGATGGATGGATGGATGGATGAATCGATGGATGGATGGATGGATGGATGGATGGATGGATGGATGGATGGATGCTATATTTGATATTACAGAATGACCTTTGAAAACACAACTGTGCATTAGGCCCCCATATAATAATGTGTAGCGTTCATTTGCAGGTTAGACAAGAGGCCAATTTATTCAATTATTGCTCTACAAATCAGTTCTGATAAGCTGAATGGCTTAAGAAATACGACTATATTTTTTTATCTCATTCCTGATGCTCCAATGAATCGAACACAGGTTGTCGTCCATTTGGGAAAACATATTTTAAGTCACAAGGTCAAATGACGTTATTATGACTCCAAGGTCAAATATGAATTTTCAACAAATGAAGCCAGTGATGGTGATTCAAGGTTATCTCAAAGGTCGATTTCACTTCAAGATCACCAAAAAGTTCATTCAGAGGTCAAAAATGTGAAAATATAACTTTTAACAAACATAAATAGCAAACGAAGTAATTTAATGGACAGATGCACCATGGGAATAAACGTGAGATTCTGAATCTCACTGCTCCACCTATAGTTGTGACTAGCGGACCAAACACATCTACAGCTGTTTTGGATGATCCAGTAGTGGTCCAAATGTTGCGGCCAAAGATTGCTGTGACCTCCGTTGATTACTTCACCAAAATCTGTTCCCCTTATATCCTTCGTTTCATGGAGAATAACCAGCGTGTTGATCTTATATGGGATGTTTACTACAAAGAAATCAACTCGACAACAGAGGGGTACTGGAATTCGTAGAAGAGTTAGGCCTACATTGACTACGAAGATACCTGGTAACTGGGCAAACCTCCTGCGAGTAGACGACCAAACAAGTAAGAGTTGTTTCTCACACTGGCCAAAGCCTCGATGAAGATGATGCTTCCACTGGTGAGCAATACATCATATTTCATATCCACACAACCTTATTTGGCAAACTTTGTTCTACAATGTGTTTCCTTATCCTTTTATATTTTATAGAAAACAAATATTCACCACACTGCTACAGGACTGTGCAAGTAATCTGACTGGTGCAGATGTGAGTTCACTCGCACCCTGTACCCATGAGGACGCAGACAGCAGGATGATGCTGCATTTTAGTGTATGAGGGACATCTGTATGAGGGACATCGTCAAGTACTTGTACGCACTAGAGACAGTGATGTTGGAGTACTATAGACTGTCGCAAAATTGGGACGTAGAATTGATGAACTATGGGTGGCTCTCGGAACAGCTAAGCACATCAAGTGAGGCATTGTGATGACAAATAGGAAATACATGTGTTTATTTTGGGTTTATGTTTTATGCTTTGAATTTCTTTTATGAAATTTAAATAATTTTTGTTTTCAGATAGATTTCTGCCCATGAGATTGTGTTTAACTTGGGCCCATCGCGATAAATGGCTTTACCATCCTTTCATTCACTGACAGGCTGCAATACAGAGAGTGCCTTCTATGGCAAGGGGAAAAAGACAGTCTGTGGTGTGTAACGGTCATTGACTGATCCAACTCTGCCACTACAGCTGCTATCGTGTGCTAACCCGATGTTCAGAAAAGATTGAGAGATACACTTCAATACTCAATGAGTTTGTTTACAAGCCTTATGGCGTTAAGGACGAATATATCCCTAAACATGGAAACAAACGAGAATACCTTAATAGAATCAGCGAGGCTCTATTAGTTTCTATATAAAGGAAGAGATTCTATTACTTGCTATATAAAGGAAGAGATTTTGAGCATATGTCACCTATTTCTGATGCCCTGCACCAACATATACTCAGCCTTGCTTATCAAGTTGGAAATTTGATACTTCCTATGTTCCAATACCTCACAAAATTATACCAATATGTAGGAATAATTGTTATTATCATCCATACCAAATTGCATGCTTGCCCTAAAAAGTGCAGTAGTTGGCAATTTTAGAGCTCTTAGCATGTCTACTATTAGCGATGTTGTCGTTCTCACATGTCATCTACAAAGTGTGATGTATTTGAAAGATAGCTTTCTTGTAATCTTTCATGTCACACTGTTATTTTACAAAGCATACCACATTTCACTTTTGCATCGAGAGAACCTGCCCTCTATGGACCTCACATTAAGATATTTAAAATCCATCCCGCAATGAAATTGTAAACTATTTATAATGGTCGTAGACCAATAACACAGGTGTTCAAAGAAAGCAGAAAGAGCTAACTAATCAATTTATCGATGGTTCCGAGCCAGAAGGTTGTATATGCATTTTAGTGATTTTAGGTAAGACGCATTTAAAGTTCAAACACATCTATAAAATCCGTTTATACTGTGATTTTTTACTGAGGGTTAAAAAGGAGTTAAATAATTATACATGTAATCACGTATTAGTACTTCGCAACAATAATTTAGTTTTCATATTGTATTAAATTTATTTCACGCCCAACAGACCTATATTATAATATGCATAGACGATTTTAGGCTGTACATGATCCCTGTGTGAAATGAACGCTAATACTATTAAATGATTGAACTTTCGACACGAGGACCGTCTATATACGTCAGAATCTGACGTCTGTAGACGTCAGATTCTGACGTATATAGTCGGTGCCGGCACTGAAAGAAGTAAAATATTTATAATGGCCATAAAACCCTAAACTAGGTATTTAAATTGAAAAAACCCTTTGTTCTCCATGGTTTATACAACAATGTTATAAGGGTTAACCCTTAAAGCGCGGGGATCGACTTTAGTCGATCCCCGCACTGTAAGAGTAGACATATTTCTAATGGCCGTAGACCCATAACATAGGTATTCAAATGAATCGGAAAGATCTAACTAAGACAATTATGATGATTTCAAGGTGAAAAACCCCTTTGGTTGCCCTTTTTTTACAAATTAATTCAGCGCTATGAGGTTATAAGGTTATAAGGGTTAATGCCCGCATAATCAGGTGTTGTACACCTATCTGTGCTGTATTATATAACGGCTCTCTTGACAGATTTGTGGAGTAGGCAAAATATTTTATCGCTTTATAGGTTAATTTGGCAGAAAAAAGACTCACATGAGACGCAATAGAATAATTTAATACACCTAACTCATTAGACTGTGTATTCTCCCTGAGGGAAATGAACCTTAATAATAATAATGAATGCTTTATTGATCACCTGGTCAGGTGGTGTAGACTTCTATCTCTGCTGCATTATGTAACGGCCCTCTTGACAGATTTGCGGCGTTAGCACACTATTTCAGCGCTTTAAAGGTTGATTTGTCAGAAAATAGACTTACATGGCTCAATAACATAATTTGATACACCTAGCTCACCAGACTGTTCATTCTCCCTGGGTGAAATGAACGCTGATAATAATGAATGCTTTATTGGTCAGGTGTTGTGGAACTGTATCTGCTGTAGGCTCTAACGGCCCTCTTGAGAGACTTGTGAAGTAGACAGGATACTTGAGAAGCGTAATACTTGTCCTAATTAAGGGAACATGATTAGCCAACTAACATCGGATTAAGTACATATCACTGGGGGTTATCAGCTGAGTCCCACATATATCATAGCGCTTTATTAACAGTAGTATCACCCCTTTAAGCACGACTCCACGCGGTTTTTATCTTTTTATATTAGTAGATAAAATCAGTTATTGGGAATGAAAAGAGTGCTAAACATCAAGATTTCCAAATGAGATTGAAAACCGTCGCGAGTTAATGATCGCAATCTGGACCAGAATCGAATCGATTATTCGTTGGCCTCAGAGACATCTCTCATAAAAAAAATCCGTTTCCTTAAATTATGTCGTAATCCGACGTAACCACAGATAATAAAAATAATATTAATAATGATAATAATAATAATAATAATAATAATAATAATAATAATAATAATAATAATAATAATAATAATAATAATAATAATAATAATAATAATAATAATAATAATAATAATAATAATAATAATAATAATAATAATAATAATAATAATAATAATAATAATAATAATAATAATAATAATAATAATAATAATAATAATAATAATAATAATAATAATAATAATAATAATAATAATAATAATAATAATAATAATAATAATAATAATAATAATAATAATAATAATAATAATAATAATAATAATAATAATAATAATAATAATAATAATAATAATAATAATAATAATAATAATAATAATAATAATAATAATAATAATAACCTTTATTTATAGAGGGTGACCCATTGAGTAAATTCGCTCATCTGCCATGGGGCCCTCTTAAAAATCCATACATATGCACATGGCAAAATAATCATTTTTTTATACATAGATAGACAGATACACAAACAAACAAACATGACCCAAAACATAACCTTCCTGCC
This sequence comes from Flabesymbios commensalis, assembly GCA_964017125.1. NCBI lineage: Eukaryota > Metazoa > Annelida > Polychaeta > Terebellida > Flabelligeridae > Flabesymbios > Flabesymbios commensalis. The sequence continues at coordinate 5,074,695 of OZ024912.1, forward strand.
GAAGATAATGAACTCATTATCCACTGTTTTTCATCTCATATTTTCATATTTCGTGTTCACATTTTTCTAATCTCTATTTAATATTGGCTATGAGTCACTAAGCATTCACACTGAAAAAATAGTACCCGTTGTAAGGGGTTTTGTCAAGTTGAAAAAAATCCAAAAATCCGAGAATAACTCGGAAGTGGGTGGGTGGGTCAAGCCCCAACACTGCTTATCATTTTTTAGGGAAAATCTTGTTTTTTTGTGTTGTTTTCATGTTTCCAAATGTTTCAAAAAAAAAATTGGGTAGGTGGGTGGGTGTATGATGTCTGACCAATCCGAGTTTTTCTCGGATTTTTGGATTTTTTGAACTTGACAAGACCCCTAAGAGGAATCATTTTGATGTCATTCGCGTTTCGGTTTAATCATTTTTTTAACAATTATTTTCCAGGTACTATTTATATATATTTTTTTCAATTTTCAGCCGCATGTGCTCTAAACATGCAAAACAGAACACCAGTTGTTATTAAATACCTGGGTTATACTTGTGCCTTGCCGGCGACCTGAAGTCGTCTACACGGCTATCAAGAGACAAGACAAGACAAAGTTTGAACATGCGTAATAGTCGGGGATGTTCCCGACGATATACACATAAATTATTGCATTACATTTCAACTTAATATCCATAAATATATTGCAATAGTTTTTGAACTTTTTAAAACATAGCATAATTATATACACTATGAAATCATACATAGATATCTAGAACTATTTTTATAATAACATTTGTAAATTTGCAAAGTGGTAGTAGATACTTTTTTGTATTCATATTTTTTTTGTAGAGAAAGCTGACGTTGCTCAATAATGTAAATATCTCACAGGTGTGGAGTTATCAGAACAGAAATAGTAAAGCATGAGAGAAAATCCTTACTGCAACGTTCGATATGATGCGAGGGACTGTTCTTAGCACTCGTCACCACAAAGTCTCGGGCTTGATGTGATGACGTGTGTCGAGATCAGCCCCTCTTACTTTCGAAGCCGTGGATATATAATCTGTCACTATAAGTGACTGAAGATGACATTTATTCCCGGTGGTTATTTTCAATGGCGCCACAATGTCTAGACAAACAATTACCTAACTGTCAAACTGGGATTGTTTCAAATTACGTGCGGCCAAACTCGCTGATAACACCAATTGTGTGATGCTCGAGGTATAGTTTAACATAACGCTGAATATATTTATTATATTTATTTTACTATATACATTTCTACACATGTATTTTATGTTTATAATCATCCTGTTACTGTCAACGCGGGGACCGCCTTCAGACGTCAGCATCTGACGTCTGTGGACACAGAGGCCTATGAGCAAAGTCAAAGGTCACAAAGCACGTGGATCCATTCCCCAGTGTGATGGACATATGAAGTGAATACTCAGACAAATTAACCTGTTTAGTTTCTCTCTGACGATCCATTCCCCAGTAAGCTGTACATCAGTGTCTTTGCTAGGACGCTGACGCACCATTAACTAAGGTAATACGACAGGTATATGTCTTCTTTGCAAGACAGTCTCGTAATTTCTACCCCCTGATTTAAATAACAACTTAATGACGGCGGTGATTGGGTGATTTCGTCTGTGTCAGGCTGAACCACTCTTTGATTGGTCGGGGGTAGAATACTAATGCAGCTAATAATATGCTAATAATATAATACGATGTGTTGACTAAAATATATAATACATCACAATACGGTTATCATTTGAGATCGTATGCTTGGATAAAATACACCTGAGACGTCAGTCCCTTGTTTAAACAATAGATTCAGATTTCCGTGTCTACACTTATTTTACTTATTGCTGACCATGAAATATGGGCTGTTTAACGTTGGACGACGATCTGTAACGCCGGGCAAAAAATAATCGATTATCGATTGAATGTCTAGTGTGTACTGGGTAGCAGTACTTATTGCTGGCTCTATTCTGATTAGTATTTGCAATGCTCATTGTTGGTCCAGCGTCTGCGACGTTGGCCCAACATTAAACAGCATTGATTTAATTAGCTGAGTTGCTGGATAAGTATATGTGCAATGTATTGGTTATTTGAAATGGATCGCCTCTTGTCGAAGCTTCACTCGTAACATCCATACTACCATCAGCACTAATTGGACTGCTACGTAACAGATATCTAGCTTAGCAAACACACTATACGTTGGACTCAAGGTTGGATTAATGCTGGGCCGTTGTGATAGATGGTGAGCCAATACTAACCCACAGTTATATAACATGTCATTAAGTCACAGATGCATTTTAATCATCGGAGGCCCCTAATGATGATGGATTGAAAGCGGCTCGGAATATCTGAGAATTGGTAACAAAAAGTGGAAAAACCTGTTTCCTGATATGATTTATCACAGTGACAGAGGTCAAGGGGGAATCAGATTTCTGATTGGTTTTGACAATATCAGCCAATGATACGTTCTGCGATCAAATTTCTAAATGCGAAGGCCACAAAAAAACAAAAGAGGAAATAGACAGGTGGCAAAATCTCAAAAGGGGCCAAATAAGCAGTGCGGTATGGACGGAATGTTAGGGGTTGGTAATCACATCAGCAATTATCTACTACCCATACTAAACACATTTTAAGTGGATGGCAAAAAAATAAATCCTTTACTACATAAATACAGCAAAAACAAAATGGCGGCCATTTTCAGCCTTAACAACTTATCTATAGTCAGGTCGCCGAGAGCGGAGCCTTGTAAATGGGTATATACAAACGTTTTTGCGGATTATTGATGCATGATATGTCACGATTTTTATGAGCAAGCATGCCAGACTGGCACATTTGGGCATTTGTACTTATCACTGAAAATTGAAAATGGCCGCCGTCAACATGAAAAGTCGACGTATATACTGAGTGTGGGGTAGAAATTTGGGTGTCAGAGCTGAAAATTGGCATGAGTATCCCCAAATAGTCATATATCGCTCTCCTAAAATTTCACATGAATCCTATGTCGCGTTTGGCAATAAACGGCAAAAATACAAGATGGCCACGAGCGGATATTTTGAAAAAAAATTTTAACTAGTAATCCAATAATCAAGTGTGATATGTCATTTCTGATTATTTTGGGGGCATGGAACCCACTTCTGGACCTCAAGTTACAATTATAGGCCACATGAAGGTCAAAACATGATCACAATCCGTCATAGTGAAATATATTTTTTACTAGTAGTTCAATAGTTAAATGTGATCTGACCATCTTTGTAGCGCTAGTATCAATAATGTCATTCTAGCAGGCTTGGGGCCAAAGTACTTGGTACTTCGGTACTTTGGTACTCGAGTACCGATTTTTCAGTACTCGTCGGTACTCAGTACTCCTACTTTTGAAAAGTACTTGTACTCGTACTTGTACTCAAGTACTTTTAAAAATGAAAGTACTTTTAACGAGTACTTACGAGTACTTTACGAGTACTAGTCATCCTAAATTGATTTAAAATAGCTCACAGACAAATCATAACTCATTATAGTGGGATATGAAACATTCAGTTAATGATTCGTTTACCATCCATCCTTTCAGCTATTATATTGAAAAATGATTTAATTAATACTTTGAAATTATTTCAAAACTATTTCAATTACCAACATCAACTTATAACAAAAGTGCAACTTTTTTATGTTGATAATTGCTTGTTCTGCCTTGTATATTACTAGCATCCGCGTGTAGTTTACAAGATAATTGAATATTTATTCTTAAACAAAGACATGAGACGTGTCTCTGGAAAACATGAATACATGTTGATAATTATACTAGTATAACATCTACAGGTGACTATACTATATGGTAAGACTAGTAGTCATCAGGTCATTGAAGGGGGGAGGCGTGATTTCAACAATGATGTCGCGCCATTTTATAATCACACTTACAACACCCCTCTCTTCGCAGCTAATCCCCAGCAAACACGAGGCATTGAAACAATGGTGGAATAATGTTGGGCCAACTTTGAAGACGGTGTACCAACATTACCACAGGTTCAATGCAATGTGTTTGTTGAGACGATCAATCGGTATTTGAATAATATTTAAACAATATTGGCCCAATTGCGTAGACACTCAACCGACATGCTGTGGACTGAGATAACGTAAGACTGCCATAGCTCATACAACTCTGTACCAATGTAGTGTAAGTACCAAAAAACACGACCGCGACAACGCGACGTCTTGTTTACAGTGACTTTACAATGCCGGGCCAACGTCCAAGACATTGGGCCAAGGATTATCCAGCATTGTACCGAGAAGTACATAGGATTAACACCTGATATAGCAGTACTGTTCAAACAAAGATGACCAAAGTAATTAGAAGGCAAACATCAACCATCAACCTTTAACTGCGGGACGCCACTATTATTTTTATAACATTAATTCAAATCATTTATAAAGCGGTCCATCCAAAAATTATCTGATCGCTGTGCATACTAAAAACAAAAACGAATTAAAAGTAGACGAAATGATGTACAAGTTTACCATAAACGTCAGGTGACTAGCAAACTAAACAACCCTAAAATGTACAATATATATTGTGTCAGATCACCAGTAAGCAGCAGGTAGGTCAAAAAATTGTTAGTTTTTATTTGTTTTTTTCAATATATTTTTCAAAATATAATTGAACACGTTAGTGTCGCGTTAAAGGTGTGAGGTTACATAACGAGTCAATTGTAGGCATACGGCAGCGTTATCTAACCCCTTCCGTCCCCAAAATGTGATGATGGACCGAGTATAAAAATAGACACAACGGGACGTGCTCCCCTATGAATCGCATAAAAATATATTTTCAAACGAATAATATGCTAATATGTCAGCGTATGCCCGGGCTGAATCTTGTACGGATTTACCTGTATTATGGTAATACATTTCATTATAATTTTTTCACGGTCATCAGCAACTAAAGTGTGTCTGTTATCGCATAACAATTCTGCCGTGCAAAGCCCGTGCAAAGCCAAAACGCAGTTCTGTCTAGTTTACAGGTGAGCAGATACTGCCTTCTAGATTTTCAGGGTAGAATTTTAATCCGTGTAGGCCTACCCTTAATAGCCTTGATCTTTTCCATGACACAATGTGTGTTCAGGAACTTCAGGCTCATTCAAACGTTTATTTTAGTGGCGGCCAAATGTTGGCGGCAATGGCCCAAACATTTACCACCTTTATTCATTCCCACCCCATTTTCTTAATAATAAACGTATAGTTTTCACATTTTGTAAATTTTAAAAGAATATGCCACATATTTTCATAGTCATCTCATGATTTTTTTCACTGCATGAATAGTTCCTACTTTTTAGCGAATGTTGCTATGGCAACATGCACAAAGAAATAAATATCACTAATTGTAATGTAAATGAGACTAATATTACAATTACAGGTATATTTATTAAAACAAATTTGACATGTACATCCATTTCTATGCCACACAATGTTAGGATTCGAAAGTAGTCATATGAAAATAAATGTAAAAACGTATGTAAAAATAGGTCAAATCAAGGTCAATTTGGCTTGTGCCCTAGCATCGTTTGCCAAAATGCTACCTAATAAAACTCATTTTGCCAGATCAGGTCACATATAGCAACATGAAGTAACATATATTATATTCAATAACATATTGAAAAAAAATTATGTAATTAATCAGAGTTTACAATCAAAGTACTCGGTACTTGTACTCAAGTACTTTTTAAAGTACTTGTACTTGTACTCGAGTACTTTTGAAAATCCAGTACTTGTACTTGTACTTGTACTCGTCATTATTTCAAGTACTTGTACTTGTACTCGAGTACTTTTGTCCAGTACTCGCCCCAAGCCTGCATTCTAGGCATCAATTATCCTATAAAAATTAGATGTGATGTGTCATTTTAGGTGAATTTGGTGACTGCGAATCTATTTGAGGGCATAAAACTAGGCTATAATGGTATCAGTATCTTTCAAATCCAAACTTGATGTAGATACAATTCAAACTTGGCTAGAGAATAGAAGGAAAATATGAATACAATCGTTTCTCAGTGTGGCATCTAGTCTTTCCAGCTGCGCCATGCTGTCCTTCATAGGCGCCATGTTGCCCATCATCTATTGAATAGGCGCCATGCCCTTTCGACTATTGTTATATCCGACTCAACCCTTGTCATTGTGACTGATTAAACACCATAACGATTATACTTGGCATTCACACCTATGATGTAACTAACGCCTGCTGAAATGGAGGTGTCTTCACAGTGGTCGTCACTGGCGGTGTTTATAGAAGTAACTGATTACCTTCTAGGTGGTGATTATAATTTTAACTTGCAGAGGTACTGAAAATGTCTCAGTAGGTGCCCGGCGGGCATGACTATGTGCCCCCAATGATCACTGATGATAGGGGCCTTTTCTAAATATGCTAAAACCAAGATGGAACACTGGTTTCTTATGGTCTAATATGTTCGGAATGCATTACCATGCAATAGTATTTTAATGATTAAAACCTGATAATCTGTTGCGCACAATATGTTTGCTTCATTAGAGGCATGTAGCCTACATACCATCATCACATTCCCCCTTATTGTGCTTGTTGTAGCCTCCAGTTGCGACGCTGGGACAGCATTAAACCAACATTGGTTCTACTTTGTGTGTTTTCCGGCAGCGCTTTCCAGTGGGGTAATAAGAATTTTGATGCCACCTTTGCAGCTCCTTAGGGATTTGTTACGTCTATTGCATGCTGCATGGCATGGTACATAATCAATTAGTCTACAACAACCGTCCAAGCGTATATACAGCATCCATGAGTCCGGTCATACTCCTTCAGCGGATTCCAAAAAATATTCGCCGATATGGTCTCAGTACAAATCATTATTAAATTTATATACTACTGGGGGTTTGTAAAAGGTAAAATCGCCATAGGTTGAATTCGTGGAGGTTTGGTAAATAAATCAGCAAACAGTTGGAATATTTCTTGATCCACAAAAGGCCACAAATAGTTTTTTAAAGGGGGGGAAATGTAAAGTCAGATTAGATAACATTATGTTCGCAAGAGGAAGGTGTCCGACAAGGAAGCATTGTGTCGCCAAATATATTTACAATAAAAAATAACACGTCAAGGCTTTACCAGCGGGCATCTAAAATTCTTTATATGTAGACGACTTTGCTATTTATTTGTAATCCAGCAACAGGCCTGCAAGTAATTACTTGTGAAAAAATGTTCTCCCCCCATAACTGTTGGTGTAAATTTATCTAAGAAAAATAGCTTACACACTGGACACTGACCATATGGACAACTTCTCCCTGTTGAATAAAATGTCAAATTCCTCAGTATTTTTTGGGGAGTAAGTTAAATTGTATACCGCACATAACATATATTATTAAGAGAAGTATAAAATCATTATATATGTTGCAATTTATATCCAGCAAGGACTGGGGTGGTGACAGAACAACCCTACTAAGAGTATGCTAGTCATAAATCAGATCCAAACTGGATTACGGCTGTAGTACATGGATCGGCGAGACGATTGTACCTGGATGTATTGGATGTGATCGCCAACCAAGGTTTTAGATTGTGCTCATAGGTATTTAGAACCTCTTCTATTTAAAGTTTTAAAGTGAAGACCGACGAACACTCATTTCAGGCTCGCGGTTGAAGCTGAGCCTGCAGTACTATATATACAAAACCTTTACGGATATACGTCTCCAACCAAACCAAAATATTTTGATCTGTGGTGCTTTTACCTTTTTAAAACGTGCACTGGTGTTTAGTAAATATTTATACTATCATTCAAATCAAGACTCTCTGATGCGAGAGCGGCGGCTTTGAGAGGAACAACAACGTACCGGCAATCTACCCAAAGAGTATGGCCAGACTCATGGAGGCTTCAGCTTCTGTTAGATGGTTAGATGGTTGTTGTGTACTAGCTGATTAATACCATGCCACACAGCATGCAACTACTCACTAGTGAGCAGCCAAAGTGGTCAAAAAAGTGATACCGCTAAAAACTAGCTCAGTGCCCCAATAGCGAATAAATATTGCCTTAAACATGTAGTAATTATGTTGGAGTGAAGAATGTCGTTCCTCATATCAATACAATAATGCGAAATACATGTAACTTTTTTGCTATGTGTAATTTGGAAGATTTGTTCCTGCCCAACTAGTTTTCATTTGCATATGTTACCTCCACATTGACTATACTTCTCGTCTATTATATTACAAGAACATCATATGTCAAGGTTATGCAGACCATATTTCCATTGATGAATAAACTTCATATTTGTTTGCGCAACCATAGGTCTTGACCAGAAAGTTATCTAAAGAGCATTTACATTTTTATTAACCTACTGGGAGCGCTTTTGAAAAACACACGAAGTTGAATCAATGTTGGTTTATTGCTGTCCCAGCGTCGCAACTCAACGGGGAACATGATACGAGAGAACGTTATGATGACACATATTCTGTGAAACTCAGCAGCCTTGACCTCCATTATTGTCACCGAGCTAGCTAATACAATGAAGTATGGGGGAGGGGGTGTTATATAAGATGTAATATTGATGTATCGACTGAAGAACATGGAGTTTCCAATAATAACAACTGTGTAACAAATGAAACAAATCTACAGCATAAAAAGTATAAATTTGAATCGATTCCACCTGAATTTATGAACAATGATATCTGGAAGCACGCAGTTTCCGAATTAATTATGCTTATAGAATCTTCTAATTCCAGCAAAGAATCCGTTAACGAATTGTATACAGATTTATGTGGTGTTTTATTTCAAGAAATGGATAACTTTCTGGATTATAATAATGTATCTACCAAAACCAAGAAAATGTTTAAAAACTACAAACCATATTAGAATAATGAGCTAACTATAGCATGGAAGAATATGCATAACAATGAAAAAATATTCAGAAGATGTAAAGCTACACATGAAATAAAATGTCAGTTTAGGCGAAGATTTTTAGACGCTCAAAGAGCTTTTGATAAGTTATTACGGGAAACACAGATAAATTATAATAAAAAATGTATATCTGAGATAGAATGTATGCAATCACATAATCCTACATAATCACATGGGTGTTAGAAAGAAATGTTTTATTCCAGAAAGAGTATATAAAAATGATCTACTGACTTCAGAGCCTGTAGAAGTTAAACATAAGTGGGAGCAGGAGTTTAAATCTCTATTTAACCCTATTAATAACGTTACCAGTGATAATTCTGAGGAGTTTTTGACACACGTTAAACGACATAAAGATTTAGAATTAGAGATGGATCAACCAGGATATGAACAGTGTACGTTTCTGAATGACTCATTTTCATTTGATAAGATCTATAAAAGTATATGTAAACTTAGCAGTAAAAAAGCTGTGGGTATAGACTTTGTTCCAAATGAAGTTTTAAAAGATGTCCTGCTGCCACTGTTTTAACAAAATATTTTAATCTTGTATTCAGTACAGGTTGCTTGCCTACTTCTTGGTTGAGATCTATAATTAAACCGATACCAAAAGGTGCAGGTAAAGATCCTTACATACATATGAATTATAGGGTAATATCATTAATATCATGTGTTGGCAAGCTTTATTCTGCTGTGTTAAACGATCGACTAGTTGAATATCTTGATTTTTTTAATCTTATAGCCGATGAACAAAATGGATTTAGAAAAGATAGATCTTGTGAAGACCATGTATTTGTTTTAGATTCTGTTGTAAAAAATCGGTTAAATAATGGTCAGTCAACATATGTGGCTTTCGTCGACATGGCTAAAGCATTTGACTAGGTCAATAGAGATTTTTTACTTTATAAACTGTTACTGTCCGGAGTGGATGGACACTTTTATAAATCTGTGAAGGCAATGTATACCAATACTGAATCATGTGTTAAACTTAATAGAATGTGTACAGACTTTTTCGACACAACCAGTGGGGTACGTCAGGGGGGTGTATTATCTCCCACGTTGTTTTCTATTTTTATTAATGATCTTGTTGAAGACCTGAGAGGTTTGCATTTGGGGATAAACATTGGTGAGTCTCAAATATTTGCTCTGCTGTACGCTGATATTGCTCTTATCGCAGATTCTCCTGAAAAGCTACAACAACTTATTCAACATGTTAAGCTGTGGTGTGATAAATGGAGATTAAGCATAAATACTGAAAAGACACAAATTGTTCATTTTCGTAAAAAAACAACACCTAGAACTGATCTTATATTTATATTTGGTGATGTCACACTTAAAGTCGTCTCTTCTTATAAGTATTTAGGAATGGATTTCTACGAACATATAGACTATAATGCATGTGTAGACATATTAACGAGCTCAGCTAGTAGAGCTCTCGGGTAAGTCATAGCAAAATTTAAAACATTTAAAGACGTAGGTTTTGACACTTTTAATAAACTTAATCATTCTATGGTAGTCCCGATTACTGATTACTGTTCCAGCGTCTGGGGTTATGGGATTTTCACCAAAGCAGCTAGTATTCAGAATAGAGCAATTTGCTATTTTTTTGGCGTGTACAGCAAAGCTCCATTAGCAGGTCTTCAAGGGGAAGTGAATTGGATAACACCAAGGTATAGACGACATTTATGTAAAATTAGATTTTGGAACAGGTTGACTCGAATGGATCACACAAGGTTAACAAAGAAAATTGCACTGTGGGACAAATCAATATGTGTAAACAATTGGTCTTCTGACATGAAAAGCATTCTTCTGTCTATAAATTAATTAAATGAATTTGAAACTCTTGAAGCATTAAATATCAATGGAGCACGCAACCTTTTGACCCAGAAAATGAATGAGAAATGGAAAAACCGATATATTATCCAAACCAAAATTGAGAACATATGTAACATTTAAAAGTGTTTTACAGACAGAAGAATACCTGAGAAATAATATTTCCAGACATAAACGATCACTATTAGCTCAATTACGATTAGGTATACTCCCACTTGAGATTGAAGTAGGAAGATTTAGAAATATACACGTTGAAAATAGACTATGTAAATGTTGCGATAATAATGTTGTAGAAAATGAATTTCATTTTGCATGTGAATGTGTCAGATATGCTGATTTAAGAGCTGTTTTATACTCCCAACATAACTTCACCCCCGATCTTGATGTACAAATTAAATTTTTAAATATTATGAGCACACAATTTAAATTTATTGCTGCTTATTTAGAAAAGGCATGGAAGACACGTCAAGAATTTTTATTTGGAGAGTAATCGCTCATATCACTCATAACAGTTTACATAATTTTTTATTTATAGTTTAAACTGACTTATAAGCCAGAAGGCTGGGTACTTTTGTATTTTCTTGATTAAATATTCATGTGTGATTAATGTACATGTCAGTCAAATAAACGATGCCATACCAATATATAACTTTATTTTCACCGAGTTTTCATTCAAAACGGTTCCCGGTGACGTCACTGCATTTCACAGAATGGTACACAGATTATAGGTCAATACTAATGTAATTTAGAATAGAAAAGGTCACTATGAAGTCTTATTTTCATTGGTTATCAACCATACGAAAAATACCTGACTTTTCGCAATGGCGGCTATTTTGTTCTTGCTCTAACATCAAAATAAAGCAAAAGTTTGTTTGTCATCCGCCTGATATGTGTTCACTAGGTGGTAACTATGTCAAAAAAATGTGGATGATAATCCCTAACATTTTGTCCACCCTGCATGATAAATGTGAAATTTTGCCACCTGTCTAAAAGGTAATACAAGAGTTATAATATTTATATACATTTAATTACTCGACTTACCCTTTATTGTTATTCTCAATTTGTAGTTGACAAAGATGACTCGAAATCTGAGAAAAGATAGAGATTTTTTTCCTATTGTTGAAAAAGATTGATGAAAATATTTGTTCTGAAACAATTACCTGCAGGGAATTAGGTGATTTTTCAAAGTGTAAAATGATGTCTTGGTGCATCATAAGGGTGGGGGATTAATACAATATCGTATTTGAATATGTACCGTATGAATTTTAACCCCAGCATTTCAGACGAAACATCCATTCTGCCATCAGGATTACCTGGACTGACTCTTAGAATCGCCTTTAGTCGTCAGAATCTGACGTCTACAGACGTCAGATTCTGACGACTAAAGTCGATCCCCTGTAATGGTTCACTCTTACATTTGACACGAAACCTCCATGCATCATGATACATGGGATTGACACACAGCCATCTAGACCAGCCAACATAAGACCGTGGATCAATGCTGGTTTAATAATGGGCCGATGTCATATGTGGTTGGCCAATGCCAACCCACAATTGGTTTTATATCTCATGTTTACTGAGAGGGCAATATAATCAGTTGGCAGCAATATAACATGTCATTGAATGGTGGATACATTGTAATTACCAGGTAATTACAATGGGTTGAAAGCGGCTTGGAATATTTGGGCATTTTTAAAATAAATGAAAACTATTTTCCGGCTATCATTTATCACAGTGACTGGGGTCAAACCAGGATCTGTTTCCTAATTATTTTTTTTGCAAATTCACGGTATCAATGATACGTGTTGTGATTAAATCACTAAACGCTCAAAGAACGAGCTCATAAAAGGGTTGTAATATTTGTATCCATTTAATTCCATGATTTACCATGTATTTACCATGTATTATTCAAGATTTCTAGTGGGTAAAAATTACTCAAAGCATTTTTTGTTGAAAAAGATTCATGAATGTGTTCGTTCAAAAATCATTAACTGTGAGAAACTAAGTGATTTTTTACAGATCAAAAAGATGCGTTGGCTGAATCACGAGGATGATGCGTTGGCTGTATCACGAGGGTAAATGATTGATCAAATATCGTGTTTGAAGATGCACCGTATAAACCTCTATTTATTATCATAAACTCTTAAAGCACTGGAAAACTATTATGCAAGCAATGGTGACCTAAATTGACCTGATTGACTCTTTCCCGATGGAGTACTATGCAAATATTGACTCTAGCTCTGTGAATGTCACTCAGAAGGATTACGATCCAGATGTGTCGTCACTTCGTGCAGCTGATGGTTGTAAAAACTGTAAGTCGCTGGAGGAGTATGCCGCTATATGTGAGCAAGCTGCCAATCTGATCAGGATTGAACTGACCACATTGCAAAATAAACTCTCAAGAATCTCAGATCAGACAACAACCACTAAACAGTGTGTAACTCCCGATCTCAGACCAACTGTAACCTCTGAGCAGCCTATTAAATTAGATCACAGGACATCTCGCCATGCTCCCCAAAAACCCGTCAAGAAGAATCGCGTCACTGTCATTGGCGCATCCAATGTACGAGGATTATCTGGCAAGCTACAAACAAGGAAAACAGAGACAGTTACATATGTTAATGCAGGGCGACAGCTCAGCCAGATGGATCAGAGAATCCCCAGCATGGTTTCTAAAGACACTGACTCTGTCGTGCTGCATCTGGGCACAAACGATGCTCTGAATGCTCCAAGTGACGGCCAGTGTCTCTTGAATGCAGACAGATCTCTCAGAAACATTGCACGCAACCACAGCCGTTATCACCGCAGCGTTCCTTTGATGGTATGTGCAGTACCTCCTACAACCTCAAGAGAAGGCCAGCGACGCGTCGAGATGCTGAATCACCTCTACAAACGTAGATGTGAAGACAATCAACATCTACACTTTGTTGAAACAGGTTGCTCAGCCAGAGACCTTACTGAGGACGGTGTTCACCTCAAGGAAAGTGGTAAAGTTAAAGTTGCCAACGCCATTCTACAATCGCTTCAGGATTTCAGCAAGCCCGTTGCTCTCAGACATCCTTAGACATTTCCCTACATAAACAATCATGTAATTCTGAACAATCTCATGAACAAGTAACCGAAAATAAAATAGTGTTAAATTCTGAACAATCACCACCCTGTATTCAATCACCATGTAATAGACAATTGGAACTTGATCACATTGTGGTAAACTGTGAACGCACTGATGAGATACCTTGTAATTTGCAAAATAATAACGTAATCAATTCGCATATTTTTCCAATATTTAATAAAGGTATTCGTTTAGCATGTCACAATGTAAATAGATTGGTGACATCAGTTAACTCAGATAAACTTGAACAACTTAAAATTTTGTTAGAATGTAATAAGCCACCGGTTGATGTATATGGTATATGTGAATCCTTTCTTAACAGCTCGATTTCTGATGATTTTGTAAATGTGAAGGGTTTTAGAATGGTCAGAAAAGACCGTTCATATAGTATTGGAGGGGGGCTTGTTCTATACATTAAAGAAAATATTGAATATAAAAGAAGGGTTGATTTAGAAGATAATTTATGTTTTACAGTTGAAACAATTTGGGTGGAATTAAAATTAACTTGTAAACCTATATTATTATGTCTTGCATACAGGCCACCTAAATATAACTCTACGTTTACTAATCAATGGATTCAATCAATAGAACAGTGTCTCGTATCCGCCTACTCTGAAAACAAACCGATTGTTTTAATGGGTGACATCAATGTTGATCTTGCCAATGATCGCACCTATGAAAAGGGGTTTAAGAATGATTGGCTTGATGTCATAACCAATTTTGATGTACAACAATATGTAACCGAATATACTAGGGTCACTGAAAACACTGCAAGTTTGATTGATCATATTTATGTTTCCAACGATTTAAAAGTTGTAAATTGTACAGTTGTAAAAAGTGGTCTCAGTGATCACTATATACCGTTTGCTGTTTTAAACACTAAACTGACACCACCAAGCGATTCTATGTCTGGTCAACACAAACTAATTAGCTATAGGAATTATAAAAACTTTGACAATGTGAAGCTAAGTAATGATTTGATGGTAGCCAAATGGCACGATGTTAACCTTGGTATTTGTGGTGATATCTCCATTGCCATTTCGTCCTTTGTGTCTGAATTTACCTCCATAGTTGATAAACACATACAACTAGTACAAAAGAGAGTTAAGAGGATTAAACAACCCGGCTGGATTACACCCGAATTACTAAAATCATTTAGTCTTCGAGACTCTGCTAAAGCTAGGCATGATTATGAAAATTATAAATACTGGAGAAACCATTCTACATACTTACTTAGAAAATCTAAGCAGGAATTTTACTATAACTTAATTGAACAAAGTCAGAACAACCACGCAGCAAATGCGAAAATTTTAAATGAATTATCTAATAAGTCTAAGAAATCAACCGTATCGTCCATAAAACAAGAAAATATAAAACTTACAGATGAACAGGATATTGCAAACGCATTTAACCTACATTTCACAACTGTAGTAGATCAATACATTGATGTTATTCCGCCATCAAGTAATAATGACACTGCCCAGCACGATTTCCAACCATTAACACATTTTGTTAAGACTAAGCTGCCGCCTGATAACATGTTTCAAATACCGCTTATCACCAAACAGGCTGTCTTCAAGTTTTTGTCGACATTAGATGTTAAGAAATCAGCAGGAGTAGATGGCATTAGTGCACATATGTTAAAGCTAAGCGCTCCTTACATCACACATATAATCACTGAAATTTGTAATCTTAGCATTACTAAAAATCAATTTCCTAATGATTGGAAAACGGCAGTTGTTACACCACTTTTCAAGAAAGGTTCCACAGATGATCCCGGAAATTACAGACCAATATCTATTTTACCTATTCTTTCTAAACTATTGGAGAGACATGTGTTTAACTGTCTCTATGAATTTCTTGTTTGTCATGACCTGTTAATTTCTCGGCAGTCCGGATTCAGATCAAAACACTCGTGTGAGACTGCTCTTCATCTACTTGTTGATGAATGGCTATCTTCCATATATAACAAGAAAATTGTAGGTGTACTGTTCATTGACTTTTGCAAGGCTTTCGATATGGTTGACCATGATATTTTGTTGAAAAAACTAAAATTGTATAACTTTAGTCAGGATTCTATGAGCTGGTTCACGTCTTATTTATCCAATAGACAACAATGTGTAAAGATTAATCACAAAGTATCACAACCACTAGAAATTAAGTATGGTGTACCCCAGGGCTCTATCTTGGGACCATTGTTATTTCTTTTATTTATCAATGATCTACCTCTCGAGGATGGACTAGATCTAGTATCACTCTTCGCTGATGATGCCACCAAATCCACGGCTTCTAAAGATATAAAAAACGTGGAGAAATCTCTACAAGAAAGCTCTGACAGTCTAATGCGGTGGTGTAGTATTAACCGCATGGTACCTAGTTCTGACAAAACAAAAATTATGGTAATAGGCACAAGCAAGAGACTCCAATATTTTGACGTTAACAAATATAAATTAAATGTATATCTTGGAAAAAGTAAGATAACGCAGGTCACTGAAGAAAAATTATTAGGCTGTGTTATTGATGAAAATCTTTCGTGGACTCCTCAGGTTAGAAAGGTTAGACAGACTGTTCTTTATAAATTGTCAATATTGCGAAAAATAAAAAGATTTGTTCCGCTTTCCGGACGTCTAACATTTTATAATTACTTTGTTAAACCCCACTTTGATTACTGTTGTTCAGTGTGGGGAACTGCATTTAAAAAAGATATCCACACCCTGATAAAATTACAGAAAATGGCGGCTCGTTTAATTCTTGATGTAGATTCTACCGTCCCATCCATAGAACTATTCAAAATTCTTAAATGGCTACCAATCGATAAAAATGTTCAATTTCGTCAAGCCACATTAGTATATAAAGCCCTCAACAATATGACACCCAGTTACATGGCCGATATGTTCACCAGATCCAGTGAAACCGCACCATTCAGTTTGAGATCTGTTAGTTATAAAAAGTTATTCATTCCCAGAACGCACATAAAGAGTTTACGTTTTTTAGGACCAAAAGTATGGAATTCATTAAGTACCAATAGCCGTAAAGCTTCTACCCTATCACAATTTAAGAAATCATATCTATTGTCAGATTTATGTGTGTAAATATTACTTATCTATGGATAGTAATGTGCTATTTATTAACATGTTTGTATAAAATGTATGTATTTGTTTCATTTATCTCTGACTGTGTATGTCTTTTTGTATACATGCATTATTCATGTCGAGTATATCAGAATATAAATATGTACTATATATATATTATATGTTATATTATGTTCCATATTGTACTCTTATATTGTTAGCCTTGAGGGCCCCAAGGCAGATGAGCTATATAGCTCATTGGGTCCACCCTCAGTAAATAAAGTTATTATTATTATTATTATTATTATTATTACTACAATAATACTTCTTTGCTGACGCTCAGTTGCATTGTGTGTATAGATTGTTATTTACCTACAATAATACTTCTTTGTTTATGTTCTGTTTCATTGTGTATAGATTGTTATTCACCTACAATAATACTTCTTTGCTTATGTTCTGTTGCATTGTGTATAGATTGTTATTCACCTATAATAATACTGCTTTGTTGATGTTCAGTTGCATTGTGTGTATAGATTGTTATTCAACTACACTAATACTTCTTTGCTGACGCTCAGTTGTATTGTGTACCGATTGTTATTCACCTACAATAATACTTCTTTGCTGACGCTCAGTTGCATTGTGTGTATAGATTGTTATTCGCCTACAATAATACTTCTTTGCTTATGTTCTGTTGCATTGTGTATAGATTGTTATTCACCTATAATAATACTTCTTTGTTGATGTTCAGTTGCATTTTGTATAGATTGTTATTCACCTACAATAATACTTCTTTGTTGATGTCCAGTTGCATTGTGTATAGATTGTCATTCACCTACAATAAAACTTTTTTGCTGATGTTCAGTTGCATTTTGTATAGATTGTTATTCACCTACAATAATACTTCTTTGTTGATGTCCAGTTGCATTGTGTATAGATTGTTATTCACCTACAATAAAACTTCTTTGCTGACGCTCAGTTGTATTGTGTACCGATTGTTATTCACCTACAATAATACTTCTTTGCTGACGCTCAGTTGCATTGTGTGTATAGATTGTTATTCACCTGCAATAATACTACTTTGCTTATGTTCTGTTGCATTGTGTATAGATTGTTATTCACCTACAATAATACTTCTTTGCTGATGCTCAGTTGCATTGTGTGTATAGATTGTTATTCGCCTACAATAATACTTCTTTGCTTATGGTCTGTTGCATTGTGTATAGATTGTTATTCACCTATAATAATACTTCTTTGTTGATGTTCAGTTGCATTTTGTATAGATTGTTATTCACCTACAATAATACTTCTTTGTTGATGTCCAGTTGCATTGTGTATAGATTGTTATTCACCTACAATAAAACTTTTTTGCTGATGTTCAGTTGCATTGTGTATAGATTGCTATTCACCTACAATAATACTTCTTTGTTGATGTCCAGTTGCATTGTGTATAGATTGTTATTAACCTACAATAATACTTCTTTGCTGACGCTCAGTTGCATTGTGTATAGATTGTTATTCACCTACAATAATACTTCTTTGTTGATGTTCTGTTGCATTGTGTATGGATTGTTATTCACCTACAATAATACTTCTTTGCTGACGCTCAGTTGCATTGTGTATAGATTGTTATTAACCTACAATAATACTTCTTTGCTGACGCTCAGTTGCATTGTGCATAGATTGTTATTCACCTACAATAATACTTCTTTGCTTATGTTATGTTGCATTGTGCAGAGATTGTTATTCACCTACAATAATACTTCTTTGCTTATTGTATGTTGCATTGTGTATGGATTGTTATTCACCAACAATAATACTTCTTTGTTGATGTTCAGTAGCACTGTGTATAGATTGTTATTCACCTACATTAATACTTCTTTGCTGACGCTCAGTTGCATTGTATGTATAGATTGTTATTCACCTACAATGATACTTCTTTGCTGATGTTCTGTTGCATTGTGTATAGATTGTTATTTACCTACAATAATACTTCTTTGCTGATGCTCAGTGGCATTGTGTATAGATTGTTATTCACCTACAAAATACTACTTTTCTGATGCTCAGAAGTTTTCAAATTTGTCCATATGCTTGAACATGTCATTTATGGTTGGGAGCGATGTATTCTAACTATCTGCTTTAAGTAATGAGAAAGTGATGAAGGTTTGATTGCTTTAGCTTATTTCATGTAGATAAGCACCAGGGACTAATAATCGTGGAGCAAACCGGGATCAGACTCATTCTTGTGATATTTCTCAAAATCCCCATCCTTGTGACATTTCTCCGATTTTCAAATTGCGAAAGGTGAAAACGACGAAGCTTGAGTAACAAGAGAACGAAGTTATCTACTAAAGGTCATATTTAAACTGTGATCAAATTATTTATTTAAAAAACTTCTTTAGATTCTGGAAATTTAGATGCTAAATAAATATCCACACAAACAAGATTTTGGCACATTGTCGCGTGGGCTAAGGTCATTCACACATTTTATTTATGGTCAAGTTTCTCATTCTTCGTTGCACAGACAATGTATCATTTATGTGTGGATCGCAGTGAAAATCAATAGCAATAACAAAAATAAAAAATAAATAAAAAAACTTCCTGACTGAATTATAGGCACACAACGATATTGATTACGTTTCACATGTTATGGGCGCGCAATGAGTCATCTATGCAACCACCAACAAAATAATCATATTAAACCTTAATTTCCACTTACTTGAACTTGTGTTTCGTGACAATCACTCATATGTGTTTAATTTCAGACCAAAGTTTTACAAACTTTATTTAAATTTAAATACTCATCTAATTCAAATCAGCAGTGATTTATGCGGATAATACAACTGATTAAACGTGACTATTCGTCCTTAGCGTTTAAAGAGTTAGCGTATTTATCACAGACTATGAACCTTGACCCTGTAATATACTAGAATGCAGAGGAAAAATATGGATCATATTTCTGCATCCACTGTACATTCTGCATGCTAATCAAGAGAAAAAACTTTGTGATCGGATAACAATAAAAAATAATATTTTATTTTAAAATATATTTTACTAAGATATGGTTTTGTTGATAGATAAAAACATACGCACACTAATGTGCATGTAAGACATGAACCACCGTGTGGATCAACACGAGATTATAGTAATCAGATATTTCACACCTTCTAATCCTGTATAAATCGACAGCTCAAACAAATTAAAAAAAACGACATATAGAAATTTACAGCCAACAACTGTGACATAATTTATGTACTGCAGCAAAAACAACTGTGACACAAATTCTTTAATCAAATCACGAAACGCTGGTAGATAGAGAATGATAGCACTACAGCTATCCAGTAAGGCAAGTCGTGTGAAGTGTAACAAGTGATACTATAGAAAGGTATAAAAATACAAGCATTCATCGTTTCACACCTGATTACATGCACAGTCAATCACTATTTTTTTAAGTATTTAAATATTTATAATTATTCAGAAACGATAATTCTTCTTTATGTTCCATATTATAGAATGAATAATAGGTTTGACAAAATAACATTTAGAATGTTTCATTCAAACTAAACGTAGTCAAAATCATTTGTCGAATACTGATAGTTCAACAAAAAGTGAGTCAAAGAAACAATATAAGATAATTACTTGATAACTGTCATTTTTAAAAGCTTTCATACTTTTAAGAAGATAACCGTGATTGTCAAATGGTGATTGGATTGGCTATTTTCATTTTAATCACGAAGCTGATTTTGTTTAATTTGACACTGAATTAAACGTTACAATACTTTGCATTTCACCCGTTTAAGGGAATTATATCCATATCCCAGACCACCATTTTCTTCATTTTCTTACTATACTACGGCGTATGTCACCTTAACCTGTTTAAGCGCTGGAGATACTAAGGTAATTTCAGGATATAAGCAGGATATAAACAGGAAAGTAACCACTCGGCTAATATCACAATGTTAACCATCCAAGCGATTTGCACGAATATAAAGGTTTTTAATCTTTTTAATCAATAGGTTAAGTCACGGTCATCGGGAAAGAAACTAGTATTTAATCATCAATATTTGCAAGTGGTTGGTTTCAAATTAAACCAGTAGTACTTGAAGGTACCATAGAGCTTACAAAAACGAAATACAAACCTACTCATTTAGGAGTATTTTCCAAATATGGCATTAGAATGGAGTTTTTTGTATATTTGAAATATCCCAACAAATTGCATTGTGACTACTGACATAGAACTAATATCTTGCTAATTAATTCTAAACAACGCTATTGTGTGATGTGAATTAAAAAGGAAATTAATCATTTCCCCGCCTACATCTCAAGACCCGACAGGGTGGATCAAAATGTGACAATTAACGAGGCCGCATGTGATTGTGTGAAAAACCGTGCCTTACACAGTCAATCACCACATATGTTGTTTTTAATTCAATAATTTAAACGTGCATAAGTATTCAAAAACGATAAATCTCCTCTATTTTATAATATCACATATTTACTGATGGATTTGACAAAATAAGAATTATACATTTTTCATTAAAAATAAACGTAGTCGAAATCATTTGCTGGATAAAGATAGCCCAACATTAAATGGATAACAAAATAATGGAAGATAGATAATAAAAAAAACTGTCCTTTTTTAATTTATTCGTATTTTTAAGATGATAACTGTAGTGTAGACGTGTTTGGTCGTCAAATCGTGATCGGCGGTTTTCATTTTAATCACGAGGCTGGTTTTGTTTAATTTTGCACTGACTTAAACCTGATGTCAAGGGGAATATAATTAAAACCTTTTAAAATAAATTGATATCCCAGACCACCTTTTTCTTCATTTTCCAACTCTACCGCGGCGTAAGTCTTTACCTTTACCTGCCTAAACACTGGGCTGATACTTGATATACTAACTTCAAGTGGGTGAAAATTTACGTAAGACAACTTGGGGGGTGAAGGGATAACATCTTCCGATAATGTGTGGTCTATCTTGGGGGGGGGGGGGGAATTCACATGAAGCTGGTGATTACAACTACAGCTGGAAAATAAAGTGAAACAGTACGCAAAACCAAACCTGTTCTTTAAGGTGAAACGTCAATCAAATTTAAACCTGTTCTTTAAGGGAAACATCAAACAAAACCAGACCTGTTCTTATGTAGGTCCATAGCTGGTGGCTAAGCACTTGCCTATTTAATACATTTCTGTTTTGTCGTCTAATACCGTCACCAGCGTTGAACTCTGAAGTGGTAATTGCTCATTTCATTTACCTTAATACATAAACACTTACAATGATTGATTCAAAGATATTAAAGTTATTAAATGGTATTATAATGTCAGCATCTGCAAGTACTTTAGAGTCTGAATTTTCCTGCATATATACCTGGGGATACCACGGAATAATCTATTCTGCTAGTGTCGCACATAATGCACTCAAAACAATTAAACACATTAGCACATACTAGTTGAACTTTTGCACTGGATTGCATTTTCTTTTGCAATTTGGAATTCAATTGTCTGGCATGTGTTATTTCACACCGATCTGACATCTGTAGCACATTCGTTGTGTAATGTCCAGCTGAACTACAACTACTCCTTAGCCAGATCTGACCTTGGAAGATGTTATAAGAATTAATCTACAATGTAAAAGAAAAAAAAGAATAACCGATTCGTTATATGATTATGTCCAGCTGAACTACGACTACATCTAGCCAGATCTGAGCTTGGAAGATAAGAATTAGTCTACAATATAAAAACAAATGCTAAAAATACTGATAGCTTTACACTAGTTTTTATTGACACCGTAAATAATGTCACTTACAATGAGTCACAAATCACACAAGAAATAAAATAATCTTTTTATTTTTGATGAAATACATAGACCCTATATCAGATTTTGATTAACACGCGACTTGAATGTAGCCTACATTGTGTATGTTTACTGCCTAATATATGAAGTATGTATATGTAGCATTTAGTACTTAAATGTATCGTAGTGCTTAGAAAGAATCAATAAAAACTTACCCATTTTAAGTATATTCTCAATATGACTTTATTTATATTTGAATATCCCAACACATTGTTAAAAATAGATTCTAATTTACAGAATGCACATGTACATAGTACAATAATAATAATAATAATATATAATAATATAAAGCATTTGATATAGCGCCATACATCAGCCTTTTTGGCCGTTCGCAGTTGCTCTGAACAGTCAACAATAAGTCATCAGCAAAAGGCTCGATTAAAAAGATAAGTCTTGACAGATTGTTTGAAAGTCAAAGTGGAGGGACAGTTTTTTATTGACAGTTCATCCCACAGCCTGGGAGCAGCATAGGAGTATACTCTGTCTCCGTGTTTCGTGTGTGTTGTTGGCACAGTCAACAGAGACGTATTGGTAGATCTTAGTGTTCTTGTTGGAGTATAAGGAGTCAGCATTTCAGAAATGTAGGACGAGGCTTCGTTATGAAGAGCACGGTATGTTGTCACAAGGATCTTGTACTTTATTCTGGATCTGACTGGTAGCCAGTGAAGATTACGTAGATGAGGAGTGATATGGTCACTGTGTAAACACTTTACAACTAGTCTTGCAGCAGCATTCTGCGCTTTCTGTAATTTATCCAATAGGCCTTGGGAAATGCCATAGAGACAAATGTTACAATAGTCAAGGCGAAGCAACACCAGAGAACAAACAAGCCTCAGTGTCGCCTCTTTTGTGAGACTGGATCTAATTGATCGTCTGTTTTTGAGCTGGAACCATGCTGCTTGACACATCCTAGTGGGGTGTGTAGTCATATCCATATGATGATCAAACATTACGCCGATGTTACGGGCACATTTAGATGTTGATATTCCACTATCTCCCACTTGCACACTAGACAGTGGTACCTTATTGTGCTGAAGAAAATATGGTGGTGCTATAACTAATTATGTTTTATCGTCATTCAACTTTAACATGAACATCACCATCCATGCTTTTTATCTGAGCTATGCACATCTCGATTCGACGTTGAGCCTTCAATAAATCCACCGCATCACCAACCTAAAGGATACATACAGTGGAGTGTCATCAGCATAGAGATGATATTGGACACCATGACGACGACATATCTCACCCAGGGGGATGGTATAATTCGTGAATAAAATTGGACCCAGCACAGACCCTTGTTGAACACCGAATCTTAATGATGACGAAGCTGAGCTGCTTCCATGAAGGTGAACCTTTTGAGATGTATCTTCCAAGTAAGATTTGAACCAAGACTGAGCTGTACCTAAAATACCACACTGCTTCAATCTCTCCAACAAGAAATTATGGTCAACGTTGTCAAAGGCTGCAGAGAGATTAAGTAACACCAAGACTGTCGCCTTACTGTCATCCATAGCTTTCAGAATGTCATTTTGAATACGTTCTAATGCAGTTTCAGTGCTATGGTGTTTCCGATATGCTGACTGATGCTTCTGATACAGCTGGTGTTGTGAGAAATGATCATGCAGTTGTTTTGCTACAATTCTCTCAAGTAATTTTGAAAAAAATGTTAGATTAGACACAGGACGATGATTTTTCAATGATTTTTGTGAAGATGAAAATTTACCAGTGGTTAGAGATAAATTAACTATTCGTGTGATAACAGGTGATAAAATATCAACATTTGTTTTTAACAAATGCATTGGAAGTGGGTCTAGCACACATGATGTTGTTGGGCAGCACATGATGGTTTTGCAAATTTCTTCAACTGTCACAGGACAGAAAATATCAAAGCTGATCAAATTTGGTGTATTCACACTAGGTGGTTCATAAACATAATCATCTTGTTTTTGCTTCTCAAGTATCACTGTACGGATGTTAGTACTTTTCTCCGAGAAATAATTTGCAAATCTATTTGAGAGATCTTCAGCCGATGTGAAAGATGGAAGTTTATGCCCTGATTTACGCTTGAGAAGCTGATCCATAACTCCGAAGAAAGATTTTGAACATTCAAAAATGACATCTTGATAATATTTGCTTTAGCTATTAACTGCTTCACTTTGCGGCGATGGTATTTGAAAATGTCTGTATGAATAGTCAACCCAGTGTGATTCCATCTTCATTTACATAGTGATCAATTTAATTTCTTTTCTTTGAAATTAACTGCAATAAAACGAAGCTAAAGCTCAATTAAATTTTATTGTGACGCCATATTTAATTGCAATGTAAACTAATTGAGTCGATGTTTAAATTAAGTTTAAATTGCTTAGTTTTAACCCTTATCCTGGTAATTTATTTAAATCATTATTTATTTAATTTTTCATCCAGTTCAAGTTAAGTCTCGCGGGTGATAATTGCTCATTTTTGTATAATTTGAGATCAAACATTTCCAAATCCTGGTGTTTAACACAAATTGTCTTCACAATATAATTGTTTTGAGTAATACAACAGGGTAAACACAACAGTAGTCGTGATCATGAAATGAGTGATATTTGTCCTTGTTTTGTGGTTTTAATTCACCATGATAGTGGTAGAGATTCACAGCTAACAGTGACTGCTCTGATTATTAATAGCTGAATTACATTTTTTAATCCATGGGGACCAAATGGTTTTGTTTAATATGAAATCATCATAAATTTCTTAGCCAGCTCTTTCTTATTCATTTGAATACCTATGGTATGGGTCCAGGGCCATCATAAACATGTTTTCTCTTTCGGTGCTGGGGTCGACGTTTAAATTCGGTCACCGCACTGAAGGGCTAAATGGGTAGATGGCACATTTGTGGATGAATAAAAGTGAAGCCACCGACTAATGAATGTGCACGTTTTATGTCGAGAACGGCCTTCTGTGGTTGATCATCTGGCTCGTCCATATGGTCTACCTTTAAGTACTTGTAACTTGCACCCGAAAGTGTTGAATCCAGATCACGACACATGACTGTGGGATGTGGTCGCTCTGCTTATACAATCTTCAAAATTGTGCAAAAAATATGGGGTATGCAGTGTTGACTATATTACTTGTGAATCCCAAAAAAGCTCTTGAATAAGACTCTAGTATCGGGACCGGTGTCGCAATATTGCAAATGGCGATGTAAATCCATACCTACTCGATTATTGATAACACATAAAATGTGATAGTCTTACTGCTGACCATGACATTGACAGATCTGCAAAACAGAGATTACAATATGAGATAAATTGTATACATTACAAACCATACCACGTTCTCTCTAAGCGTATGTAATTCAAATTAGGCAGACAGACAGACAGATATTTTATTGACAGAAAAGAAAAGTCATTACAGACTTATTTGTCATAGAAATGAAAGAGATATATGTACATGTATATACAAGATTGTTAGTTTGTTAAAATCATATGATAATATACATGGTATGACATACACAGCTAAAATCATGTTAAGTGGCATTGCCAAAATAAAAACTGGGTATTTTGATAATATAAATGACTACTACTAAAAATGAAATAAGAGGCATTGCCAAGATAACATAGAGGTCTATCATTTTGTTTCCCGCACCAAAACCAGAGATAAAATAGCTACTACGTATGACATACTAATTATATATAGTAGCAAAAAAGACACTCTGGAAAGCGTAGAAACCTAAAATATATACAAGTGCATGATTATGCTACAGTGACAGGAGTATGCAATAAGCCAATGGTAAAAATTATATGGTATTTTTTAAAATTAAATAAAATATCATGCAAGTACAATAAATATGGCATAAACAGGTAGCTCCGTGTCATGTGACCATGCAAGCACAGTCGCTATGAGCGCGGAGATTCCCTGAGATTGACTAGTGGTGCAAACTTAATGACGTAATAACAGTAGTAATGGCGGTTAAAAATTATTTGTGCAATTCACACAGGACATGGCCCTCGCACAAAAACATTAGGCCTTTTTATAATTCACTATATTGTTTAATTCATACTTTTTCAATCACGACCTAGTTAGAACCACATACTCGGAGTTACAATCGAAGAAAAACATTCCCGACCTCATGGAGAAAATCAGTTGACTTAGCAACTCTGAAATCCTCCATAAGGCCCCACCTCGTCTGATAACAAAGGCGACGGAAACGTCCCTAACCGGCCCCAAAAAGCCAAATAATAAGATCCGAGAGCAACAACCGTCTTGATAAGTAGTAATACCCAAGTCAGATCATGAGGGCATGATAATATGAATAATATTGCGACAGGTGACAGATTTATTATACTCAGTAGTTTTAGCCCTTAATTTGTTTAAAGCAACCATATGTAAATTGCGCTAGTGACTTCACCACTGTTATGTCTCTAGATGTCATAATTCCTAGAAACATTTCATTTGTCGGTTGTATATTGAAAATTGCGGCTACAGAATCATACAAGATTTCGCGTTCATTCTTCATAGCGCAACAGTGGAGAAGAAGATGTATTTCATCGTCAATTTCGTTTAATTGACACCTTGTGCATATTCGCTGATTTTTTGGAGTGATCGGATTATTGAATCGTCCTCTTTCTATATTTAGATCATGTGAGCTCATTCGATATCTCGCCATTGCTGTTATGAGGTGGTTCCCCCTTATGTGCAAGATATATGGTTCAACACAGAAATATTTTTTTACTAATGCATATGTGCGCAGCTTACTCGAGCTCTCAATATCTTTTCTCCACTGCTGTGTAAATATTCTAACTATTGATTCTTTAAATGAAAGCATGAATTTATTTGTATCCCCGATATTCTGTGATTCCCAAGTTTGATCAAGCCCGGTTCGTTCGAGAACAGAGCGAATACGGGAACACCAGTTCGTGAAGCCAATGGCATCTAGCTCAAGTAGCATATTGTAGGCATTTCTGACTGGATGGCTCCGAGATAATTTTAGAATTCTACACCAATATTTTACAGCTTTTATGTGTTGCCGGATGATCAGTGGAAATCGACCCGTGTCCCCATATATTGCAGGAGTAGGTGTTTGCTTTCTAACGCCAAGTGTGGATTTAATAAATTTTAGATGGATTTTTTCCAGATCGTTAACATCATCGCCTGTATACCATATATCACTTCCATATACTAGTATGGGCAATATTTGGCAATCAAATACCTTGAACGCAATAGTGGGTGATAATTTACCGACCACAGGACGGGACTGTTTACGTAGAGCAAAGATTGCTTTCCCAGCTTGGGAAGCAAGACGAGAAAAAGTTTCTTTTAACACGTTATTAGCGGACTTGGTGCTATACACTACACCAAGGTATTTATATTGTTCAGCCTTTTCTATAATGTTATCACCATAGTGGAAGCTTCCTCATACTGTTGTGTAACGTTCATTAAAGATAAGAACTTTTGTTTTAGGAATGCTAACTATGATATGCCATAGGGAAGCATATGAATACAGGGCAGTTAGCTGTTTTTGTAATCCCTCGGCAGATTCTGAAAAAAGGACAAGGTCATCTGCAAATAACAGATATACCATTAGTAAGCTGTCCACAGCGCTACCTTGATCTTGGTCAAATGATGCGGATATGTCTTGTAAAAATTCCGTGAATAGTTTGGGACTGAGCATACCGCCTTGTAGAACCCCAAATTCGCTTTTTAATATGTCACTGATACGCGAGTCCCAATTTACACGGCACTCTGCTTTAGAAAACATGCTTTTTATTATGTTTAGCAAATTGCCGTCTATTCCCCTGTTCAGTAATTTGTAGTATAATGCTGTTCTATCAATATAGTCAAATGCTTTTGTGAAATCGACAAAGCATGTATACAGGGGTTTAGAAAGACACCTTTGTTTATCTATGATGGCACATAGTATGAATATATTGTCCGTAGTTCTCGAATTAGTTTTAAAACCAGCTTGATAGGGATCATTATCATTACATACTCCGTTTTTAAATGAGAGTCTGTTATTAAGTATAGATTCAAATAGTTTCCCAATACACGGCATGACTGTGATTTTTCTGTAATTATCTGGAACGCCATGGTCCCCATTTTTGTGGACCGGGTGGATTATACCGGTAGCCCATCTAGATGGATATTCTCCATTGGTAAGAATGGTATTGAACAACAATTCTAATGCTGGCAAGAGCTCATTACATCCATATTTGTAAAATTCGGCAGAAATACCATCTACACCCGCTGCTTTCTTGCATTTTAACTTTTGAATCGCCTTTTTAATTTCTTCCACAGTTATGGGACTGTGTAGGAACTGTGTCATATTGGATTTATCGTGCTCTACATTATGTTGGAATGACGTAACTTGCTTTATAATATTATTCATGTGTTCATAGTCAAAATAATCCACATGGGGTGGGTAGACTTGTTGTTCAAAATAGTTCACAAAGTCTTCCAAGGTAGGCCCTGTAGTGACATTTCTAGGATTTAAGGATTTCCAGAATTTCCAGTAAGAATTAGGATCTTCTGTTCTCATATTTTCCAGCTCACTAAGTTTGGCTTGCTGGTATTGTCTTTTCTTTCTTTGGATTAATTGCTTATATTGTCGTAACAGTATATTATATTCGTCTTGCTGTGCGTTAAAGTCTCTATGCTTAGCGATATTATTAACAACATACTTCAGGGATTTACATTCTTTATCATACCAAGGGTTAGAGGGGAAATTATTTTGCGTGCACTTCCTTTCCTTCGAAATATGTTTCCTTGCTGGGAATAATGGCGAAATTACAATTTCTAGCATACCATTGAACATGTCACATAGAGTGTCAGTATTACACCCCTCGGTGGCGGCACACAGCATTTCCTCAAATGCATGACATGCCTGCTCATTCCGTAGAGCTATTTGATATTCTTCCCTTTTCTCGTCTTGCCATATAAAAACATTAGACCGAGATGATGTGTCATTTACACAGGTGTCTATTTTTAAGGGGTTGCAATCGAGTTTAGTGTTGGAAATATTGAATCGTATGGGACAATGATCTGATTCTACCAATTTCGGTAGAACGTCAAATTTGCTGATTATGTTATTTTCATTAAAGATCAGATAGTCTATTGTGCTTGAACCATTTGGAGAGTAGTATGTATAGCGGCCTATACCATTATCATTAAACATGCGCCCATTGGCTATTTTGAAACCTGTATTTATAGGGCTAATTGTTTGTACTTTATTCTTATGGCAAAGTCCTATTTTATTTCCATTACTTAATTATCTAGTAACCCGTGTAGGCATGTAGACTAAGAACACTTGCATTTGGAAAGTTAATTTTACTAATTTGATGTTACTTTTGATATATATCACCAAAAAAACAAATTTTACTGATTCAATGCTATTTTTGATATATATCACCAATAAGCTAATTTTCCTTAATTTAATATTATTTTTGTTATTGAGATATGTGGCATTAGTTCAGTACGAACATTAAAACTGACTGATAAATGAAATATTGTAAAATTCATTAGGCTGTCTGGAAGTTCAGAAATTGCTCGCCATAGTATAAAATCGTTTTATAAAGTCTGTGTTTGACTTTTGATTGATGAATACTGGTGAAATGATTTCTTAATTAACCTAAAATGTCACCCAAACAGCCTGATATGTTTGACCTCTATTTTCACTGCTTACATGGAATGTTTTTTACCTTTATTCTTGTCCATCCGACATTAATTGTTAGAAAATGTCAAAAAAAAAGAGAATTAACATATACATGTCAAGGAGAACAAGAGGACTATCAACCATAAATACACGTTGGTATTTGAAAACAATCGCCTACATAGTTATTTCCTCAAGTTTGCGGGGACAATAGTGCTGCAATATATGCGGCTCAAAGCGTCCGCATCTTATATGTCTTTGCTCAACTCATTTTATAACGTTGTAGAAAAATCACTGCGATGCTTGAAAGCTTTTTCTCACACTCTGTGCTGTGGTTTTCACTATGAGACGTATATCGGTATCAGCCCATATCGCACTTTAGCTGCAGATTCAGCACAATGTATGGTAGTGTAATATCATGTGTGACTTGATCGTGTGAGAAAATACAAACGTTGTTCATTTTTCGTGCGATATGGGAAAATACAACACATGTTCAATGAATAAGGTGTTCGCCTAAAGGCTCACACCTTATTCATTGAACGAGTGCTGTATTTTCCCATATCGAACTCAAATGAACACCGTTTGCATATCGTCTGTTCTGAAATGAATAATTTCGTTTGCCTTGACGCATAGATAAGAATGAACACGTTCAAATATCACTATGATGTTATCATCTTCCAGTAATTTGTGGTTTATCTTTGCGACATATGGCTTGCTACTACTAGTCATATAACCACATGTGTATGACTAATTGTTAATTTCTATATCAAGTGAATGCTGAATAAAATGCAAGTATGTAGAATGTTTCTAATTAGCAAACAAACATTGCCAAAATCTCGGTGCCATCGTTTGCTTCAACAATGTTTTTTAATTATGTTTCAGTATTTTTCATCACGCTTCGGAGGCATAATAATTATATACATGGTTGTATGTTATATATCATATGCAATCATTTTGTTATTTTGAAAATGGCATAGGTTGCACTGAAAATGTACATGAAGAAAAATAGAAATAATATGTTTTATCGATCTTTCGACATTTTGTTTTTTCAACAGAATATTTTAGCATTTATTGGCGGCCCTTTAAAATTTACTTTGATTCGTTGACCAACAAACAAAATATAGACACTTGCGTTAGATTCAGCTTTCACTAATACATCGATTTACATCGAAATTAAAATAGTCACTGTGGATAAATAGTTATCATGATTTTAATATTTTAAAACAAAAAAATGTCAAAGTGTGGAACGTCTGGAACTTCGCACAGTGGTCAGTCATGCAGAAGATGTCCTGAAGCAATCCTGACCAAGAATCAGCTTTCTACTATTTTTCCAAGTTGTCATGATTGTCTGTCTAATGCTCTTGTTCTATCTGGTAAATTATGTACTTAGTATTAGAGGAGGATAAGGGGCCGTATCCAGACTAGGCAGACTAGACAAAGGGGGCTACAGGTCGACCATCCGGTCATGGGAGTATCTGATGACATGCCCCTGGACAATTTTGAAAATACAAGGTAGTTTGGCGATATACAGGGCGGGAGGGGGGCGTTATAGACAAAAAATCTGGATACGGCACCGGGATGTGTATCTTAAGGCACGCTTTCCTTTATACCAATTTACATAAGGATCTGACTCGCGTGATCAATCTCAAATCAAACAGATAATCAAAACAAAAGGACGATAACGTGACAGCCAGGGAACAGAGCGATCTAGGTAATCAAAGCATTGAGTAAAGACAGACTGTGCAACAATCATAGAATAGAGCGAGCTATTATGGCACGATCATGACATGATTAGAGGATTCTGGTGAAAACATGACTGTCAGAAGTGTAAATCCGATGCCATGCAAGCTAAATCAAAGCGTGGGCCCGCAGCCAGAATAATTTGTGTTAAGATAAGGTGGTGCCCTCTACAAGATGACTTAGCTCTTTCAGCACCCCACCCTGACAGGAAATGTATCTGCAATTCTGTTTGTGATGCACACAATAAAAATGTATATTTGATTTTACATGTGGTACATTTCACATGATGATAATATCGTAGTCGCTGGACCAACGTCATTACAACACTGTCACGTCTGTTACAGCAAACACGATACGCTGAACCAATATTGTTTCGTGTTTGATGGGTTAGTCCATGGTTAGCCATTACAGACGTACAGTGCTTAAGCCTATGGTAAATGACTGTTAAATTTATAGTACAAACAAAGGGTGATATTGTGTAAAATGATGCACTCTGATATATGTTGATGCCACCCAATTATTTTATATTATGATTCTTAACGATTGCGAACAAGCGAGGTCATGCATTGACATTGCATTTTTATTTTGTAGCTAAACATAAAATGTGATTTTTCACGGGCTGAACTGTACGATTAAAACAAAGTAGGCGTTGTAAGTTTAAATGAAATATGATTAATAAATTAGGTAAAATCAAGAAAAATAAAGAGACAATGTATTTTAAAAAGTCAATCTCATTGGCTATCATACACTTTGATTGATTTAAATTATTGTTATTGTACTAGACAAGAACTTTTATTCCAGTGAGAAGGTCACATTGTCATAGCATCCATAGCACACTTCCTTCAGGCAGGCTTCTGTGAGAGGTAAATTATTCCAATGAGGCACGGGCTACCAAATACACTTCGCTCACTATCCCGAACTCAGTCCCTGGGAATTAGTCTCCGATGCTATCCCAATATTGATTCTCCACAACTTGAGTATCACGTTTTGGCGGTTAGGCAGGAACGGTGACAAAGAACCATAAAAAGGGAGTGGCTCTTTGTCATGTGAAGGGTGGTTACTTTGTAGTCATGATGACAGAGTTTGGGCGGATATACTGATTACAAGTACATGTAGAGATCAAGGAGTGAGTGAGCTAAAGGAAGGGACGGCGATCGTGCTCTGTGGATTTCGTGGATACGTAGCATATAGCCCCTGGTTTTGACCGTGGGCTACTACCACCATACGTTCACCCACACAACCCACACACCACCCACACTAGTTTATTATGCATCTGTATGTTCAAAACATGAAATTGAATGCTAACAATAAAAAATAGGTACTAACTTCAGTCCTTTAATCCCTAGTGACGCCTACGTTTACATTGGACCCCTCCCCCTCCTTATTTATGTATCCGCTCCTACCCTTCACCGCCTATTGACGCCTATAAGTGCAAAAAATATTTTCACATTAAAACAGTTTAAAATTTAACTTGTTACCCCCCCCCTTATATGACGGAATAAATCCGATCACTTACATTATTCGTTATAGGCCTATGCGTCAACTCACGATAAATATACTCCATATGGTAGTGTAATTCTATAAAAATGTTCGAAGTTGCTATTGAGAAAGCACACGATACAACTTAAATATATTGTTATAAATTCATGTATTAAGTAGTGTTCCCCCGTGAACCATCCACTGGATAAGAGCTTACCCAGAAAGCATCGCTCTCGTTACAGAGATAATAAAGGTCAACGCCACCTGGTTAATATATAAAAACTAATCAGCCATTGGAGTGGACAGTGCCTGTCATTTCACACAGACTATCAGCGTAGTGGAAGGATATGAAGTCGTTTCGATATTACATCCTCAATGTGAATTTAGAATGTAGTTATTTAAAAAAAGTTGTGACTAATAAAGTATTTGGAATATGCAGAATGTACCCGTCAATTCTTGTGGTTTTGGTTTATTCATTCTAAGATTACATGCAATAAAACGTTGCATTTAATTTAAAAACAATAACACATACAACGCGTATACGTCAGATTTTGACGTCTAAAGTCGATCCCTGTCTGCAGACGTCAGATTCTGACGTCTACAGTCGATCCTTGAACTGAAAGAGTAAACATAAAATTCACAATGGCCGTATACCCATAACATAGGTACTCGAATAAAGCGGGGAAAGCTAACTAAGACACTAAATGACATTGCATTGTTGAACCAGATGACAGGAATCGAAGACATATTATTTTTAAACTATCTTTCGTGATAATTAATTGTATAAAACAGCGATGTATGATGTGCATCAGAAAGGCAACTAATATTTCCCCACCTACGCTAACACTGGCATCTGTCGCTGAAAATGTGACTCACACAGTTTGTGACTCACCACATTGGTTTCCGTTAATGATGTTGTCTTGTATTATCTTGGAAACATACATTCCCCGTGTATAAAGTCTGGATCCAGTAACTAAGGCCAAACTACACTACAGACAGTAAACTGCTGACACTAGCGAAATAGGTCATACCACCAACGCTACGTTGATATTATACTGTCAAATTGTTTAATCGTTTAAAACACTTGCATCTGAAAATGTGCCTCACAAAGTTTGTGATTCACCACATTGGTTTCAGTTAATGATCTTTTCCTGGTTACAAACTGCATGATAATTAACCCTTTGATAATTAACCCTTTGATATCCAGATGACATACATTCAACTAACCCTTTAACCCTTACAATGCTGATATATTTTATATAAACCGTGCAGACTAAAGGTTTTTTTTTCAATTTGAATCATCGTGCATGTACGTGACTTAGTTATCTCTCTCCGTCTCATTCGAATACCTATGTAATGGGTCTACGGCCATCATAAATATTTTTTTCTTCCAGTGCGGGGATTTACTTTAAAATCTGAAGTCTATATAAGCCAGATTTTGGAGTTTGAAGGAGCAATGGAGGATTAATGAGAATTAAAAAGAGTTATTTAATCTATCATTTGTGGATTTGATACGATACAAACTTTTACAAATGACTCATCGTTGAATAGACTTTTTTTATGGATGCAGTGCTTGACTTTAGATGGCTGAATACTGGAGATTATATTTCCAATTTCACCCCAAGTAAGAGCCTAATGTATATGAACTTCCCTTTGAATGTCACTCAACCCTTGTATCGCTGAATTAAATTGATATAAATTATGGAGTCCAAACGGTTATTTTCAAGTCATCATATATGTCTTAGTTAGCTCTTTCTGATTCATTTGAATACCTATGCTATATACGGCCATTATAAATGTTTTAATTTCTTTCAGTGCGGGGACTGTCCTTAGACGTCAGAATCTGACGTCTTTCTGACGTATAGAAATGGTCACCGCTCTGAAAGGGTAAACACAACACCTTGTTTACCGAAGAGGTCGCAGTTCTATTTTAGTCCGTCCAAAATTAATTTCTAGAAAATGTAAAAACAAAGGAGATTAAAATACATGTGTCAAAGAGTACGATAAAATGCTAAACCGTTGTTAATTGAAAAATATCAACTGCGGAATTCAAATTAATTGCTTTGTGGCTCGGTAATTTCAAATCATTTTCGACGCTGGACCACGTTAGGCCAACGTTTATGGTTTATCGTCCTATGTCTGCTTGGTTAGAACACTTTTCACGAATATGATCCCCCCCCCCCCCCCACAGTGCCATCAATTTCGCTCTCCGCACACTTTGGGTGCTAGGGTTCATCTCAGTCAACGTTAAACTGTCTAACGTTTAACCATTGCAGCACCAAGTTATATCACTTAAAGTTTCGCCCACTCGTAGTAACTCCAAGTGATTGAAAATAACCCATATTGGTTTAATTTGAGACCAAACATTTGCAAATATGATGTTTAAACACTCATTTAATTCCCACTAATTATGACTTGATCGGCTCATAACACACATAAAAACACTATAGTCGTGATCACTATAGTCGCTGGACCACGTTAGGCCAACGTTTATGGTTTATCGTCCTATGTCTGCTTGGTTAGAACACTTTTCACGAATATGATCCCCCCCCCCCCCCACAGTGCCATCAATTTCGCTCTCCGCACACTTTGGGTGCTAGGGTTCATCTCAGTCAACGTTAAACTGTCTAACGTTTAACCATTGCAGCACCAAGTTATATCACTTAAAGTTTCGCCCACTCGTAGTAACTCCAAGTGATTGAAAATTACCCATATTGGTTTAATTTGCAAATATGATGTTTAAACACTCATTTAATTCCCACTAATTATGACTTGATCGGCTCATAACACACATAAAAACACTATAGTCGTGATCAGAGTTAATATCTCAGTCGTGATTTCCTTAAATCTAAATATCACAGCCTGTGTAAACTGTATTAAACTAAAAGTAGTCATTATGAAATAGCTCAGAATTCCTGATAATCTGCACTTACTAATCCAAGACTGCCAGCGAGAACTAACGCCACCAAACAGTAATAGGCAGTGTATATTTGGAGATTTTATGTACTTCTGTGCAAACATTTAAATCAAGTGTAGATGTATGGTTATGTCACTCTTATGGAAATATGCAAAATCACTTAACACAACAAGACATTAAAGTTGAACGTTTATCGACAATATTATATCTAATGAAAGTTTGCCGTACAAAGCCGGAGAGGAGTACAGTGTATAACTACTTTTATATAAAACAGTTACTTTCCTTTTGCACGACAGAAGTGCTATACAGCTATACAGAAGTGCTATACAGCTGTTAGCTAGGCAAAAGGTTGCGCAGATGAAAGTTGCAAAACTATATAATTATGTGCTCCCTTGTAACTAATGGTCAATGTGTGCCCATCCAGCCTTGGTCAAATCTCTGAAAACATGGTTGCAGGAAATGAATGATACATGACGACCAGCATGTAACATAAGACTAGTATTTATTAATGTCAAATCCAAGCCATTGAGTACAAGACATTATAAACATGATTAATGTAATATACATTACCGCCCGAAGAAATATAAATATATCTGACTTGAACCTGAAGTAAAATTACAGAATAAACACGTAATTGAAAAATAAAATGGTTTGCATTAGAGCTGTTTATTGATCTGACAAAGGTGTACCATTTAAAAAAATATAATTCATCATCGAATGAAATAAGAGGACGTGGCCATAGATGACTCTAAAATATAAATCATCATCGAATGAAATGAGGAGAAAACACAATATTTGTTGTCATAGAATTAAAAAAAAAACTTTTCTGTAATAAAAAATAGACATCACAAGAATCATGGTTTTTATCAGCTAAGTATTGTTTATTTTTTATTATTATAAAATATGGTATTTAATTTGTAGATAGTTTCCTTGGTTTATTTTTTCCTTCACTAAAGAATTATTTAACTTTCTACTTATTTAATCATTATATAATATATTTATCCATTGGATTGAATGTGTCAACTGTGTAAGACGACCTTAGGCTGTGCTGTAAACAGCACCGATAACGTGTTGTGTCATGGCGTGATGAGACAAAACCTTTTTAAAGACATATTATCGCCCATCTGTGTCGTCTGTCTAATGAGTTCACGGCTACCACAGGTGCAAAGTAAAGCAAAACATATAATACGAAAATCTGCTAAATTCTGTTTCGATGTTGGGCCAACTTCACAGACGATGGCCCATTATTGAAACAACACCGGTACAACGTGCAACAGTTTACTGGGAATACTAATCTGCGCAAATGACTGAATCACGAAACAGAAACATACAATCAGTTTTCAGTCGGATTAACACCAAACACGCAGAATCTGTGAGCTAAATTAAAGCTATTGTTTGTAGCTGGTATCAATCATAACATGCTACCGCCTATAACACATGCATAGTTTGTAAAGATAATGATGTTGTCGTTTACTTTCTGTAGAAGCAGAAAAGTTGAATTTGTAAACCTTGTAATCTGAATTTATGTCATGTTCTGTGGATAAGCTGAATTAAAGATAACATTCTTCCTGGCTATGTGACTATATGAACTATTTCGTGGTTTGTCATAATTTCGTTGAGCTTGATCCCGGAATCACACCATGTTATGTACACCATAATATATAATCAGGCCAACAATGGTGCTCCGTTATAAACATAACTGAATGATATGAGGTGATTCAAGGACAGATTATTGAATAAACAAAATTGCATAAAAAGTGATCCATACAATTTATTGAATATGAGTTGACAATTTGGGGAAGCAATTCAAATCCATAGTGAAGGAAAATTTGATAAATTTTAAATAAAATGCAAGAATATCAACCGAAAACAAACAGAATCGACGCTTCTTCTTTTGTGATTCTGGATTATCCCGATATTCAATATCTGCAGAACACCTGAGACTAATTTGGTACATAATCGGACGTATTCAAAAAGCAAGTTTAAGACTGGTTTAACAAAACTACTGGTGTAAACACGGGTTTAGCGTTAAACCGTATGCAAAAAAAAGAGTTTAGGCCAAACACTGGTTTAAACCAGGCAGTTTATCGACAGAAAGTTAAACCTGCTCAGAGGGTAGTTTAAGCACCGGCTTAACATGAAGTGAATGAGCATTATAATGATAATGAACGCAAATATACGAAATAGGAGAAAATAGGATAACAAATACGCAGGCTGATTTATCATAAAAGCACTTTTCTTTCGTGGATTGGCTAGTATTTATTTGAATTGAATAATAAATGATTAAAAATATAAAACACGGATGTGAGAGGTAAAACCATTTAGCGTAAATAGTATTGTCATTATATATTTGTTTTAATGCCTATTATTAACAAAAGGCATTTTTCTACTAAAATCTTGCATGGTCATATTTACACAAACTCGTACATAGTATTACTTTCATCGTTTCTCCTTTGCTCCGGGCGGGGGCCCTAGGGTAGTGGTTAGCACCGCTGCCTTTCACGCCAGAGTTCGGGGTTCGGTTCAAGGTCTCGGCGGTTTGAAAGAAACAAAAATGTTTCTTCCCGATCCACGTGTGAAAGTTAGTATTGTGGGGAGTTAGGCTATGTTCAATATTTTATACAACGGCTATTTGAATTCTGAGTAACGTATATAATTATAATGTGACACAAACACATGTCGGTTTTTAAATACTGCATTTAAACGATAACAGAATACTAATAATAATTACAGGCTCTAGAAAAGAGCAAATTATCTACTTCTTCGACCCAG
The DNA here is from genome assembly GCA_964017125.1 of Flabesymbios commensalis. Taxonomy (NCBI): domain Eukaryota; kingdom Metazoa; phylum Annelida; class Polychaeta; order Terebellida; family Flabelligeridae; genus Flabesymbios; species Flabesymbios commensalis. Next base: position 5,113,978 of record OZ024912.1, read on the forward strand.
TAAACGATAAACCTTGGCCCACTGCTGGTTTAATGATGGATCGCGCTTTCAACCAGATTATTCAATGCTGTGTACACGAATTGTGTGCATTTTGTATGTGGGTAACCATCATGTGTATGCATGAACGTCGGATTAAACTGTAAAATCAGCCGGTTTAAACGGTATTCTGAAGTTTTGTCACACAGGAGCAAAACTGCTTTTGTGAATACGGTTTATAAATAATTTACGCAGCCGTTTAGTTACACTGGTCTAAACGCTAAGCTCGGGTTTTGTTAAACCTCTTTTGTGGATATGGCCGAATAAGGTTCAAAACCAATATGGTTTACAAAAACACCAAGGGGGGGGGGGGGTCGACTTGCAGCCCATGGTCTAATAACTGAGTCTCATGTGTAATATCTGATTAGCTTCACGATCTTCTCAATTATATCTTTTTTGGCTGGAATTGAAAAAATCCCAGTTTCTGGAGGAGTTATTTTGATCCCAGCTGGACGCCTGACTTCTACAGTTACACTGTTTTATACAAAATCGGATTACCAGTATGTCACGTGTATTTTTAAGTTCAATCCAGCAAACACGATACTTGGACCCAATGCTGGTTTAATGTTGGGCCAGTGTCGACAGACAGTGGGCCAACATTAAACCAGCATTTGGTCAATGTGTCGTTCTTGCTGGACATTATCTCATTGCGAGCTATCCTGTATTTCTCTGTCCCTAAAGCCCCTGTCACACCAGACTCCACAACGTCACCGCAACACACACTGAAGCAACATTAAAGCCGCATACGTCGAAGCAACCTCAGCAGCCCGGCCCCCTGTTGACAACCCTGCTTTGGCCTCGATTATAACATAATTATCACGCTAAGGATTTGTTCGGCTATAGAAGTTTTATTGATTGAATGATTGATTGATTGAACGCCACATATTTATACACTTCTATAGCGCGCATAAATCTTCAGTGATCCGAGCTCAGAGGCAAGACAAAACATAAACCGTTTGCAGTTGTCGTCTTGGTCAACCGGATCATTCAGGAGTAGGTTTTTAATTTATTTTTATAATTAGTTTTGCATAATACATTGCTAATGGAAGCTCGTTGACGGAAAAGGCACAGTAGTACTGATTTCCAATTTAAATTTACCACGCTCGACGCGGGCACCGTCTTTCTACGACTGTCTCCGCATTGAAAGAGTTACAATATTCATAATGGCCGTAGACCCATAACATAGGTATTGAAATGAATCAGAAAGAGCTAACTAAGACATTTATGATGATTTCAAATTGAAAAACCCTTTGTTCTCCAAGGCTTAGATAACAATATTTCAGCGCTTTGAGGGTTAAATTATTCACTCTCATTTTCCGGCACCCCAAGATGTGAAATGTCAACGTCAATGTGAACCTGCAAGAATTAAACACATTATATTGGCCCAGCGTTGACCCATAACATAGGTATGGAGCTAAGAAATTTATGATGAAAAAAAAGACTTTGGTCTCCGTGGTTTATACAAACAACTATTTCAGCGTTGTAGGGTTAACCCTTACAGCGCGGGGATCGACTTTAGTCGTCAGAATATGACGTCTACAGACGTCAGATTCTGACGATACTGACGCGGGGATCGACTTTAGTCGTCAGAATATGACGTCTACAGACGTCAGATTCTGACGATTCTGACGCGGGGATCGACTTTAGTCGACTAAAGTCGATCCCCGCACTGTTAGAGTAAAAATATTTATAATGTCCGCAGACCTATGACATAGGTATTCAAATGGTTCGGAAAGAGCTAACTGAGACATTTAGATGATTTCGAATTTAATAAAACCCTTTGGTCTCCATGATTTATATAAAAATATTTCGCGCTTCAAGGGTTAAAGCTGTCATTTTGCGGCACCTCGAGATGTGACATGTCAGAGTCAATTATATTCTTCATAATAAACACTTTATAAATTACATTGAATCCCGTGAAGTGTGTTCATTAAAAAATGTGAACAGCTACTGCAAGAAAAAATATCTAACCGAATATCATTTAAACGATGCCTTGAAAACTTAAAATGACAACTACATACCTCTGTGCGACATATATAACGAAAGAAACAATTTCCTAATTTACATTTGAGCACGGGGATTTATCACATAATAACAGTAATGCTACTATTCCTCAGCGAAAACGGTTTAAATGACAAACCCACGACACAGAGTAAAACTGTTACCGGGAAATCTATACCACCATCTGCCGTCTGGCCCAAAAAATACCAATAAATATATCTGAGAATTAATCAGAAGCAAGAGCCGCGTCAATGAAATAATAGCAAAAAACTATATAAAGTTTTACCTGCGAATTTTCCGTCTCACCAAAAAAATACTAATAAATCTATCTGAGTATAAATCAGAAGTATTAGACGCGCTAATAACAGAAAAAAGACTATCTACAGCAGTTAAAGTAAAAACACGTTTTACCTGCGAGTAACTTTACACATAGGCCTAATCTATTTACTAAAATTTCCAAACTTTTCACAAACTCACGTAAATTTCCTTGTAAATTGCTCATGCGGCAATTTACATCCCTGAATGAAAACCATTTAAACAATGTCTTGAAAACTTGAAGGGTCAATTTTACATCAATTGTAGGAGGCAATATCCGCGCCATTGAAATAACAAAAACGCTATCTGCAGTGAAAGCAATAACACATTTATCTGTGACTGGTTTTAAAGGCATAAAGGCCACGATCAATGCTGTGAAGAATTAATAATCAATCAATCACTACAGTAAGCTATGCAATCACCACGAAACAAAAACGTATTTGCGAACATCACCCAGGACACATGTTTAACAAGTAGTCAGCATTTATTACTGGAATGTTTATTTGTGTGTTGAATTGCTTTGTTTTCTGAGCGGCAGTAAAATCAAGTCAGTTTTAGTACACATATAAATAAATGTGACTTCCCTATAGCTAAATAAACATCATAACACTGTTTTTGTTTCCTGATCTAAATATTTGTGTTTTTTTCGTGTATTTTGATTGATTTGGCAATGACTTTGTAGCCATTTGATTTTAGGGGAAAGATTTTGCAAAATGACATATTATCGCTCATCTGGGTTATTTATTGTATACTTTAATGGACGACACACGTGCAGATTAGGAACATACTACACCAGGAAATTAACTTTGTCACGAAACCAAAAAACTTAGAAGCAATTCCCAGGCATAATTGTCCTGGAGAGTTTGAATTAACACAAATGTTATTAGTGAAAATGTTGACAACGGGCATGGATGACACAACGTCCAGGACGTGGGTTCGAGCAAAGGGCAAAGTAAAGGGGCGTGACGCAGGGTTAGTGCGTGGTGCTTTACAATTGCAGCTGTCAGTCGTGCGGGTTCATTCCCTGATTTGTGCAGGTCTTCGGATAAATATAATGTTTCCCCTTCGCGACATTAGACAATATTTCTAATTTTTGTGTCATTGGACAAGGCACCTCGCCTTCACATGCTTCAGGGGCAATGGTACAGTGGCCTTCAACGTTCAAAGAAACAAAATGTTAAAAAAATTAGAAATAAATATTGTGGGAAGCCTCCGATAGGTAACGTGCTCGGCCTCAGACCACCAGGGCTCGAATTTTGAATCCTGTGTAGAGGGCATCGTCATATCATTCATCTCGCAATCCTCAGGAGGTGATCCTGGCCCATTTTAGCCTGTATGTGCACAAAAGTGGCCTAAAACCACATTCTACCCTGTTGTCTATGTTTCTGGTCGGTCATTTTACCATTCCAAAGCCTAATCAATACCGGATGGCTCCCATGGAATAGCTGATTAATCCCCTTTCTTCAGAAACATACTTTTTTGTCCAGTTAAGAATACAGTCCAATTCTCAGCGGGATTACTTTGTTCCTGTTTTCTACATGTACAAGATTTGCTACATGTCTGGATGTCCAGCAAACACGATACTTTGAGCCGATGTTGACTCGATTTTGGCCACCGTCTACGACGTCGGGCCAACATTGAACCAGCATTGGGCTGAAGTATCCTGTTTGTTGGGTGACCATCATCAAGTGAATAAGTGAACAAGTGATTTATTACTGTCGTCTTTTTTTAAAGACATGCAGTGCCAGGCAAAGCTGGAATAAACATGAATAATACAAAATAATGAGCATACAATCCTTCTCGATTGTGGTTATACACACAATAAATAGGTAATATGATTAGTATTATGATTATGATGTGGAGAAGCGTCATGTAAAATCATATTAAGTAAGCATTAAAATTCAATGTAGATGGTCGTTTATGGTATTGTTTTAAAAGGAGTTATATTCTCTCTGTCTTAAAATAATCACATACGAGCAAGTAATGAAATTCATCACCAATGTCTCTTGGTGCTATGTCACATTTGGTACATACACAGGTGTCCCGGAGAACCCGTTCTCTACAGCCAGTTTCTATCGGCAACAAGTGATTTCTGCAACGGAATTTAATAAATATAATTTTCAGCTTATGTGGTAAAGAAATCAAGTAATTTCAAAAGTAAAAGTGGTCTCGAACGTTCTATAAATTATGCACGTTCTGAATGACAAACACCCCATTATCCCAGGTGAACAAAAACATCCCGTGGATTGAAGGACTCAGGTTTTTGCTTTGAAGATCACATTCCCTTTGTCGCCTCTCAGAACAGAAACACCAGACATTTATGATTACCCCAATGTTGGCCAGATGCTGACGCGTCTGTGAAGCTGGAAACACCAGACGCCACCCCAATGTTGGTCAGATGATGACGTGTGTGTGCCGCTGAAACCACCAGACACCACCCCAATGTTGGTTAGATGCTGACGTGTATGTGACGCTAGAAAAACCAGACACCACCCCAATGTTGGTCAGATGCTGACGCGTCAGTGACGCTGGAAACACCAGACGTCACCCCAATGTTGGTTAGATGCTGACGTGTATGTGCCGCTGGAAACACCAGACGTCACCCCAATGTTGGTCAGATGCTGACGTGTATGTGCCGCTGGAAACACCAGACACCACCCCAATGGTGGCTAGATGCTGACGCGTCGGTGACGCTGGAAACACCAGACGTCACCCCGATGTTGGTTAGATGCTGACGTGTATGTGCCGCTGGAAACACCAGACACCACCCCAATGCTGGTCAGATGCTGACGCGTCGGTGACGCTGGAAACACCAGACGTCACCCCGATGTTGGTCAGATGCTGACGCGTATGTGATGCTGGAAACACAAGACACCACCCCAATGTTGGTCAGATGCTGACGCGTCGGTGACGCTGGAAACACCAGACGTCACCCCGATGTTGGTCAGATGCTGACGCGTATGTGATGCTGGAAACACCAGACACCACCCCAATGCTGGTCAGATGCTGACGCGTCGGTGACGCTGGAAACACCAGACGTCACCCCGATGTTGGTCAGATGCTGACGTGTATGTGCCGCTGGAAACACCAGACACCACCCCAATGTTGGTCAGATGCTGACGTGTGTGTGCCGCTGAAAACACCAGACATCACCCCAATGTTGGTCAGATGCTGACGCGTCGGTGACGCTGGAAACACCAGACGTCACCCCGATGTTGGTCAGATGCTGACGCGTGTGTGATGCTGGAAACACCAGACACCACCCCAATGCTGGTCAGATGCTGACGCGTCGGTGACGCGGGAAACACCAGACGTCACCCCGATGTTGGTCAGATTCTGACGCGTATGTGATGCTGGAAACACCAGACGTCACCCCAATGTTGGTTAGATGCTGACGTGTATGTGCCGCTGGAAACACCAGACACTCCCCCAATGTTGGTCAGATGCTGACGTGTGTGTGCCGCTGAAAACACCAGACACCACCCCAATGTTGGTCAGATGCTGACGCGTCGGTGACGCTGGAAACACCAGACGTCACCCCGATGTTGGTCAGATGCTGACGCGTCGGTGACGCTGGAAACACCAGCCACCACCCCAATGCTGGTCAGATGCTAACGTGTATGTGACTCTGGTTCAACCATAGACCATTTCCCTAACAATCCTAACTTGGCACAACTCTCTCAGACTAAATTATTTAATTGATTGAATATGATGTTTTGGCTATTATGTATTATGAAATAAAAACATTAAAATGTGCACTGCATATTACTTTTGGATAAAGAGCTATTTATTTGTCACTAATTACTGGTAATTAATATATATAAAACCTTGTAGTGTATCTCAAATACGAATGACAATAGACATGCCACCTATCGAGCTTCAAATGGCGGCCATTTTGAATTTATTCTTTAGCGAAACCCTAAAAATTACTTATAGCTTCAAAAATGCATTCAGCAATAAAAAATCATGTTAAAATGAGGTGTTACATTAAAATATATGTCAAATAGTTCAGGAATTATAACTTCAACATGGTGCATGGCGGCCATTTTGCATTTTGTAACAAAAACTAGGTTCTGCTCAGGGGAAACGTTGTCACTTCTCACAAGTAATAACTGAGAACACTCTGAACACATCCTGAAATTTTCAGCTTTACATTATTTGTTTACATTTCAAACCCTACATTTCTCGGACCTGATTGAAAACACATATTACACCAACTGACTACTGCAACATTTCCCTGTTCATAAAGCCCCTGTCACACTGGAGTCCGCAACGTCAATGCCACATACGCTGACGCAACGGTAACGCAACACACACTGAAGCAACATTATACACATAGGAGAAATAAACTGCTAAACGCATAAATCCTCAGTGATCCGAGCTCAGAGGTACGAAAAAAACATTTTGCAGTTGTCGTCCGGAGCATTCAGGAGTAAGTTTTTAATTATTTTTTGTAATTAAAATGTTTCGCAAAATGAATTTCTAACGGAAGCTCGTTGACGTAAAAGGCATTGGGCTCAAGTGGTACTGATTTTCAGATTGACTTCACCTATTACAGTGCGGGGATCGACGTTTGACGTCATAATCTGACGTCTAAAGTCGATCCCCGAACTGCAAGAATTAAATTATTTATAATGGCCGTAGAACCATAAGATAGGTTTGCAAATGAAGCGGAAAGAGCTAACTGAGACATATACTTATGATGGTCTCCATGGTTTGTATAAACATATTTCAACGCTGTACGGGGCTAAAATATTTGCTCCGGAACCTCCATATGTGAAATGTCAACAAATTATGTGAAAATCAATGACCTTATGGGGGAGGGGTGTTATATAACCTTGTTTTTACCGAGTGACGTCACTGCATTTCACAGAATAGTCAACATTTATTGCTGAACAGTTTATTCATGTTTTATATTGTTTTGTTTACCGACATGCTATGCCATCAAGTCAGTATTAGTACATTTAGAAATAAACGTGCTTTTGATCTGTGGTTAAATAATCATCACAACAATGATATTGTTTACTTATCTAAATATCAACGTTAACGCCACATACGCTGACGTAACGTGAACGCCACATACGCTGACGTTATGTTATCGTAAGATACGGTGACGTAATGTTAACGTCACATACACTGACGTAACGTTAAAGTCACATAAGCTGACGTAACGTTAAAGTCACATACGCTAACGAAGCGTTACAGCCATATACGCTGACGTAAAGTTAACGCCATATACGCTGACGTGACGTTAACGTCACATACGCTGACGTAACGTTAACGTCACATACGTCGACGAAGCGTTAACGTCACATAAGCTGACGTAACGTTAACGCCATATACGCTGACGTAACGTTAACGTCATATACGATGACGTAACGTTAACGCCACATACGCTGACGTTACATTACTACAGGATACGCTGACGTAACGGTAACGCCATATACGCTTACGTAATGCTATCGCATTATACGCTGACGTAACGTTATCGCCGCATACGCTGACGTAACATTACAGCCATATACGCTGACGTAAAATTAACGCCATATACGCTGACTTAACGTTAACGTCACATACGCTGAAGTAACGTTAACGTCATATATGCTGATGTAACGTTAACGCCGCATACGCTGACGTAACGTAACGCCTCATACACTGACGTAAAATTAAAGCCACATACGCTGACGCCTATATGACGTAACGTTAACGCCATATAGGCCTACACTGCACAACTCACTGCACTGATTAAAGCTGTGACCAGGAAATCTATAAAACCATCTGCCGTCTGGCCCAAAAAATAGCAATAAATGTATTTCAATATTAATCGAAACCAATATCCGCCACAATGAAATAATAGCAAATAACTATCTAACGTTTCACCTGCGAGTATTTGTAAACGCAATCTATGAAAAATAAAGTTAGTAGAATGCATGTAATATATTAAATATTTAAAACCTTTCATACAATCACGTAAATTGTGTTCAGTCAGAGATGTAAATTGTTGCATCATTATTCACATGTCTGAGTGAAAACCATTTGAACAATGTCCTCAACACTTGAAGGGTCAATTTTGCATAATGAGTATATTGTGGGAAGTCAAATATATTAGAAGAGATCTTCACGCTATTGGAATAACAGAAAAATATCTGCAGTTAAAGTAATAACACATTTTATCTACGATCAGTCTTAAAGGCATAAAAATCATTACAAGTGATAAATCATGATAATACACCTTTCTCAATAACAACACGCCACACAGCGAGCAACGCCGAACTGTTTTAATCAGACAACTGTTACACACTGTTCAATGACAACACGCCACACAGTGACCAACACCGAACTGTTTTAATCAGACAAACTGTTCACGCGCAAACTCGTGCAAGCAGTCTATAGAAGCACAAATAAATAATACTTTTTCAACTGTTTTGTAGATTCGCATTGTCACAAGTTCTGCACAGTGGTGTTTCAGCAAATACAAAATATAAAGGTCAGATTCTGGGCTAATGTTGGGCCAACGTCAGACATGGCGGACCAGCATTACGCCATCATTGGGCCAGCGTTCCGTGGGACATTTATCTAGAAATAATACACTGACTGATGTGAAGATTTAATAATCAATCAATCACTACAGTAAGCTAAGCATCCACCACCAAACACAACTGATTTAATTATCAATCAATCACTACAATAAGCTATGCATCCACCACCAAACAAAACTGTATTTGCCAACATCAATAAAGACACATATTTAAAAAATATTCAGCATTTATTGCTGAACTGTTTATTGATGTTTTTTATATGGTTTTGTTTTTTGAAATCAGCTGTAGGCCTGCCATCAAGTTAGTATTAGTACTTATAAAAATACACGTGACGTTCCTATAGTTAAATAAACATCCCAAATATTGTTTACTTATCTAAAAATCAACATGGGTTAATAATAATTGCTCGTGTATTTTTTTCATTTTCGTTTTGTTTGTTTGATTCATCAAACCCTAGCCCTAACCCTGGGGTAACGTTTTAACAAATGTCATATTATCGCACGTCCGGGTTATCTGCCGTATATTTAAATACAGTCAGGCATAAGAAAATCTCTATTTTTATTTTGGCTTTTTAATATGTCTATAAGATGTGAACATGTTCATAGACTAGAATTGCGATAAATGCGTAACAATTTTTTTTTTAATTACGCAATTTTAGTCTATGGCTATGTTCACATCTTATGGACATATTGAGAAGCCAAAATAAAAATACTGATTTTCTATGCATTTAGCCTTATTGTTACGTTTTGATGGCTGCCACACGTGCAGACAAATATCATACTAAACCACAGAATTGACTTTGTCACGTAACCGAAACCTTTCCTGGCTAGTTGTAACAGCGCACTTTGATCAAATTCTTGTTGATTAATTTGAACTCACCAGGTGTCAATTATGTCTTCTATAGCCATGTATTATTATTATATATTTCCATCCCATAATACCCAGGACTTTTTGGAGAACGACCATAATGGACAAAAAACGAGGAGAGCAGTATTGTTTTGAATACCAATACATTATCACTTATCACAGTGAAAAATTAATCAAATAATTTCAACTGCAAATGATTATAGGTCATCTTGGAGAGGTCTTTTATGATGACAGTCTAAATGACTGCAAAATATTTACTCGTAATGAAATATGTTGGCAAATGTTTTTAGGTGCTTGTGGGGCTAGATGTAACAGATGAGTGGGGGCAAATTGTAATAGTGTTACAATTTGCCCCATCATCTACCCACACTGTTACAAATTGCCCCAATAGATGATATAAACTATGTTACAACCTGCCCCTATAATGTTTATATTTATATTTATATTTATATTTAGGTAGGCCTATGCATTAAAGGTCTTGACAGACTTACATAAATGGTTAATTATTTGGTGCAAAACCCTATTTCGTATAATTTATATGTTGCAACATAATAGTATGTTACAATGTGCCCCAATGAGCACAGTACCTGTGTTACAACCTGCCCCCATGCTGTTACAACTTACCCGCACCGGGGGCAAATTGTAACATTTTAGGTGTGGTCATATTTCACTGCACCACATAACAACTATTGATGATATTTATCTAAATAATATTCTATATTATAGAGGAGATATTATCTCTTTACTATATAAAATGACTTCATTCATAAAGTTAATTATCACTTGGAAAATTACCAAAATGTTGAAAATGTGACAACTAGCCCCGCTCTCCCCTAGTTTGTACCCTGCTGTCTATGTTTTCTCCTCTGTTATTCTGCCATTCTAAAACCTAATCAATACCGGATGGCTCCCATGGAGTCGCTGATTAATCCCTTTCTTGGAAAACATACCTAATTATCCAGGTTCTAATGAAGTCCAATTCCCAGCGTGATTACTTTGTTTCGGTCTTCTACATCTACAAGATTTTCTGGATGCCCAGCAAACACGATATTTGAGCCAATATTGATTCAATGCTGGCTCACCGTCTACAAAGTCGGACCAACATTGATTCAAAATTGGTCCGAAGTATGGTGTTCGCTGCGTGACCATTATCTGAGTGACAAACACCCCATTATCCCAGGTGCACATAAACACCCTGTATTGCAGGACTTGGGGTTTTGCTTTGCAAACCGCATTACCTTTGTCTCCTCCCAGAACAGACACACCCGACACTATCCCAACCTTAGGTTAGATGCTGACACGTCTGTGACGCGTCTGTGACTGTGGTTAAACCATAAACAATCGCCCTAACAATCCTAACTTGGCGCCACTCTCTCAGACTAACCTTGTATTGATTAAATATGATCAGAGATGCCTAATGCATTTCTGCTATTATGTATTATGAAATAAATACATTAAAATGTGTACTGCATATTACTTTTTGATATAGAGTTATCAGTTTTTCATTAATTAATGGTATAGACCTCCTCCCAATCGAGCTTCAAATGGCGGCCATCTTGAATTTATTTTTTAGCGAAACCCTAAAAGTTACTAATAGATATAAAAAATAAATTTAGCATAAAAAAAATCACGTTTAAATGAGGTATTATGTTTAAATATTATGTAAAATGCTTCAGGAATTACAACTTCAACATGGCGGCCATTTTGAATTTTGTCAGAAACAAAAAGATTTTCCGCTTAGGGGAAACGTTGGGACTTTTTACAAGTAATAACTGAGGACACTCGTGAACACATCTTGAAATTTTAGGCTTTATATTATTTCCCCCATTTCAAAACCTAAATTCCCTTGAATAGTGTTTGAAAACACATATTACACCAGCTCACTACGATACCACAGCCTGTGATAAACACAAGGTTTGACGATGACAGCCAGTGGGCGATAAATGAGGGATTTCATGTCACGTGGTCCAGACGTCCAGCTAAAACGAGACTTTGAAACAATGTCGGATCAATGTCGGTCAACCAACTCCTACGCTGACCCAGCATCAAACCATAATTGATTGAACGTCTTTGTACAATCTCTGGTAAAAATACGGTTCATGGTGGCAGTATGTGAGCGATAAATGGGGGATTTTAAAGGTCATAAGGCTTATATCCCATGATCCAATCAAACACGGATGATGTCTGAAAAAACCCCGCCAGGATAAGTGTGTCTGATGAGTAACGGCTTCAGACACTGAGGATTCCTGGTACTGGTGGGTGACAGTGAGTGAGTGAGTGAGTGAGTGAGTGAGTGAGTGAGTGAGTGAGTGAGTGAGTGAGTGAGTGAGTGAGTGAGTGAGTGAGTGAGTGAGTGAGTGAGTGAGTGAGTGAGTGAGTGAGTGAGAGTAATACATGGCAAGCTAAATAATAATAAAATAATTAAAATAAAAAAATGATTGCCGAGCTGCCTCGGCGGATTTCGTGATAATTAACCTCGGCATCCGTAACTACGACAACAGCGTCACGTGTTGTCACTGTCACATAACATAACCTGATTGGCTGACATGTGTGTCAAGTACTGGTCACTCAGTGACGGTGTGCTAATTAAGAAACATCTTTAAATTCTATGAACGATTTTTTATAAAATATGCGTTCTGCAGTGCTGGAAACATTCGATTATAGAAAACTTAAACGTGTTTGTTTTAAAAGTCAAAGCTACATTTACCTCTATTTATTACTCGTTTTACCACACCTCAATTTTAGCGATGAATTAAAACAGACCATCCCGAACCAGATTGAGAAATCTGGGGAATGAGTTAATTTTTTGGTGATGATGCTGCTGCTGCTGTTACTGTTACTGTTGCCACTGCTGCTGCTGCTGCTGCTGCTGATGCTGATGGTGTTGCTGCTTGCTGCTGCTGCTGCTGCTGCTGCTGATGATGATGATGATGATGATGATGATGATGATGATGATGATGATGATGATGATGATGATGATGATGATGATGATGATGATGATGATGATGATGATGATGATGATGATGATGATGATGATGCAAGCGTCGCACACGGTGGCCTAGCATTAAAACAACATTGAAGTCACGTCACGTGTTTGCTTGGATGGCAGTTTAATTCCCCAGAAAGGATGCCACGCTCACGAACATGTGACATGACAATAGCCGCTGATTGGCTGATTATTGTCAGAAAAATCCTGATCATGTCATTATTTACTCTAATTAACGTGATTGTCCCATTGTGTAAGTGATTCCAGCTCATATATCTCCTAGTATTAGGAAGTCAGTAAAATCGCAGGGTTTGTCATTGTTTAATAAAGATATACAACAAGCGTCATTAAAATGAGGGCCAAAAATGATGTATAGGAACAATATATCACAATTCAAAACCAGCAAGATATTTCCTCGCCATCGTTGAAAACAACTAATAAAACACCAAGGAAAAGATACCCGTTGTTCCTGTCATGCGTCGAGCATAACTGTTTTAGGAATAACATTACTTTTGATTTATAGGCAATATAAATGAGAGAAGCGAAAAATGATCAAATAAAATAGACATTACTTTTTTTCTAAATGGAGGCGAGACTGATAACCTGAAATGAAGGATTGTCATTGTCATTGTCATTGTCACACCTCTGGAGATGCATATCACATTAATAACACAGATGTGGCTTTCTAGACCAATCATATGCTAAAGATCTGGATAAGATGGTTATCTACACCAATCACATGCATGAAATCTGAGTCAGATAGCCATCTGGACCAATAACATGCCTAAAATGTGGGTCAGATGGCAATCTTGACCAATCACATGCCTAAGATCTGGGTCAGATGGCCATCTTGACCAATCACATGCCTAAGATCTGGGTCAGATGGCCATCTGGACCAATCATATGCCTAAGATCTGGGTCAGATGGCCATCTGGACCAATCATATGTCTAAGATCTGGGTCAGATGGCCATCTGGACCAATCATATGTCTAATATCTGGGGGGGCGTTTTGGTACGTTATTTCCAGATTTCTCGTTACCTAATTACTGCCGCTTACGAAAATAAAAAAAGTCGTTGACTTTCCTCGTTTGACTCCCTCATTACCATGTATAGAGAGGATACGAGCACTCTGACCCACTCGTTTAATCTCAACGATCCTCATATGCAAACGAGCTATATCTGAGTGATAACTATGTTGAAACGGACCCCTGGATCAGATGGACACCTGCACCAATCACAACCTAAGATCTGGGTAATATTGCTTTCTGGATCAATCACATGCCTAAGATCTGGGTCAGATGGCGATCTGGACCAATCACATGCCTAAGATCTGGGTCAGATGGCCATCTGGACCAATCACATACTCAAGATCTGGATCAGTTCCTTTGAGAGCAAACATCAAAAGATGTACTACTGATCTCATTTTGAATTCATGGATTCAAAAATGTCAGCGAAACTTTAATCCCGTTTAAGATGGGATGTAATATATCGTTGTAACATAATCCTTACACACGTTCGAGCTCGACCCTAGCAATGATCGCCTGACGAAGCACGATAATTTGAAAAATACAAACTCTTGTGCTGCCTAATGAGACACGTGACATGATAATAGTGGATGATTGGCTGATGATCGTCAGAATATTTCTAATTGCATCACAAACCGCTCTAATTAACTGACTGGTTTGACGTGCGTTATGACAGCGATGACCTAATTTAAACAAAGAAAGAAAGTGGGCAATTGTGTTATTGGTTTTTACATACAAGAACTGTTTGAGAAATGTTTATGAAATGAAGTCAAATAATATTGACGTTTGGGTTATTTAAAAAAACGTTTAATCGTAAACAAAAAAACAAATTTACATATAATAATCACTCAAACAAACCCAAATGTTGGTTGAATGTTGTACGAGGCTGACCCAACATTAAACCAACATTGTTTTACCGTCTCGCATTCGCTAGATTAGGCGTAATCTGTGGTGTAGAATGATGATAGATCAAGTCGTGGAATTTTAAAGTCTGGCTTATTATATTACTATAACTAATCAATTTTTTTAACTGGTCAACCCAGAATACGTATCACGGTGGTTTGGCGTTTTCACCAATAAGACATAGCACGTTGGTATTACGTTAGTTTGGCGGTACCATCAATAATACATAAAACTTTTGCTTGCGCGTTGCCATCAATAAGACATATCACGTGTGTTTGGCGTTGCCACCAATAAGGCATATGCCACGTGTTTTAGGCGTTGCCACCAATAAGGCATATGCCACGTGTGTTTGGCGTTGATACCAATAAGGCATATGCCACGTGTGTTTGGCGTTGCCACCAATAAGGCATATGCCACGTGTATTTGGCGTTGCCACCAATAAGGCATATGTCACGTGTGTTTGGCGTTGATATCAAGAAGGCATATGCCACGTGTGTTTGGCGTTGCCACCAAGAAGGCATATGCCACGTGTGTTTAACGTTGACACCAAGAAGGCATACGCCACGTGTGTTTGGCGCTGCCTGTTGGTAGAAAACCTCTGACTCTGGTCAGCATACACACGTAATTTATGCTTTGTTAACTGTCCTTCTTCTACGCCAACATATCTCGCTGTTGTTATTCCTTAAAATGCCAACCAAGTTTTAAGCAGATTTCAGAATTTATATTATTCTTTCAAAGACGAAAATCTGAAGGAGAATTGATATACTAATGTTCTAGTTTGCATATGTTCTGATTCAATTTGAACATATTATGTAATTATTTTTAACCTCTTAACCTTTAAAGCGCAGAATTACTTTGTAAAAAAACATCGAAACCGAAGTATTTTTTTTTCAATTTTAAATCATCATTACTGTCTTAGTTAGCTCTTTACGATTCATTTGAATACCTATGTTATGGGTCTACGACCATCAGAAATGTTTTTAATCTTACAGTGCGGGGATCGACTTTAGTCGTCAGAATCTGACGTCTACAGACGTCAGATTCTGACGACTAAAGTCTATCCCCGCGCTGTAAGGATTAAAGTTGTGGGTCACGGAAACGAGACAAACGTTAAGTGGGTGAAAACAAAGGACGATCTCTGAACATTTAAACATGAAAAATAAAATTTGAAGTATTATGTGGGTTTTGCTCGTTTACTGAAGAATCAACATTTCGCTTCATCACAAGCTGAAAACTGAAAACAGATGTAATCAATTTGAAAAAAATAAAACATTGATGGAATGTTGTTATTTTTAGAATTTCATTAGAGACGTGCAGCACTCCAACCTAACAAAGAAAGCGTTGCATAATAAAAACACACAAGCAAGTCATGTTATTGTATGGACTCCTGTCAGATACTGGAGGTGAATCATGTAAATATGAAGCCTTAAACGGGCACAATGCTCAGCGTCTCAGGCACCATCCGTGATATCAATGCGGAATATAAATTTGCAATCCACATAACGGTGTTCTAAATGAAAACTTTCGCGTTTAGCTTGATGATTTTTGCTGTGTTTTTCGAGCATGATTTTTTTTTAATCAATGTTTTTAGATTACATTTATCTTCGTTTTTGACGAGTTCTCATCTACATGAATAGGGTTTTGTCCACCTTTGTGCACATATAGGCTAACATGAGGTAAGTGAGGTGAATGAAATGGCACTGCCCTCAAGACACAGAATACGAAATTTGTACCCTGAGGGTCTGAGGTCGAACACAATACCTCTCGGTCAAGGAGGCTCCCCGCAATACTGAATATCAACGAGTGAGGGGGAAGAAACATTTCGTTTCTTTGAAACTTGAATGCCAGAGCTGTAGCATAAATCGGTGACACTTGTTGTGGAGGACGATCAGTTATCACAATACTACATTTTGGGAGGTGGCGATTTAGCGTAAAAATAAATATATTTCGTTAATTGAAACTGGAATTTGCGTTAGCAAGTCCAGCTTAAAATGAATCGTAGATGTGAAACACGCGTCACTTCGTGATGAGCAAGAGACATTGATCTAATGTTGGCCGAATGTTGATCCACTGCCGGCTGTCATGATTAACCCTTAAAGCGCTGAAATACGTCAATGAGAAAGAACGAAATTCGATAGATTCGTAGATCCGAATGTACGAGGCGCGAAGCGCCGAGTATATTCGGATCTACGAATCTATTGTAATTGAGTTTTTTCTTCGACTTAAAATACACAGAATATGTGAAGGTGTTTCAAGATTTGACAAAGAAAACCTCAATTTCATTGTCAGTATGCCTAAACTATGAAATATTAGACATGCAGTTTAATGGTTGAACCCGTATATTGTGCACGACCTTACCAGTACAAAATGACAGTAGATTCGTAGATCCGAATCTACTGTTTTAACAAAAGACTGACGTTACTGGAATATTTAAATTTTGTATAAACCACGGGGACCAATTTGAAATTATCATAAATGCTTAGTTTTTGTTTTCTAATTTGTTTGAATACATATGTTATGGGCCTACGGCCATTATAAAACTTTTTACTTTTACAATGTGGGGATCGACTTTGACGAATACAATTGGTAGTAATCAGGGGTCCTCGTTTATCGACGAATCAACATTAAGTTTTATCAACAGCTTAAAACTAAAAACAATTGAGGATAATAAATTGGTTGTGATTTTGCTATTTTGAAAATGTCATGTGGAGCACTCCAACCTAACTACGAGAACGTTTTACAATAAAAACACACACATTATTGATGGTATTTTATGGATTCCTGTCAGTTACCGGCGGTGAATTATGCAAACATGAAGCCTTAAATTGCCACACTGCTCAGCATCTCAGGCACAAGCTGTGATATTAATGCGAATTCAAATTGCCAATCTACAGTGTTCTAAATCAAGATTTTCTCGTTTAGCTCAATGCTTTTGTATTGTTTTTAGAACATGATTTATTTTTAAATACAGTCTTTAGATTACATTTATCCACGCATTGGACAAGTTTCAATCCAAAATGAATAAATAAATAAGGTTTAAAGCCACCTTGGTGGACAAATAGGATGAGAGGATGAATGGGATGACACTGTTCTCCAGACACAGGATTCGAAATTCGAGCCCTGGCGGTCTAATGGCGAGCACGCGACTTTTCGGGCAAGGAGGCTCCCCACAATACTGAATATTACCGAGTGAGCGGAGAAGAAACATAGCAGAGCAGGGGACATAAATTGATGACACATGTTGTGGAGTGCGGTCAGCTATTACAATACAAATTTTGAGAGGTGTCGATTTATTTCAAATATAAATATATTTCGTCAATTTAAACTAGAATTTGTGTAAGCAATTCCAGTTTGTTGACCCACTGCCGGCTGTCATGATTAACACCTGAAGCGCTGAAATACATTTGTATAAACCATGCAGAACAATTAGAAATTATAATAAATGTCTTAGGTTGTTTTTCTGATTTGTTTGAATACCTATGTTATTGGTCTACGGCCATTATAATTTTGTTTACTTTTACAATGTGGGGATCAACTTTATAGTCAGAATCTTACATTTAGAAGCTGACGTCTACAGACGTCAGCTTCTGACATCTAAAATCGATCCCAGCGCTATAAGGGTTGAGGAAAATAGAAATGTGATTGCTTAATAGTACAAATACAGTAGTACATGTGAAAGACGTACTGCTTCACTCATAAAACATGAAACAGATATTCAGCCAAGCAGTACAACATATACAGGGCAGTAGTATAAGTAGAAGGGTCTAGTTTTCTGTGTAAACAAACAACTGGAGATGTCTGGAGAAGGGCAGCTTAAAGGTGTGTCCACACAGTACAAGCTGACACCGATCCAATAAATGTTGGGCCAGCGACGCCGGTGCTGGACAGTATCCATTCAGCCGTAATCAGTACTTCATGCTGGCGGTACTAGGACGGTGCTTTGAACCAAAGCTTGATTAATGTTGGCCCACCGTCTGTGACGCTGGCCCACATTCAGCGTGGCGCCAAACACGACACAGTATCCCAATACTGGGCTAATGTTGGGTTAGCATAATAGATGGTAAGTCAACAAACTGAGCGGACAAACTGAGCGGAAAAAGGTAAACAAACATGCCCCCACCTCTTCAGAAGACAGACATAATTACGTAAATGGTGTGTCACAGTACAAACACAGTACAAACACAGTACAAACACAGTGTCTGTAATACACGTGTCACTTCCCTGATAAAAACGAGACAATGATAGAATACTGCTTAAATGTAGAGCGAGCGCCAGAGGTAAACCCTGGAATAATTTATGTTTTTTATTATAAATACCTTAATATCTAATCTGTTCATTATTAGTAATGTATTGACATTTTAACTTGAATTTCGGTAAAACAAGCTTAGCTATAATCAAAGCCTATTTTTAGGCATACTAATAAGGCTGATACAAAATAATTAAAGCGACATAAACAAACGATACTCTACTAGTAGAGTCTTCTTATCTTTCAGCCCGGGGACCGTCTTTAGACGTCAGAATCTGATGTCTATATTTCTGACGTATTTAGACGTGAGAAACTGATGTCTACAGACGTCAGATTCTGACGTCTAAAGACGATCCCAACAGTAAGATAATAAAGTTGTATAAGTTTTATAATGACCGTAAACACATAACATAGGTATTCAAATAGAACATTATACTCCTTTTAGAGCCCTCTTAACCCTATGTGTAAGATGTAAGATGTAAAGTCGGATGACAGAAGCCCTCGTAACCCTGTATGTAAGATGTAAGATGTAAAGTCGGATGACAGAAGGCCTCGTAACCCTCTATGTAAGATGTAAGAAGTAAAGTCGAATGATAGAAGCCCTCGTAACTCTCTATGTAAGATGTAAGATGTAAAGTCGGATGATAGGTCTTCAGACTTGATATCAGACTATAAACCTGCACCTTTACTTACGTGAGAAGAGAGGGACATGTCGCAATGGTTAGAGCGTGGCGCTCTGTCGATTCCGCTGCCTGCCGTGCGGTTTCGAATCCCGCTTGGTGCAGAATTTTCAGAGAAATATCATGTTTCTCCCCTCTCAATCTTGGGACATTGATAAAATGTTGTGTCCTTGGGCAAGGCAATTCACCCTCAAATGCTTCACTTGACTCGGGTGAAAATGAGTACATGGTAGGACAGATATGGCAATGTGTATGATAAGTTCAATGCGATACACTGGACAGGTCTCAACTTTAACTCGACAAGGCCGCTATTAACTTCATCGCCTAGTCACATTGAGAAGGCTGAAACAAAGTTGTTTCTCTGAAAACCCCACATGGGAAGAGAGGGTCTCGAACCCGGGATGCGTACATGACTTGCGAGGCAGTCAGGTGCTGTAACCATTGCGCCACGACCCCTTCTCTTCTTAACTATGTCAGGTCGGGGACTGTTTTTATACGTCAGCATCTGACGTCTATAGACGCCAGATTCCAACGTCTTAAGACGATCTCCACACTAAATTAATTAAAGTTGCATAGTGGCCGTAAACCCATCAGATAGGTATTCAAATAGAGCGAAAATGAGCTACACAAAATTAAGACATCTGTGATGATTTCAAATTGAAGAAACCCTTTGGTCTCCATGGTTTATATACAAATATTTCAGCGTTTTAAGTGATAATAATATGACTATAACGTTTATAGCGTGGCGGGCATCATTAACCCTTTCAAGCCTGAATTTATCATTGTCATCTTCATCCACTACAAGCCGCGAATTGCTGTCGCAATTCACGACTTGCAGTGGATGAAGATGATTTAAAGTGAGTGAAAACTTAATGAAAATTGCCATGTATTGGTAAACCAGTTTCATGGATATTTTCATTCTAAAACTCCTAGTTGTAGGAAATTCAAGTATGTTTTCAGCAATGTAAAATGATGCTTTAATGCATCGTAAGGGCTTAAAGGAAATATAAATACAATTATCCAACAGCGTGCCTGCTTTATTGTTTATTTGTCTTTCTGTCTGCATGTCTACATGCCGAGCTAGCTGTTTTTTATTTTATATAGTACACATTTTAAACACACTTAGCCATACATTTTCATTCATATATAGTGTTGAGAATTTCGGACTGGAAAGGCACAATCACGGCTTATGGTGGATTACGCGGCCTCTAAACTCTCGTCAATTTGACTCAGCCTAACACACATAAGCTGCAGACAAGACGGGCATCCTCTAAAAGCCGAGACATCCTGACTGACTGGCTAAATATGGCTCACTGGCGTACTGTCTAGCTGGCAGACTGACTGACTGTCTTTGCCACAGAATATCTCACATAAGCTGCAGACAAGACGGGTAAAAAACCTTAAATACCGAGACATCCTGACGACAGGGAATCCAAAGAACACAAAACGAGCTCGTGGACCAGATAAAAGGATAATAACGTATACTTAGTGTGGGCGTGGTTCACTATCAAGTAAACATGGTTTTCTTACTCTGCCCGCCTGCCTGCCTGCCTGCCTCTCTGCCTCTCTGCCTGCCTGCCTGGCTGCCTGACCGCCCGACCGTTTGCCTCCCTGACTCATTTCATACCTGCCTGCCCGACTGCCTGCCTGTCCACTTGCTTGACTACCTCAATGCCTGCCAGTCTGCCAGTCTGCCAGTCTGCCTGCCTGCCTGCCTGCCTGCCTGCCTGCCTGCCTGCCTGCCTGCCTGCCTGCCTGCCTGCCTGCCTGCCTGCCTGCCTGCCTGCCTTTCAGTGCATGCTGGCCTGCATGCCTGTAAAGTTAATTAATTTTGCAGTTTGGCTTATTATATTATAACCAATCAGTTTTTAAACCGGTGCTGCAACTGGTAAACCCAGAATACATAGCACGTTGGTCTGGCGTTGGAACTAATAAGACAAATCCATGCTCGCCCACAGAGACATGAGACCCCCCTGTTGTAGTGAAACAGCCCACCATCATCAAATGAGTCATAAAGGGTGGACATGGATTTGTACACAATTGTACAGAATTCTCACCCACGCAATTAAAATCACCCTTTTGCACCATTTGTCAATGTTGTACAAACACACGATGACGGCTTTAAAATCCAAATATATTTTCACAATAATTCGTAGAAGGTGATTTAAAAATATTGCCGGAAATCCATCAAACCTCGTACTTTAATCCACTATAACGATCATATCAGTTTTGGAGAAAGCCAAAATAGGCAATGACATCCAAACTTTGTCTATTTAACGCTAATTGGCTTCTAGTTCGTATGTTGATTTGGTCAAGGTAGCGGTCACCTTTACAAAATTGTTGTCGTCAATCTGGTCAAACCTTTTAAGGTACAAGTACGATAAGTGATGCAAAGATCACATGTAGCCTAGTAGCTGATCGCGGTCAAAACTCTTTACGTTTGTTTTAATAATGTTAAATTATAAAAGAATAATAATAAGTGTACATATAGGCCTACATTTAATTCAGATATTTCTGTTATATTTTTACAATAGTGTTTGCAGCTCTTCATTCAAAAATGTTAAAATAAGCTACATTGGAGATGCTAGGACCACACATTTCCTATTATACTGTGTATTGCACTAAGCATACGTTTCCTTTCAATAATGTTTTGTACACTTTTCTGACAAATGTGGATGAAGATCTCCTTGGTCGGCCGCAATACACCATATAAATGTACGAAGTATTTATTACGAAATGCATTAATGGGTCTATTCATCGGTTTGCATTGTAAAAGCACTACTTTATTTGTATATGTAAACATCAGGTTTCTCGGCTAGCATTCAGAATGATTATTTTCATTTTATATTTTCTTGTAGACGAGTGTGTAGAAACGCTGGGTGAGATAAATATTAAGAACATTAGATTAATGTGCCTGTACACGAAACGTATATTTAGCGTAATACACAGTAATCACTCCACGGGACAATGGGAAATTAGATAAATTCATAGAAAATTTGTGGTCCTAGCATCTCCAATAGCCTATAGCCCACTTTAACATTTATGAATAAGGAGCTCGCAAACACAATTGTAAAAATATAACACAATTATTAGAAATAAATGTATATACACACTTATTATTATTATTCTTTGATAATTTAACATTATTAAAACAAACGTGAAGAGTTTTGTTTGCGACCAGCTAACATGTGATCCCTGCATCACTTATCGTACCTGTACCTCAATCGTTTTTACCAGGTTGTCGACAACAATTTGTAAAGGTGACCACTACTTCGACCAAATCACCATACGAACTGGAAGCCAATTAGCGTTAAATAGTCAAAGTTTGGATGTCATTGCCTATTTTGGCTTTCTCCAAAACTGATATGATCGTTATAATGGATTAAAAGTACGAGGTTTGATGGATTTCCGGCGATATTTTAAAAATCATTTCTACGAATTATTGTGAAAATATATTTGGATTTTAATGCCGTCAGCGTATGTTGATACAGGATTGGCAAATGGTGCAAAAAGGTGATTTTAATAGCGTGGGTAAGAATTTTGTACAATTGTGTACAACTTCATGTCCACCCTTTATGATTCTTTTGATGACGGTGGGCTGTTTCACTTCAACAGGGTGTTTCATGTTCCTGTGGGCGAGCCTGCAAGTGAGACATAGATAGGGACACTTAGTGACCGGAGATTGAACCGGATCTGAGACTCACAGTCTTAAAAACGAAGCAGCGTATGAAACGAATTTTCACCAAGCCCCAATAGATGTTCAGATCTGTCAATTTTAAGCGCTTAATAGGCATTTTTTTAGTCAAAATACTCAATACACTAAAATATGACCAATGCCTAACCTATACGACCCTCACAGGCCCCTTGTTGTCGAAGAATATTGCTGTATTCTCTAATTGACTCTGTAATCTGAGGTCCTCGTTTACTGACCAATCAACATTTGGCTTAATAACCAGATTAAAACTAAAAACAGACGTAATCAATTTAGGACAATTAATTTAAAAACATTGATCCATTTTTGTTTATTTTTAAAAACCTCATCAGAGACGTGCATTGCTCTAGCAACGAAGGCTTTGTATAATAAAAACATAAACATTACTCATGTTATTTTATGGATTCCTGTCAGTTACTTGCGGTAAATAATGTAAATATGAATCCTTAAACTGCCACACTGCTCAGTATCATCCGTGGCATTATAGCGGAATTTAAATTGGCATTCTACAGTGTTCTAACGCAAAATTTTCTCGTTCAGCTTAATGATTTTCGCAGTTTTTTTTGACACGGCTCCGTTTTCGACACGGCTCAATTCAATCAACTCTGTCGCATGAAATTGGTGAATTATGTTGTGGGAGACGGGCAGTTATAACAACACTACATTTTGAGAGGTGTGGATTTATTTTAAATAGAAATGTATTTCGTCAATTTAAACTGGAATTTGTGTGAGCAATTCCAGTTTCCAATGAATGGAAATGTCAACCACAAATTAGTAGCACACGGGTCATAAATGTGATGTCAATGAACTTATAAATATATCTCAAAATAAATTCTCAACATCACATTAGTACATGTGAAACACGTGTCCCGTCCTGATAAGCAAGATACATTTATCCAATGCTGGGCGAATGTTGATCCACTGCCGGCTGTCATGATTAACACCTAAAGCGCTGAAATACATTTGTAGAAACCATGGAGAACAATTTGAAACCATCATAAATGTCTTACTTAGCTTTTTCTGATTTATTTGAATACCTATGTTATGGGTATATGGCCAATATAATTGTATTTACTTTTACAATGTGGGGATCGACTTTAGACGTGAGAATCTGACGTCCACAGACGTCAGATTCTGACGTCTAAAGTCGACCCCCGCACTGTAAGGGTTGAGCACACTGAAAATGTGATAGTTGATTAGTACAAAGACAGTAGTGTACAAAGCTCCGTTGATATAACATGAAACAGTCATTGATCCAAATAGTCTAAAAGGACAAAGACAATAATACATGTTAGAGATTAACAAGCTACATTTATCTAATATTGGATTAATCTGGGATCACTGCCTGCGTTCCGGATTGAAGACAGCGGTAATGTGATACTTGATTAGAACAATGACATTAGTACATGTAAAAGCCGTGTTGTTTCATCGATAAAACGTGAAACAGACATTGATCCAAGGAGTACAAAGGCAGTAGTATATGTAAATGTGTTTCTCCGAAACAGACATTCATTCAAAGTACATAGAGAATAATACATGTAAAATACGTGCTGCTTCCCTGATAAAGAAGCGACGTTGATCCAATGCTGGATGACTGTTGAACCACTACCGGCTATGAGGACATTGGAGATGTGATAGTTGATTAGAACAAAGACAGTATTACATGTATACGTGCTGCTCTTCTGATATAACATGAAAAAGACAAGTACAAAGACTTTAATACATACATCTAAAAGACGTGCAGTTTACTTGATAAACAAGCTACATTGATCTAATGCAGGTTTAACCTAGGACCACTGCCTGTGACAAGGATTAAGGACGGAAGACATGTGATACTTGAGTAGTACGAAGAAAGTAGTATATGTAAAAGACGTGCTGCTTCACTGACAAAACATGAGACCGCCATTGATTTAATATGAGACTGACATTGATTCAGCCAGTACAAAGGCAATACTACATGTAAAATACGTGTTGCTTCACTGATAAAAAAGAGATATTGATCCAATGCTGAATGATGGTCCACTGATAAGGACAATAGAATAGCATAGTTTAGTAGTACATGTAAGCGTGCTGCTCCACTAATATAACAGGAAACAGACATTGACTCAAAGGACAGAGAATAATACTTATAAAAGACGTGCAGCATCCCTGATAAACAAGATACATTGATATAATGCCGGTGTAACGTTGGACCAATGCCTGTTTATTTAATAAAACCGGAGACAGACATTTACGCAAGCAGAACAAAGACAATCGGCACCTAGTATAATTATGTAAGTAAAGGTTGGTCCACTACCTGCGCTCAAGATTAAGGACAGTGGAAATGTGATACTTGAGTAATACAAACACAGCAATACATGTAAAAGACGTGTTGCTTCATTGATAAAACGTGAGACAGACATTCACACAACCAGTACAAAGACAATAGTATAATTATGTAAATGACGTATCACTTCATTGTAAACACAATGGTACATGTAAAACACGTGTCACTTCCCTGATAAAAACGAGACATTGTTAAAATAATGCTCAAATGTAGGGCTAGCGCTTAAGGTATGCACTAGATATACTTTCAGTGTTATAAAATAAATTAGTAGATCTAGTAACCTGTTTGACACTGTTATTGCAAAGTGACTGAAAAATGGGTGGTGTTAGTAACTGATATAATTAGTGGCGGCCACCTTGAATTTTGACAAAACTAGCTTAGTTATAGTCATAGCCTATATTTAAGCACACTAAGAATAAGGCTGATACAAAATAATTACGTCCAAATAACGAAGCAATGCTCTCCTTAACCCTTTCAGCTCGGGGACCGTCTTTAGACGTCAGAATCTGATGTCTACAGTTTTGACGTTTTTAGACGCAGAATCTAACGTCCATAGATTTCATAATCTAACGTCTAAAGACGATCTCCCCACTAAAATAAAATGAAAAGTGTCCGTAAACTCATCACATATGTATTCAAATAAAGCGAGCAGAACTAAAACATTTATGATTATTTCAAATTGAAAAACTCGCTGGTCTCCTTTGTTTATACACAAACATTTCAGCGTTGTAGACTAGGTGATAATACTATGATAATAACGTTCATGGTGAGGATGAGCTTATTTCTCTATATCGGGAATATATTTGTAATCTTAGCGAGATATAACTAAACTACATAAATCATATTCTTCCACCACAATCGCTGCCCTAATGTTCATATGTTTTTCTGTCTGTCTGTATGTTTGTCTGCCTACTGACTGTTTTTTTTTATTATTTTATATATTACATATTTTAAACAAACTTTAACCATGCACAGAATTTTGGACTGCAAAGACACACTCCCGGCTTACGTGCCCTCTAAACTCAGGAGTGTATGCTCTCCGTGGAGTTGAAATGGCACACGAATGAACAGGTCCAGTGACCAGGGGGTAAAATTGTAAAGTCGGGTGATAGGTCTTTAGACTTGATATCAGACTATAAACCTGCACCTTTACCTTTACATTGTACCATTGGATCTACCGGGCTACCACCTTCACATATAGTTACTAGTATCACGAATTCAGATGATTTTTTTTCAGACGACTTTTAATGGTGATTCGATACCAGGGTTCTCAGTACAGCGTGAAGGTGTTCGTGAAGATTTTTTATTTCGTTATTATTTTCCTATGTGATAGGGGCCTAAGCGCGGTGACTTGTGACTCACCATAATATGGTGAGTCACAAGTGTGACTCACCATATTATGGTGAGTCACAAGTCACCGCGCTGACACAATTAGGTGTGATTCACCATATTATGGTGAGTAACAAGTCACCGCGCAGAATGTATCACAGCAGCTGCAGACAAGACGAGAAATCCTTAGAAGCCGAGATTTCCTGACGACAGAACAGTCATCCAAAGAACACAAAACGAGGTCGTGGACCAGATAATAGGATAATAACGTCCTTAGTGTGGGCGTGTTTCACTAGCATGTAATCATGCTTTTCTAATTAGAGCAAAGAGTACCTATTAGCTAGCCTGCCTGCCTGCCTGCCTGCCTGCCTGCCTGCCTGCCTGCCTGCCTGCCTGCCTGCCTGCCTGCCTGCCTGCCTGCCTGCCTGCCCGCATGCCTGCCTGCATGCCTGCCTGCCTGCCTGCATGCCTGCCTGCATGCCTGCCTGCCTGCACGCCCGCCCACCCCCGACGTGAGTAAATTGTAGGAAACAAAATGTACTGTGATCATTGGAATGAATATATGAATAAATGAATACACAGACAAACAGCTGTTTCATTGACATAAAGAAAAGTCATTAATGACTTATTTGTCATAGAAATTATAGAATATATGTACATGTATATGCAAGATGGTTAATTTGCTAAAATCACACGACAATTTACATGGTATCACATACAGAAGGCAAAAAATCAATAAATGAATAAACAATATATGTAAAGGGAGCGAAGGAAGGATTGAAGAAGTGAAGAGCAAAGGACAGAAGGTTGACATGGCTAAGTAAGGAAAATATAAAGAACAAAAAGAAAGACACTGCCCTGCAGCCACAGGATTCGAAATTTGTGCACTGGCGATATGAGGATGGGAGTAAGTATGGGACGAAGAAACAAAGGAATGGAAAACGAAAGAACGAAACGAAGTAGGTAGGAGCACAGGAAGAAAGAGGGAGACATGAATAAAAAGCGGGATAGGGGGAGGTTGGGAGGGAAACTATGTGCTTAGCTTTGAAAGTGGATTCGTGCCCT
The DNA here is from genome assembly GCA_964017125.1 of Flabesymbios commensalis. NCBI lineage: Eukaryota > Metazoa > Annelida > Polychaeta > Terebellida > Flabelligeridae > Flabesymbios > Flabesymbios commensalis. Next base: position 5,142,008 of record OZ024912.1, read on the forward strand.
TAAGCACACTTTATTTTATATCAATTTACATAAGATTGTTTTGTATGTATGTGTCATGCGTGTTTCATTTCAAATCAAAAGGTTAATCAAAGCGTTGAGTAAAGATAGACTGCGTGACAATCAGAGTGCAAAGCGAGCTATGGTTGCACGACCATGACATGATTAGAGAATTCTGGTGAAAACATGACTGTCAAAAGCGTAAATTAGAGGCAATTTGTGTTGACAAAAGGTGGTGAGCTGTTCAAGACGACCTTTCGAATAAAATATTGTTTTATAAAAAAAATTATATTTTATATGATAACTTTTGGAATATATTCTCAAATTGTTATACAGATATTTGAGTGTCAAGTGTACTTCATTGTACCCAAGTGACTTGTGAGTTATTTGATTTAATTTGGCATTGAATGCAATGCTTAATTGAAAACGTCTAATTAGATTGCATTGTGAAACCGGACTATTGATGAGTAGGGCAGATTGCATTTTAGATGTGTCTGTTTCATTCTAATTAACACATAAAGTGCTAAATTAAAAAACATGGTGCAAATCTTGATGTCTAAACGCTCGATATGTTCTCAATAACATTGATTTCACCGGCCAATAAAATGTCTTAGTTAGCTCTTCCCGCTTCGTGTGAATACCTATGTGATGGGTCTACGGCCATTATACATATTTCACTCTGTCAGTGCGGGGATCGATTTTAAACGCCAGAATAAGACGTCTCAAGTCGGTCATTGTGATGAAAGGGTTCAGGAATCGTGAGCATATTACCCTATCAACCTGAAACGATCAGAAAAGTTCACTAATTACAATAATATATCTAAAGTTACTGGTGATTATATTTTTAATTTGTAATGCTACTCAAAAACGCCTTTGCCTAACTACTCGTGACATTATTCCAAGTTAACTACTTGAAAATATAAAAACAAACACAATTGAAATGTGTATCAATGCAGGCGATCAACTTTATAGCCAAAATAATTTAAAAAAATACCTGCAAATTTTTTTTTAACGTTTTATTTTTACTGATTACCTGAATATATGTATAATTGCTTAACAGTTCAAAATAATATATTTCCTTCTGCTCGATGTGTTATGCTCAATTAAAAATAGACAATGATAAATATTTGCTTCACTAAATATGTAAGAATTTAAAACTACAAGTCGTGGTGCTGAGGCTGTTGTTTATATATATAAAGCTGGAGATAGCACATCGTGCCTACATGGCACCCGGCATTAGCAAGGTTACAATACTTTTTTTTACAATTTGTTTTAATATGGAGATTATTCAGTTATGGATAATGGTTGGTTGATTATGGCTGCTGGGTAAACATGGTTGACTTTTACCAGCAGATCCAGATCACACAGTACGTACATGTATGACTCATTAAAACCTTGATTTTCAGGCTTTGTTTAACTATCGCTGTGGTAAAATCATCAAATTCAAATGTCACAAACTGCGTAAGCGGTATTAAAGAGAAAGCAGAGAAGGACATTTAAATTAATTATTTTCTAGTTCAGGAATTTGAAATCCTCTGCGACGTTGGACCGACATCCCGGCAAACACGAGACATTGAAACAATGTTGGTTTAATGTCGGACCACCGTCTACGACGCTGGTCCAACATTAAACCAACATTGTATCAATGTCTCATGTTTGCTGAGATTAAACCAACAATCGTTCAACGTAGTATGCTTGTCTCATGTATATGGTACACTCCCCCCCAGTACGTCATGCTTGTCTCACGTATATGACCCCCCCCCCCCCAGTACGTCAATCTGATTTCTAACGTTCTTCAAATATCTCCAAGTAGATAATTCATTCGATCTAAATGTCACAGCCTGCGTAAACGGTTTTAAATTAAAAACAGTAATTTGTTAATAGCTCAGGAACTCTAAATCATTTGCACCTAATATTCTTGGCCTGTCCACAAGAATAATTGAATCAAACACTTGCGGAAAATGGAATGTTTGACCATCAAAATTGTTGGGTATCACGACTCAAATTTGTATGACAGGTTGGTAATGGAGTAGCATATAAATGTTCAAAGACAAGAGGGAGTATTATCTAACCATGTAGACCTACATGGCTCCAATACAATATATATTTCGTCGTGGCCATCTTGAATTGTATTTAAATCCGACATAATAATGTTCTAGTACGACGACTTTAAAGTGGTTTCATTTGATTCGTTGACCCAGAAAACATATGCGTAAACACCAAAAATGTGATTCTATGTCAATTAGAACTCGCGATATTGGCCCATCTCTATTTCCACTTTGTTGAGTTGAATTGAGGCTTGACCCACCCACCCACTTTCGAGTTTTTCTCGGATTTTTTGAATTTTTTTTACTTGACAAAACCCCTTAGTTAGCTCTGCACGCTTTACTTGAGTACCTATATTATGGATATAGGCCTACTGTTATTATAATTGTTAATTCTTTCAGTGCGGGGATCGACATTACACGTCAGATTATGACGTCTATAGACGTCATAATCTGACGTCCATAGTCGGTCCCCGCACTGAAAGGGTTAGAGCAGTGCCATTAACTCTTTCAGTATGTTGGTCGTCGCCACGAAGGCCTCTCTGTGTAGCCTACATTGGGGTACGACGGTCGTCGCCACGAAGGCCTCTCGGAGTAGCCTACATTAGGGTACGACGGCCGTATCCACGACGGCTAAATTATATGACAAACACGACACGTTCATGAAGTGTTGTTTTAAGACGGTGGTGGCCTATAATTAAAACATTTATGAAAACGTATACACGTGTGACTATAACACCTGTTAGATAAGAACGCCTGGCGATATGAGTGAAATGATGCGGAGTTATATTAAAAACGTATACCATATATAGGGCCTACGTTACTACTAGCGTGGAGTGCTGTGTTCACTTCACACGGGAATATCAACGTTATTTAGCATGGCGGTGACTGAGAGCGATCTTGACTCTACGGTCCGAAACAATCACATAATATTTAAATGGCGTCGCTACAAATGGGTTCAGCATGCGATCATATACACGAAATAGTATTGATTCTGTTAAACCTATTATCCACCTCATTAATCGACGGCAAGTCTTAGATATGACGGGCTAAAGGTAGTTCTCCACATTTTTAAATGGGGCAATCTGTAGCTGAAACCTTTTTCAGTTGTCTATCAGCCACGTTGGGTTTATGTGACCGCGGCATCTGTTTTATTTCCTTGTTTGTTTGATAAGAACGGGACTGAGGCTGATAACAGCTTTATAAGAGAGAGCGAAAAATACACCACGGAGCATTGTATGTGATCCTAATAGTGTATATCTATAAAGTATCAAAATCAGCGAATAATTCATATCAGTAAACGACTGTGATCCACTGCAGCCTGAAAATGCCGACGCTGCAGATATGTGGTAAGTGCATATAATATGTGTTATGAATATGAAGATAATTGGAGATTGGCCGTGACCTTCAAATAACAACATAGGTTATTTGTAAGTTAGGTTGAAACCTTTGCTTTGGTTGTGCAGTTTGACGAAGCGAAACGCAACACAGAAGGATGCGCCGCTGCGTTGCGTCACGCGTTGTCACAATGTATGACTTAGTGCTGCGCTGCGCCACGCGTTGTCACTATGTATGGCTTAGTGCTGCGTTGCGTCACGCGTTGTCACTATGTATTGCTTAGTGCTGCGTTGCGTCACGCGTTGTCGCTATGTATGGCTTCGTGCTGCGCTGCGCCACGCGTTGTCATTATGTATGGCTTAGTGCTGCGCTGCGTCACGCGTTGTCACTATGTATGGCTTAGTGCTGCGCTGCGTCACGCGTTGTCGCTATGTATGGCTTAGTGCTGCGTTGCGTCACGCGTTGTCACTATGTATGGCTTAGTGCTGCGCTGCGCCACGCGTTGTCACAATGCATGGCTTAGTGCTGCGTTGCGCCACGCGTTTCACTATGTATGGCTTCGTGCTGCGCTGCGCTACGCGGTGTCACTATGTATGGCTTCGTGCTGCGCTGCGTCACGCGTTGTCACTATGTATGGCTTAGTGCTGCGCTGCGCCACGCGTTTCACTATGTATGGCTTAGTGCTGCGCTGCGCCACGCGTTGTCACTATGTATGGCTTAGTGCTGCGCTGCGTCACGCGTTGTCACTATGTATGGCTTAGTGCTGCGCTGCGCCATGCGTTGTCGCTATGTATGGCTTAGTGCTGCGCTGCGCCATGCGTTGTCGCTATGTATGGCTTAGTGCTGCGCTGCGTCACGCGTTGTCGCTATGTATGGCTTAGTGCTGCGCTGCGCCACGCGTTTCACTATGTATGGCTTCGTGCTGCGCTGCGTCACGCGTTGTCGCTATGTATGGCTTAGTGCTGCGCTGCGTCACGCGTTGTCGCTATGTATTGCTTAGTGCCGCGCTGCGCTACGCGGTGTCACTATGTATGGCTTCGTGCTGCGCTGCGCCACGCGTTGTCACTATGTATGGCTTAGTGCTGCGCTGCGCCACGCGTTGTCACTATGTATGGCTTCGTGCTGCGCTGCGCCACGCGTTGTCACTATGTATTGCTTAGTGCTGCGTTGCGCCACGCGTTTCACTATGTATGGCTTAGTGCTGCGCTGCGCCACGCGTTTCACTATGTATGGCTTAGTGCTGCGCTGCGCCACGCGTTGTCACTATGTATGGCTTAGTGCTGCGCTGCGTCACGCGTTGTCGCTATGTATGGCTTAGTGCTGCGCTGCGCCATGCGTTGTCACTATGTATGGCTTAGTGCTGCGCTGCGCCATGCGTTGTCACTATGTATGGCTTAGTGCTGCGCTGCGCCATGCGTTGTCACTATGTATGGCTTCGTGCTGCGCTGCGTCACGCGTTGTCACTATGTATGGCTTAGTGCTGCGCTGCGTCACGCGTTGTCACAATGCATGGCTTAGTGCTGCGTTGCGTCACGCGTTGTCACTATGTATGGCTTAGTGCTGCGCTGCGTCACGCGTTGTCACTATGTATGGCTTAGTGCTGCGCTGCGTCACGCGTTGTCACTATGTATGGCTTAGTACTGCGCTGCGTCACGCGTTGTCACTATGTATGGCTTCGTGCTGCGCTGCGTCACGCGTTGTCACTATGTATGGCTTCGTGCTGCGCTGCGCCACGCGTTGTCACAATGCATGGCTTCGTGCTGCGCTGCGCCACACGTTGTCGCTATGTATGGCTTAGTGCTGCGCTGCGCCACGCGTTGTCACTATGTATGGCTTAGTGCTGCGCTGCGTCACGCGTTGTCACTATGTATGGCTTAGTGCTGCGTTGCGTCACGCGTTGTCACTATGTATGGCTTAGTGCTGCGCTGCGTCACGCGTTCTCACAATGCATGGCTTAGTGCTGCGTTGCGTCACGCGTTGTCACTATGTATGGTTTCGTGCTGCGCTGCGCTACGCGGTGTCACTATGTATGGCTTCGTGCTGCGCTGCGCCACGCGTTTTCACTATGTATGGTTTCGTGCTGCGCTGCGCCACGCGTTGTCACTATGTATGGCTTAGTGCTGCGTGCTTATTTATTCAGCTGTGCCAATCTGGTCAACTTTGCTTTACGTTACGTCATTCTACGATGCGCTAGTTCGTCAAGCTGCACAGCGTCCATTTTGTGACTCATCATCACAGCGCTATGTCGTCCTGCCTTTCTGTGATGTGATGCGTTACAACGAGCGTTACCTCATGTTGGGTTGTGCGCCGCACTGCTGCCTGTCGCCCCGCGGCGCCGTTTACGTCCCTCACGATGCGTCCCTCACGATGGTCCCCTACTTTGCGCTACTCTACGCATCGTCATTTGCACTACCTGTGTTGAGCTGTGCATCATTCAGTTAAGCTGGACTCATGTCACAATCATGTTACAATCGAAACAAATAAAAAAAAATGTAATACGTGGCTACTGATGACCGTTGATGTTAGTGTCGTGGCATAGACTCCATAGTCCTGCCATTTACGCTGTACCATGCTGCGTTGGTTTTCGCCGTGCTGTGCGATTCTGTAACCTTTTCTCTGCGTTGTCGTAGCATCATCAAATACAACACAGTGATTAACGAGCAATTGGGTGTACCAGTGGCGAACCATAAGAAATCATGTACAAGGTATGTCGCTTTGGCAGCTAATAGCCACTATTCATGTGCTTTAAATTTTAATATTAGTCAGGGAGGGTCTCATACTGAAGGTTTATATATGCATTCAATGATCGGATAGCCGTGTTGGTCATACCACTTTACTTTGAAAGAAACAAAATAAAGTTTTCTAATGCGCCTAGATCCTTTAGTGTCTACCATGGTACAAATCTCTACGAATCGACTTCCTCAATCGATTGGGAAAAACATGGACAGTTTGATTCTTGGTCATGGCAGTTCGTAAGGGTACAGGACGGAAAGGGAGGGTAAGGGAAATGTTCTGGCATATTAGAAAAAAATCGATCCACCCCTTCTGGCTTGAATCCACTCAGCTGATTTTTAAAACATTCCATCACTTATTTATCGTGTGATATCATTTTAAAACACCTGCCTGTATTTGTATTTGATCCATGCATTTTATGTATTGGATCAAATATAATTAAAAAATGTTTTTTTCGCAAATTTGACCAAGCGAATTAAACAATAATAATAATATTGAATATAATATATTCGTTGTTCTAAATAACAAAATATAGTATCATTATTTTCCGCATCACTCAGCTTGCATTTAATATTGAGCACTTACGGTATTTGGCATTTTTATATATCTGCTTTAGTTACGAAATTGATATATTGCCCCAAATCCAATAGTCATACCTATTTGTTGAGATATTCTGGTACTGGCCAATTAGATGTTCCAAGACAACACACTAGAAGTTTGTCGCTTATTGGTACTAAATTATGGGCAATTTAAATAAGGAACTGTATTGCCATATCTAGTTTTCAATCTAAGCTTAAGCATTTCTTGTTATGTAATACTAAATGAACATTATGTAAACAGCTACAAAATTGTATGTATGTATGTCTACAGCAATATAAATGGTCTCATTATCAACATGTTTATAAACTTCTAGCTTTTAAATTTAAATTGTCATTGTTCTGTAATTATGTTAAGTTCATAATCATGTATGTATTCATTATTATGTCTACATTTTGTATATATATGATTTTTTTCAGAGGGCCCCATGGCAGATGAGCGAAATCTCAATGGGTCACCCTATGTAAATAAAGATTATCATTATTATTACTTATTATTATTATCAATTCCATAGTACCAGCGATGGTTCAACTCTTGATCCGTTTAACATTGAATAAGCATTGAATCAATATTTGTCTCTATATATCCCAGTGTTTAAGGGCATTGTTGGTCCAGCGCCGCAGACGCTGAGCCAACAATGTACTAACATTGGGCAAACGTATCGTGTTTACTGGGATCATGTGTAGGCTATACAGTGATATCGTGTTGCAGATTCTGATAAAATTATACCTGATGACGATCATATAAAGGTTTTATTGACGGACTACATGTCGACTTTGACATATTGGTCATTTTACTTTTTTTTTTTTTTTACGTTTTTTTTCGGCGGGAGTCGGTTAGTCTTTGGTTGTTATTATCCCACGATTTTGAAACTTTGAGTGACTGCATACGTGTGCACCAAGGAAATATATCGGCCACAGTGGACATTTACATAAGAGTAAATGCTTGGATGGCTAAATATCCCGCTTAATTCATGTTCTTTACATGTTATATGACATATTTATAACATAAACATGTTAAACGTGTGGAATGTGATGATTTGCTTAACCCATTAAAGCATATGAGGGACACTTCTTCATCTTCAAACACCAGATTATTAAATCGTGGTGGACACTTCCAGGCTTTATTGTTAGACAATATAGGGATATCCCAAGAAAATTGTTTCGAAGTTTGACATGCATGCTAAGCGTGACATGTTACCATTTTGAAAGTATTTTGACAACATGCCCCACCATAAAAAATGGGTGTACAATATTTTTTATGCTAATCAGATATTATAAATAGAATGCTGTACCCCATATATGCATAAATTATAGCACCATGAAAGCATCTCCATGATAGCGTGTATTAATTGTCACTTTCCCATGCGCAGAAAGGGACACTGTTTTTTCACATAATTATGTTTTCTCCAAGCCACAATAAGACAAATTTGATATAATACTTTCTTTAAAAGTACAGTATGTGTCAAATATATGTAATTATAGATACATAGCTGCTACTGTGCTGCAATATGCTGCTTCGGTGCTCTCAACAGCTGCTCCGGTGCTCTCATAAGCTGCTGCGGTGTTTCCAACAGCTGCTGCAACTGCTGCAATGCTCCAAGCATCATTTGAAGGTGCTGCAGTGCTCCTATGCGCTGCTGTGGTGCTCTCAGCTGCTGATTCGGTGCTCCCATACGCTGATGCGGTGCTCCTAACAGCTGGTGTAGTGCTCTCATCAGTTTCGCACATTTATACTGAAGTGCTCATGCCTGAATCGGTGGAAAAAAAATCACTAATTTTATAATTATATGATATAACTAGAAGGGAATTGTGACTTTTCAAGTAACAATAATGCTTGGACTAAGATTTATGATTTTTTTGGCGGGCCATTTTTAATTTTGTTGAGTTATTTTTATTATGACAGATTGATTGGGATTTTGATTATGTTTTTTTAAAGCCATTTTGAATTGGAAGGCTAGACTTCTGGATTTTTACTTCTTTGTTGGTTTAATGCTGTATCGCTGTCGCCGATGCTAGCCAAACATTAAAATGGAATTGATGGAATTACAACTGTTAGTTTAATTTTAATATGTAACATTTGAAAAGCTCTATTGTTCTTATCAAACACCCGATGTTGGTTCAATGCTGAGCAACTCTCTGCGACACTGGCCCCACATTAAAACATTATTGGATGTAGGCCTATATATTTTAATTAATTAAATGTAGAGGGTGCTCAAAGGGTGCAAGTCAGTCGTGTCGCCTTTGACAAAGGGCCCCTATGGTAATCAAGATTCATTGAAGCGGCTTATGCCGACATCTACATCATTGGACCGAAATCCATCCACATAGTGATCCAGAAAATCCTGAACAAATCCGAAAAACCAACTGTGAATTCTTAACAAAGTCATAGCATAAAACCTAAATATCTAGGAATCATTGTGCCAAGGTTTGAAGTCAATTGGATAACAACTCAAGGAGAAATTGCCCATCAAAATTTGACATTGATCCATATAGTGATCCAGAAAATCCTGAATAGATACGGAGAACAACTGAAAATTCTTAAAACATAGCATAACATCTCAATACATAAGGATCATAATACCAAGATTTGAAATTGATTGGATGAAAACTCAGGGAGAAACAGCACCCCAAAAATTGGACACAGAGCAATAAAAATAAGCTAGAACAGACACAAAATCAATATGTTTGGGCATAGCCCAATCATAATAAAGTGTCACTAATATGTACGATTTTCAATGACCTTTACCTATTTATTCTCATTCTGATGAAAATAGTGCAGCAAAAATAAAAAAAAGGACATTAAGTGAAAAAAATCGCTATGACATGTATTAATAGTTTGATCTAACAGTTTAAAATATTTAACCTTCTTTGTATAAATTAAGCATGCATTGATAATTTCATAATCATCGAAATAGTTTGTCTAACACAGTAAAGATCGCATACCTTTCACATTTTTATTCATTTTTATCTTTGATGCAATTATCCACTTCAAATGAATCTAAATACCTTCTACTTTAACGCTTAGTTTGAGATCTTAACCTAACTTTTATACAAAAAAATAATTAGACAAACAATTTGTGAAAACTGATGGTCAAATCGGTAGGGTGTTATATATTTGTTTCGCAGTCAAAATGATTGCTTTCTCACATTTATTCATAATGATTGTATTTAGGTCATGGTGATGTTTTTATTTTACAGTCTGGTTTATGTGTGTGCTCTTCATTGCCAAAATTGATGGTAAGTTAAACTTATGTATGCTTAAGCTTTGAGCGGAGACACGTTCCCTGGCTCTCTTTCTCTCTTATTTCTACTAACAGTTGATCTTTGTACGCCTACTGTTTTTCAGCTGGAAGCGAAGGTACACATTTCGTATTTTCTTTTCCCCGTGGCGGGGAAAATTATTTGTTTGAGACTGAGATCAGGATCACATCTCGTGAAGGTTGTAATGTGACGTTACTTAGCGCTCTTTCGCAAGAGGTGATAGAGGTCCCAGCTGGAGGTTCTGCCACGTATGTGGGTGATACATCAGACAGAGTGACATATGGTCTGGAGGACAAGGGGTTCGAGCTGATATCTGACACACCTATATCTGTCATCATTGGATGCCCTGCTTATAGTGAACGATATGCTCCTGACAGCATGCTACTCAGACCTATATCTTCTGACGATACATACTTTGTTATTACAAGTTTTATAGGATCTCCTTCATCATCAAGCAATGCGCCTATGTCATTTTTCTCCATCACGGCTTCAGAAGACGACACAACCATAGAAATATACGACAATCATGGAAACATCAATACAACCCAGCTTTTGACAAAGTGAGTATTTACTATTTTGTACAATATTTTTGCGACTAAAAATATGATTTTCCTATATCAAAATGGTTGTCTTGCTGTTTAGTAAATGTTTACGCAATTTACAGACAATAATGTTCTCCCCCATCAACAATGATTTCATGCGCACTTAACACTTTGAAATAGTTTGATGTAATATATTTTGACTGTCAAGATAACTGACTTAATCAGTTCAATAGTAACAATAGTCACTGTGTCATAAACCTACATTGAGAGTTAACATTGCATGAGAATGACAGTTATTTATTTTTTTGTTTGGAAATTAGTTTGAATATTTAGCTGATATTTTCTAATTAGTTTTACTTCCATAATAAGAAAAGGGTATTTGAATGTGCCGCCAAGATATATATAGCGGTTGTGCCAAGTGGCTGCACCACAAATAAATATGAAAGAGCTAACCAAAATGATTTCAAACTGGAAAAAAACCTTTGGTCTCAATGGTGCATACAAAAATATGTGAGCGTTGTAAGGTTAATCAAATGGCGTTTCCAACTTATTTCCTGTACAGTGGGAAGTGGCTGCCTTGCAAGACTTATGGAGCCAATTTGGAGAAATGTAGAGGAGACTGGGGCTCGTTCGAACACAATTTTGGAAACATGTTTTAATTTTTTATATGATGACGTTAGGAAACTGATATTTTTGTCCAGAAGTATTCAACTATAGATGCTATTTTTAGCATATATTATTCTCAAATTGAAAGCAAAGTAGAGTCAGAAAAACATGTTAAAGTAATATTTTTCACTGTTCGAACAAACCCCACACCTGGGGTTAGTTCGAACATGGGATGGGGTGTGCCTGAAGAGTGTTGGATGTACCAGATATTTTGTGGGTTAGTCTGAACAGTCGAACTAGTCCCATTGTATTTGTTCTTTGTTCGAACAAACCCCACATGGACGTATTTTGAAAAATTATATATTTAATACTAACGTCATAGAAGGCAACCTAAAATACATAAAGGATTATTAACTTCAGTTAGGGTACTATAACTATAGGAATTGAAACTGTCAGGCTCAATGGCAAACATTGAGCAAAATACCATTTTGTGAGATACTAAAAAAATACTTTTGACCCCTGATAATGAAAAAGTGTTTTTACTTTTTCATAATTTGTTTTGAAAAAAATCTACGAACATGAAGTCAAGGGTACTGATACAGTCCTTCACTAGGAGGTAGCACAGAACGTAAATACATTTACTGTCAAAATTATGGGGGCTGTTCTGACTAACCCCTGTGCGAGCTAGCCCCGGTCTCCCGTATACAAAGCTGGTACTTCCAGGCACAAACCGATGACAGCCATGTACATAGAGAACGCCGTGATGTGAAAACAGTACAACCCAACCGTACTGACCACAGTAGACTATAGAAAAGACTCCAACAGTAAATTGAATCGCTTAATGATGAGAATGTTGGCATGATAAGACACTAACAGAGAAATGGTTGCAATGACGATTTTACAGATTGTATTCATCTGGGACAGGTCTGTTCTGTGGGTTTTACTTGTCACTATGTTCCGAGAGCAGGTCGCATGGGTGGTTGAGTGGCAGTAATCCATTTGACTTAACTTAAGGCATCAAGTTTTAACAGTTTTGAAAACATGGAAGTGAATGTGAAAGACAATTGCGGTCTGACATTGAAACGGCACGTCATATATCGACAAAAACCATAGTCAGATTTTGTTGAAGATTTTTGTAATTATATTGAAAGTGTTTGTTGTGGATTATCGGCTAGTTTAATGTTGGAGATTTCATTTTTGACTGGATGACAAATGAGTCGACATATTTCAATTTACGGAAGATCAGATACATGTTTTATTCTTATTCTACATGTGCAGAAAACCACACATACATTGGCTCATTGTCTTAGACTACATCATCTGGCCTTCATCTGAAAAACTCGTGATTCCGAATACCATCGAGGTCATGCTGCCATCATCTGTGGAGTAAGTTTGTCTTCTTGACAAACATGCCCCAGAGAAGACACACATTTTTCCTCTACATGCTCAATGACCTTGGTTTGATGATACCATCTTCAAAGCAAAGCAGAAAAGCAGTGGAGACAATCAGGGTTGACAATTAGTCGGAAAATGTTCAAGGAGCAAACACATTACACTCAGCATCTCATAAAAGACGCCAAACTCTCTTTTTTCATGGATTTAGCTGAAAATATAAAAAATTCAGAGTCAATGTTTACATTATTAAATCATGTTCTATCTATAAAATATGACCGTCCTCGTCGTGACCACACTTCCGAAAGTGGCTTTGAAAATACTTTCAACAAATACTTTTTTGACACAATTAGCAAAGTTCATAGTAAACTTTGGATACACCACAAAAGACACCAGCACTGCATCTTTGTCAGATCTACCTCGATCTCAAACTTACGACAATTTTACAGTTTTGACTCAAGAGGATATAAAATAGAATGAAAATCAATTAAATTTTCAAACTTGTGTGGTTCACGTCATATTTCAACATTAATGACAAAGCAGCTAATAGAGCAACTGGCTACCAAAATTGTCAATCTCTCTCTGTGAGATGTGTAACAATGTTAAGTAACAGGTGTCTAAATTGGGGGTTTCTGTAATTAAGGGGTGGAATAAACATTCTGTCATGGGCTGTTTACATGAGAACCACCTGGTGGAGACGGTACTGCGACAAGTACCAATTGTCATACAGGACGTCCCCTAGTTCTGGAGGCCTGTGTGAGTCGGTTCTGGAAAACAGCCCAGGAATGTGAATCTATATCAAAGTAAGGATCCTGATTGGTGGAGACGTCATTTCACCACAGGAAGTGACCGCGCCCGTCGGGATCCGCTATAAAGCAAGTCGCCCACAGCCTTCGAGAGGAAATTCAAAGGAAATTCAGAGGAAGTTCAGAGAGAAATTGGGGAGAATTCTAACGTTTCGGGTTTGGACAAGTTTAGTGGGAGTTGCTTCGGTATCTAACACCTTGTAGATCACTGAAGCAACAGCAAAATTATCAACAAATTACACAACGAGATATAAGTACTAACATCGTGTACTGAGAAATTGAATGTTTTACGCTTAATATATATTTTATATATATTCAAGACTTCATTATTTTATCCACGAGTGTTGTGTTTGCCGTGCCAGAACATTGGGACAACGATAGCGTGTCAACGTATATAAAACCCGTTTACATGGATTTTAATTTGAAAAGCAAATTAAATCAATTCAAGAACCTGGTTGAACAACTTGTAAAGTTACAAAAGTGACTGGACAGTGGCACGGCAAAACAAAGATCAGTGGATAAATACTAGTTAATGTAGTGGTTGCTATCAGAAGCCGCTACTGTTATCAAGACGGGGATAAATAAACGGGATCCAGAAGGAATCAGTATCCAGACGGAGTTGGGCGTTAGCCAGGACCGACGGCGATCCACAGGACAGACAAAGAGTTGGGCGTTTACCAGGACTGATGGGACCCAGAGGACAACAGACGGAGCAGGATCGACAAGATCTAGACAGAAACTACATAACGTTGGGATAGTTGGCTACACACAAACACGTAGTCGGAGGTCAGTTATTTTCTAGGCTGCTGTAGTTAATTTTCATTTATCTTTATTTTTTTGAGAAGCTTTTTGCTGATCCATTGGAAAAAACAAAACAAAAATATAATTATTCCAGTTAACTGGTATCTCTGGTCTCCCGGGGAAAACACATTTGAAGCTCTATACAGCAGCATTGTAATCAAGACAGGGTTAAAATGGAGAGATAATCGTGACTACTAGTGACAAATATTACAGCTGAGAATAATGCGAAGATAATACTCATTAGGGCCCAGAGTACTGGGGGACTTACGGTCGGACGGACAGACATAAAAAGACGCAAACAAGCTGGGGGAGGTACTTGTGCATACAGAGACTGTTTACTATTCAGTATACAGTGACGGGGGGGGGGTGATAAGGCAGTAGGCCTATGAGACGGGGATCAAATAACGGCGCCCCTGAAAATAAGCATCAATCAAAGGATTGATTAGGCAGTTCAGAAATGATGTGGAAACATATAAGGCGAACTGAAGAGGTGAATATGGAAGAGATACCGGGGATAATCCGCTAGTATCTCACAGCCATAAATCAGAGACGATCCATTGAACGAGGACGTAAATAATGTTGAGAAATAACATTATTAGGACAAGTCACTCAGAATGGTCGTTTCCGGTAGTGTAACTGAGAAATCAGATTGGTTAATCAAAAATGATTTTGTGTGATTTTCGAAAATAATGAGTTACTGGTTATGATCCGCCGGTATAAGACAGCCATAAATCAGCGACGAGCCATTAAACGAGGACGTGAATAATGTTGAGAATATAATATTATTAGGACACGTCACTCAGAATGGTCGTTTCTGGTATTGTTAATTGAGACATCAAATTGGTTAAATCTAGAAGATTTTGTGTTAATGTTCGAAATTAAATAAATATTCGCAAGGATTTGTATTGATTTTCAGAAATTAAATAATTATTGCAAGGGGCTAAATGTATTATTCGGATTTTTTTTTAAACTTTTTAAAATACAGTATTAATGCTAGGAAAAATACAGTCGAAATTTAATTTGGGGTTAAGGAATATTACATAATATTAGTGCGTAATGTAAGAAGACACAGTGCAGACATGGTTAGACGGAGTCCTGTATCACAAGTTAGTAAAAATATACCTAAGTATGTTCAGCTCAAAGTAGCTGTAACGCGTGATAAGACACAGGGCAACATTTGCTAACATGTCTGACGGCAAATCTGAAGAAAATCTCCCCGTGCTCATGTTGAGCTAAGATTATCTGAATGTTACATTTCAGATATAGCGGAGATGAAAGGTGAATATGAATAATTAGTGAGAATTATGTAAGAACAATTAAAAATTGGGAAAACACGAATTGCTAAAGAACGAGATTCATAAAGGGAGGAAATGCGTTTTTTGTTTAAAGTAGATAAACGTAAACAACAACGCGACAGCGAATAAGGTGAGGTAGATAATGCAGATATCAGTAGTAGGTTTAACGCTGATATCGGATTTAATGTTGATAATATTCATGAGAAGAATTTATCAATGATGAACGGTGCTCTCTCCTGATCAGGGAGATGCAAATATCAGTAGTAGGTTTAACGCTGATATGGGATTAAATTTGATAAATTTCAAGAGAAAAAAAGTATCAATGCGGTAACAAGGAGGATATTAGAGGAGTTAAAAAGTTGATAAATTTCAAGAGAAGAAATTATCAATGCGGTAACAGAGATCGCCCGGGGTTTGAGGATATGGTACAGATATCAGTAGATGTGCACAAGAATTTATCAATAAGCAGTTGCTGATGTAGCGGAGTATACCCCTTGTTGAGGGGAAGATATCAGCTTATGTGTAAGTTGGTACATGTGTAAGATGAGGTGTTGATAATAGTAAAGAGAAATACAAATTATCACAAGTATACCATCATCGGGGGGATATCAGTAGAAAGTTACGCTGATAGGTGACTGAAGTTGATAACTTCAGGAGAAGAAGTTATCAACACATGAGATAGTATAACTGGGTTTAATTTTAAGAGAGAAAAAAAAGTAAACCAATGTACGAGCATCAGGTAAGAAAAAATGTTATTGTGTTACAGTGCCAGAGCTTTGCTAACTCATGGCGGCTGGATGCATAATAACATTGGTGGCTGCAATGGATATGGGTAATGATTACAGAAAAACCCATTGTTTTAACGGTTATGTGTGTTGGCAATAAACGCTATCAGACTACAGTTCGTCCAGCTGTTTCGCATGGTAAACTAAACATGTCATGCCATGCTTTATCTGACCAAATGACTTTAGCACGCATTTACTATCACGAATCAGAATATCATTTGAAATCTAGGCAAGCTGACTGACTCATTCGGATAAATTTACGGGTGACATTGTGTGGGGACCGCTCAACGAATTAGGTGACGACATAGATCTAATAGATGAAATCAATAGATTACCAAAATTAAATGACATAGATGACATTCCCTTAAGTCAATTGATGGAGAAGTTACATCAGGCTAAGATTTTAACTATGTCACCAGTACAGAAACGCCACAGGAATGTTACCTTCACACTGGGAGGATTGATGATTTTGTTAATGACCGGGGTAGGTGCAGTGGGCATAGTATACTGGAGATACATTGTAAGTAAAGCATCATATATGATTTTAGAGTGTATCCCACTCAAGACATTGTTCCAGAGAAGAGGATGATATACTTATATATTTGATAAACCTGATATCATAATGACTGTAACTATGCAATAACTATGTTCCTGACACCGTATATGCTGGGTAGTGATGTTTAAAATGTAAATTGTAAGTAAAACATCATATATGATTTTAGAGTGTATTCCACTCAAGACATTGTTCCAGAGAAGAGGATGACAATACATATACATTGTTTAAGTAAAAATAATATATATTTGTATAAGAAAAATATAGGTGGAAGATGTGCGCACCTCCGAAACTTATATATTTTTTTTATATGATTTTACTAATCATAGGGATTTTAAGGGATTTGAAATATGGAATTCAAGCGTGTAAACAAGTTGGATTCCATAGGGGGAGGTATGTAACAATGTTAAGTAACAGGTGTCTAAATTGGGGGTTTCTGTAATTAAGGGGTGGAATAAACATTCTGTCCTGGGCTGTTTGCATGAGAACCACCTGGTGGAGACGGTACTGCGACAAGTACTAATTGTCATACAGGACGTCCCCTAGTTCTGGAGGCCTGTGTGAGTCGGTTCTGGAAAACAGCCCAAGAATGTGAATGTATATCAAAGTAAGGATCCTGATTGGTGGAGACGTCATTTCACCACAGGAAGTGACCGCGCCCGTCGGGATCCGCTATAAAGGAAGGCGCCCACAGCCTTCGAGAGGAAATTCAAAGGAAATTCAGAGGAAATTCAGAGAGAAATTGGGGAGAATTCTAACGTTTCGGGTTTGGACAAGTTTAGTGGGAGTTGCTTCGGTATCTAACACCTTGTAGATCACTGAAGCAACAGCAAAATTATCAATAAATTACACAACGAGATATAAGTACTAACATCGTGTATTGAGAAATTGAATGTTTTACGCTTAATATATATTATATATATATTCAAGACTTTATTATTTTATCCACGAGTGTTGTGTTTGCCGTGCCAGAACATTGGGACAACGATAGCAAGTCAACGTATATAGCACCCGTTTACATTGGTGCGTATGACCAGGATTGTGTCAACGCATAGACCTTTTTACATTGGTGCCATGACCAGGATTTGTGTCACGGATAAAACCCGCTTTGAGATGACGTAGTTCAGAGAACACTGAAATCAACAACTGCAAAAATATCGATCGAAACAACACGGACAACTACAGACCAATACCAAGTTGTATCTAGCCAGCAACGACATTATGGAGCTCATGCAATCAGCGTACAGGAAGCAACTTAGCACCAAACCAGCAATTTTTGTGGTACAAAATGTTGTCTTTATGGCTATTGACCAAGCAAGTAGCAGTTTTAGTATTTTTTCACTGTCTGCCACTTTTGCTACAATTGAGCATAACATTCTTCTTTTGCGTATGTACACCAAGTATGGAGTGCACGGTGGGTGCTGGATTGGTTAATATATTACTTCTCAGATAGAACCCAGTCAGTAAAAATTATCACATAATTTTGTTCTGCCTCGAAGTTTCTTCGTGGAGTACTTTAAGGTGTGTTATCGCCCGTATTGTTTACCTTATATATTGATTTATTATTGTCTCGACTTAAATCATGCGGTTTCGGCTGTTATATTGGTCAGTCATTTGTAGGTGCATTAGGCTACGCAGACGATATAGTTTTGTTGGCACCGACGCGTTACTCATTAGCATTATCATTTTAAAAGAGTGTGAGTTGTTTTCCGAAGAGTATTTATTAACTTTCAATGCTAATAAAAGTAGCTATATTGTATTTCCACATGTTGGTGATAATGTTAGCACGAATATCAATTTAATGAATAATCAGATAGCCTCTTCAGATAGCAGCATTCACTTGGGTGATGTTATAGGGCCTAATATTTCAACTAAGCGTGTAGAGGCAAGTATTGCTGATTTTAAAAGAAAAAATAATGTACTTTTATCTTCCTTTCATAATGTTAGCACCAATTGTTTATATAAAATATTTATATCAACATGTATGTCATTATATGGCTGTCAGATATGGGATGTATCCCACAGATACACCAACAATTCTTTTGTGAGTTGGCGTGAAGCCATATGAGAATGTTTAAATTGCCTTATCGTACTCATTCATGTTTATTGCACCTCATAATTAATGATTTGCCTGTGGATGGTCAGATACATTTACGTATCATTAAGTTTTTTTAATTAAGATTTGGGATCCACTTTCCTCGCTGGGCGGGGGCCCTAGGGTAGTGGTTAGCACCGCTTCCTTTCACGCCAGAGTTCGGGGTTCGGTTCCCAGTCTCGGCGGTTTGAAAGAAACAAAATTGTTTCTTCCCCATCCACGTGTGAAAGTTAGTATTGTGGGGGGCCTCCGTGACCGAGAGGTAGCGTGCCCGGCCTCAGACCGCCAGGGCTCGAATTTCGAATCCTGTGTCTGGAGGACAGTTTCATCTCAATCATCCCACCATCCTCAGGAGGTTCTCCTGGCCCAGTTTAGCCTATATGTGCACAAAGGTGGCCTAAAGCCCGATTCATTTCATTTCATTTACTTTCCTCGCTCCATTTTCCTTTCCTATAGTTGGCGTTGCTCGGAAACATAGCCTTAATCGTGTTAATATCCACCTCTACGCAGATGACACACACATTTACCTTATGTTCAATCCAGATAATAACGCTAATGCTAAAATGTCAGACTACACTATTACGGTACATTACAATATTGTGTGTCTTATCATTCATCTAGATATCAAACTTTTACTGTGGATGCACTGAATAAGGGAGACATCAACACAGACTACACAGGTCACAGTGTGACATCAGATAAACCTATCAGTGTATCAGCAGGACATGGATTTTCTAAAGTAAGATATTTACAAAGAATTGTATTATATACATACGTATGACAAATTATAATTATATCATTGTTAGATTTTTATCCTAATGTGAATAACAGTTGTTGAAGACCGCCATGCCACTTGGCCACACCCAGAATTCAGTATCAGGTGTCCGTAGTCAAGGATCTGTTGAGGTTAGAGGGTCGGGGTGAGACAGACTCGGCAGTCCATCTTCCTCAGTGTGACTCTAACTCTCAGGTCTTGTGCCCGCCGGTTCGACGGTAAAAGGAAGAATCAAATATAATAACCAGATGATGTTCACTTGTCCATTTATTGTAGATAGACTAGATAGCGCTATGCATAGCGCGCAGCGGGGAAAGAAGATCAAGCCAACATGGCTACTTCTTGCTCCTTTGAGCGACTCACTTAACGCGTGTGCTTGGTTCGCTTACCGGGAACGGAATGAACGATAGGTGGCAGGAAGCCTGTGGAAGCGGTAGTCCTGGCTGGTGTTGGACTCGTCAGTCCTGATCTCGCACAGGTCCACGCGGCACAGCTGGGGTCGGACGAGATCGAGATGTTACAGCGCCACAGATCCTGTAATTCTAAATTCTGGTGGGCTTTCTATACTGTTTTCATGCTATTTTTCTGTTAGCTGGGACCCTTAGAAGAGAAGTCTGGCTTCTCTACTGTGCAAACTCCCCCACAAAAAAAAGTTATTAATGGTTTTAGATGCGAACCATACACTTTTATTTAAAAAAATCTATTTTCCCGATTTTTTTCGCAGAAATAATTCTAATAAATTATATATATTTATAATGGATCCAAATAGCATGTGTGAGGACACATTTATACCTTAAATCTTATTTTTTAGCAGTTGTTAGTGCAATTTTGCGCATTGTTTTGCAATATCTATAATAATTCATTTTTTTATAGTACAATTTTTAAAACTAGGGTATAAAATATTTTAAAGTCATGTTTCTTGATTATAATATTTAGGATTTAGCGTTATGTTTGATTTTTAATTATTCTCTTCTTATGACAAATATCAACTACTTCTTGTGGGAGCCTTGGTTAAACAAGCTAAAAATGCACATGTAACTGGTCATGATTTATATTTTGATATAATTCTATGTATTTAAGTTTGTTGCATGTATCATCTACGCTGTAAATAAATTGACACAATAGTATCCAAAATGGCAATAAAACATTTGAGATTGATGATAATTTATGATAAGATCACATTTCTTCCACTAAATCACACACATTATGCAAGACAAATTTAGCTATATACCATGTACACTAGTCTAGGACTGTTTTGAACGTCTGTTCGTGGGGTCAGTATTTTCGTATCGTTAGCGTCTTTTCTTAAATGGAAGGGTAGCCTACTCGTTTGTACGTAGGAAGATTCCCATTCTCCCCGTTAGCGCGAGAAGTAATGTTCATCCTAGTATGCAGTGCTTTATAAAGTATTGGTGGGTTGAGCAGCCATGCTCTGGTCGTATTTGACCGTGAAGTGACTGCTGAGCCCAATCCAACACTAAGCATCGGAGACTGTGTATAAGTTGTCCTACCCGATCTTAAACCATTTTTTAAAGGCTGCAGAGTAATTGTGTTACGTGATCGAGCTCAGGCCGTACGAGGCTTACGACAATCGCTGCGAGCTCATTAGCCGTAGGTAGTGACTTGGATTGCATTTGACACTTTTGTGTGCTACCTGGCTAAGGCTCACGCTCGATATACGCTGGTTTGAAGCAGTCTGCCGTGACCCTTTCAACCTTGCCATTTTGCAGGATGGGGTCACAAGTCACGAGGGGGACATAACCGGAGACGCGACATGGTTACTCATAACTTGTCTTAATAATCGTTTAAGTCTGTATGTGCGTCAACTGTATAAGTCTCTGTAAATCCACCATGTAACCTGAGTGTCGTGTCGTAAACCATCTCGGCTGCTGATCTTCCCAAAAGTTCTTTTAAGGCAGATAATACTGTTGGCAACGTAGTTGGCCACGAGTTCCGTGATTCGTGTGCCATAAGGGTGGCCTTTTGCTGAAGGTGGAGTGTTCGACCATGTCATTCGACTGAGGGTGGTAGCTCGTTGTACGATTTCTGATAATGCCATACTGGTTAAACAAATTACCCACAATCGGTATTCGAACTGGGCTCCTCTATCAGTAGTGATTGTGGCAAGAGTCCTAAAACGAGCTATCCACCCGCTGAAAAAAGCAGCGGCGACGGTTTCTGATTTAATGTCAACCAGCAGTATGGCTTTGGGCCAACGTGTGAACAGATCAATGCAAGTCAACAAATATTTTAAACCTTGTGAGTATGACAAAGGGCCAACTATGTCGCACCATACCAGAATATTGTAGAAGGTTTTGATCAACTGCATATCTAGCGTAGTAGACGGCGAATGTCTTAACCGCATGAATTCAGCGTCGAGGGCCTGATCTTCGTTTAAAGCAGCTCCTTGGGATGACATCAATTTTCGTTTATCGTTTTGTAATGAAGTAGTGTATGCCCCAGATCACAATTTTATTTTTTTCAGATTTTTTAGATTTTTAAAACTATTTTTTATGAGATCGCTTAAAACCCAAACAAACTTTTTGTATACCTAAACACTTGCTAAAGGACGGTTGAATGTTCCTACAGTATTGGGCCACATGTTGATGTCGTCGGCCCAGTACTGGGCAGACAATCAGTGTTGCAGGTGGATAACCCCATGTCCTGACAGCGGCACTAATTGCTCTGGTCTCACCGTCCAAGGCGTGGGATAATGTGGTGTAAAGTTCTATATATTAGTGACTTGTTTTGTTCAAATGTCTCATCCCAAAGGGTCCCTTTAATTCTTTGTAATTAATCACTGATAGCTGAAACGGACGGCCGCGACAATGCATCGGCTACGAAATTTGTTTCACCTTTCACGTATCTGATATCTGTTGTGAACTGCTAGAAGCTCTCGGTCGAAAGCACTATAACGTGTTTCTGCCGGAGATAATTTCTTACTAAAGAATGACAGACACACACTGTTGCAATACGCCCCCGATAGCAAATCACTAGCGTCGCATGTGACATTCAATGGTGCCGAAGGGTTCGGATGAACTTCTGTCAGTAATGTATTCAGAGGCGTTATTTTTGCTGCACAATGAGGTATAAATCGGTTGTAATAATTGACCATGCCCAGATATCTACGCAGCGCTCGTTGTTTCTTCGGTTTCACGAAATTCACGATTGCGTCTACTGCAGTAGGCAAAAGGGGGAGATGCCTGCCGAACAAGCGTGATGTCTTAAGAAATTGAATTGTGATGCGCCAGAGTGGCATTTCTCAGGCCCGATAATGATTCCGTATTATCACCAGCAAGTCGTCTAGATAAACAAAAACAAAATCTAGACGTGTGTTACGTGGTCGATGAACCTTTGAAATGTTTGACTAGAATTACGTTAGCCGAAAGGAGTTCTAGTAAAATTGAAAATAGCTAATAGGGTTGTCACGGCGGTTTTGTGGACGTCTGATGGCTCAACCGGGATTTGATAATATGCCATAATAATTTTCAAAATATTTTATCGGGAGCTAGTCTGCGTGGACGCGCAAAAACAGGGTGGCCTTTTGTCACGATTTTGTGAGTTATTCCATGCTTTACTGTCTCTCCCCTTGTAGTAGGACGCGTCAATTCTGAAAATTGAGCAAGTGACTCTGTGTATTCGTTTCAAATACAATCTATGCGGTAATTGCGGCTTCATTGATGATAGAGTGGCCTGGATAGACAAGCCAGCTCTCATGTCTCTCAAGCATCCCCCTTGTTAATCAACAGGTAGATTATAATGGATGAAAAACTCTGCCTTAATATCGGTTGCTTAATGTCAGCGACAACAAACGTCTGAGCATTAGATATAAATGGTTTTGCGTTGACATCTGGAAAAGCTGGCGATTTAACACATGTTCTGTGGTATCTGCTGGCTGCAGACGACTTATTGCTAAAATGTTTCTTCTTCGCACGTGATGTTTCTAGGCGCTCCAGACATTTCAAAATGTCTTCTATAAGTCTGATTATTTTTAATTCTAAATCCTTCGATGCTGTGTTGATCTGAGATACTGCAACATTTTGTCTCTTTTCCATCGTTTTCCGAAGCTAAGGCTCGGTCTCAAGGTTGGCTAGACTCTCCAGCGATGTTCTGTCTGGCTGTGTAGCTAAATGGGCTCTGACGGGTGTCGGCTTCTGTCGTATGAAAGCCTTGCATATGACGGTTTTGCCGACAACTACAAATGCCCCGAAACCGGAAGTCTTGTGAAGGCGTCTGAGAAAACAAGAAGGAATGTCGGCTCCTAGTTTCTCTCTCGAAATAACTTTGTTTACTCGTTCCGACGTTGTCAGACCTTTTCTTTCGATTAATACCTCCTTGTGGTTGAGGTATTTTTGAGTGCAATAATACATCATGCACATCCGATGCCACCTCATCTGACAAAGCAGCACAGGTCAGCCGATAACGCTCGTCGTCGTCAGTTATATCATACAAATCGAACTGTGTTTCGATTTGGTTGAACCAAAGTTTGCAGTCAGTTCGGTTAAAATATGCTATTCTAAACTTAGAATGGTTCTTAAATGGCCTTGACGACCGATGATAAACTGGAGATGGGCTTCTTGATGAATCACTTCCTAATAACTCACTCTGTCTTCCATGATCTCTTGCAATTCCAAAAAAATTGGATTTCACTCTATTATACTCCGCCTCCGTTTCTTTGAGCATTGTCTATTTATGTTTATAATGATACCTAGGCATTTATCTCTGAGATTGTGTATTGCAGGTCTTTTTTAAATAAGTTTCTTTAACAGAGTTGTTCCATTATAGAATGCCATCCTCGGTAATTAAGGGATGCCGATTTAATTCGTTTTATTATTTTAAAAATAAAATGTTAATACTTTACGACAACCTTGTTAATGACTTTGATACAGATAGAAGACCACGCAATTCTTGTACCAAAATTGGGTGATACCACTGCCCCTACTATTGGTGACCTGGAAATTACAACTAAGGGTTTTGAAAAACAACTATCCACGCTCAATATCAGCAAGGCTAGTGGCCTGACCAGATCCCCAATATATTTCTAAAAGATACAGCGAAAGAGTCTGCGTTTGTTCTCGCAGCTCTCTTTAATCAACTTAAAATTTACCGGATGATTGGTTCTCTGCCAACGCTAGCCCAATATTTAAAAAGGGTGAGAGGTCCTGGCCTCAAACTATCGACCGGTCTCCTTGACATGTGTTTGTTGTAAGCTCATGGAGCATATATTGGTAAGACATATGTTTAGGCATTTTGATGACGAAAACATTCAGACAAAATGACGGAAAAATTTCAGACAAGCAGCATGGTTTTAGAAAGGGTTACTCTTGCGAAACCCAGTTGATTACTACCGTAAATGATCTGTTGGCATCAGGCGATTTGGGGAACCGTGTGGATATAGCCATCCTGGATTTTTCCAAGGCATTTGACATGGTTTCTCATCGCAGACTGATGTCCAAACTAGATCATTATAGTATAAGAAGAAACATCAATAAATGGATTGCATCTTTCCTTAACAATAGAAACCAAAAGGTCGCGATTGATGGCTATAGTTTGGATACAATTTCTGTAGACTCAAGGGTGCCTCAGGGATCGGTCTTGGGTCCAATGCTGTTCTTGGTCTTCATCAATGACCTGCCTGATCTTGTTAAATCACAATGTCGCCTATTTTGCTGATGACTGCCTTTTGTACAATGAAATTAAAACAGTAGAATAAGGGACAGCACACAACATTTCAGAATCATTCAAACCAAAAAGACTGTTCTCAAATTCTTTCTTCATTAGAACTATACCGGACTGGAATAAACTACCATCGAACTAATTTTTTAGCTATCTATGCAAACCTCTCCCCGTGGCGCGATAGCACACAAAGTGCTCCTGCCACGTAACTTTCAGTTTTAGATTCAGACAGATAGTGTATTGTGATTTCCCAGCTTGAAGCTCCCTCACAGACCAACTAACGTTATGCCTATCACCCTATTATCGCTCACTATCATTGTGTGCCAGTACGTTTTTATTTATTTTCATTACTTATAATCCTATGTGCCACTCAATGAAATAATGAACATTTGCATCGTTTTATTTTATATCAGTTTTGTATAGTTTTATTACTTGTCATGTTTCATAATGTTTAGTTTGATTGTTTTTATGTATATTTATAACCTTTCTAAGCCGATTTTGGTGCCGGTTCGCGGCCGTCATAGTTGCTGACATTTTAGAGAATGTAAACATGAATGTCGGGTCGAGATTAACCAAGTTCTAGTTGTGCATTTTTCATGATCTTGGTATCAGTATAAATATTTTTTTATCTACTATTTTATCATGTTTGTAGCGAAATTTAGTTATGTGATTTTACATGTCTATTTTTATCTTGACGTGAACAATGTGAGAATGAATAGCGATCTCGTCGAGATCTCATGAGATTACAGAGTATTATCAGTCATATTTTCATAGGGAAGGGTATATATAACTGTATGTTACATGGGAATTATTGTTTTAATATAACTAGTAATGTGAGATTAGTGGAAGTTAAAAGTAGGTTGCTTTTAATTATGTTTATTTGGTCTAGTGCAGTGGGGAAGCAGACTCGTTTTCTGTCAGGCTTGTGATTGGTCAGAATTTAGTGTCTTGTGATTGGTCAGAAAGTGGCATAAATTCGGCAGCTCTGCCATGGATAGTCAGTTAGGTTCTTGTAGCCAGCTGGTGAAGATTTTTCTCCCTCTCTCCCTTAAGTCCAGTGCCTTAGCTATGATTTAATATAGGTCAACCTAAAAGTCGGTCAGTCACCTAAAGCAGTAGTTGAATCTAAGTAGGTCACCACTGAGATACAGTGGGTGAGTCTAAAGTACAGTGGATTTACCAGAAGTAGGTCAGTTGTCAGCAACAGGTTAAGCTAAGTAGGTCACCACTGAGATACAGTGAGGGCAACACAGTTAATAGTTCTAGGTCCCTTTAAGTAGGTCAGCCAACAAGTGGGTCAGTTGACAGTGCTAGGTGAACCAGTTAATACATGTATGGAAGTCATATTTAATCAGGTCATATTATGGAAGTAGGTCAGCCACCAGCAAAAATTAGTCAATAATTAGTAGGTTCAATTCATTTCAAGTGGATCAGTGATGTTAATGTGGAGATAGTGGATATTTATATGTTAGTATGAGGAAATAGGACAGTGTCATAATCAAAGTGGGATTAGCACAGTGGTCAGAAGCAGTATTGTAGTTAAAGTGTTTTGATCAGTTTATTTCAGCAGATGATAAGAATGTTTATAGTTAGTGTGTAGTGGATACAATATGCTAATAGGCATTGGAGATTTTTGGACATGGTTTCGTCTTAAGTTGATCTGTAATTCTGTTAATCTGGTCTGCGACACAAATCAAGGATTTTGACAGTAAGATAGTATGTTTGCCACGGGTAGCTTATAAAGAGAGACATTAAGGTACTCCCAGCAGTCATTGACTTGCATAGGGTAGATCATATATGCTGCTCCAATTGCATCTATTGCTTACCTGAGTAACCGTTACCTGGGTGGTTATGTAGGGCTTTCTGGTTTATATCTTATCAGGCTGTATCATAGCGAATGTAAGAACAGATGATCAATAGTCCCACAGTTCATATGCAAGGAACAAAACACGAATCTTTTTCTTAGTGACATTTAGTATCAGATATAGCTCTGGGGGTCTATATACATGAACTTCAGTGATTTACCTTTATTATTTGAGATCTACTGCTCCTTAGTCCCGTGCCTTTAGTTTATTTACAATAGCATTATAGGGTGGGATTTAAGCCTGGACTTACTTAGATGGAATCCTTTTATCTTTAACCTTTTACTTATTCTTGGCAATAAGGAGATCTTCACTACTGAATTCTAAATTGCAGTATTAGTGTGAGATAGTGTTGGAATGCTATAGTAGGTTGGAATTAAAACAGAAGTTAGGTGGATTATTAGTTGAATATCCGAGGTCATTAGTTGGGGATGGAATGCTTTAAATATAGCAGGAATTATTATAATGATATGGGTTATGATTAGGCTTTAGCATTAACGCATGGATCTTATCTGATATATCAAGGATATTAGAGTTGTTAATTCCAGGCCTTAGTATTGTTAGATTAGTGTTGGATATTTAGCGTGGTGTATGAGGAATACTCGGGTATTTTTGGTATATTTGGATAAAAGTAAATTGTGGGATTTTAATGGGATTATGTAGACAGTGGGTTTATGTTATGGATTAGCAGTATTTAATACATTATCACTTGTCTGTAACTTGTAAGGTCATTGACCTACTTAATGGTCTGAATTCTCTGTAAAATCATTGACCTAGTTAATGATCTAGAGAATAATAGCCAATTCCCTGAAGCATATGTATGTAATATATAAGTGTATATATTTTGTGTAGTTGATTCAAATATGATAAAGTGACATATCATGTGGTATGTTTTACATAAATATTTGTTGTATGAAAGTGATTTGAGATCAGTGAATAAGGTTCCCTAATCTTTACATAAGCAATTCATGAGTTTAAAGCGGGTTTAAGTGACCTAATTACCGAAAAACGGCGAAATCGGTCCGTTTCGATAATTCTCCACTTTTTCATGCGTTTTAGTTATTATTATTATTATTATTTTCGGTGTTTCAACACCTGGTGTCAGATACTGATATAATCTGTGTAATTTATTTACACAGAAGGCTTAAAGGCAGCAAAGTAGAGTTTAGCGGTTGTTAAAAGAACCGGGGTCGCTTGTTCGTCAAATGTACCATGACCGCTCGGTAGATATCCTGACAAGAAGTCCGAATAACGTGACAGTATGTACCGATTCAGTGTGTCCCTCCTATTTGTGTGGGTGTGGTGTTCCACGTTAACACATCATTTTTTATATATGATTTCAATTTAATGATGGTTACTGGGCTGGTATAAGTATATTACTTATTCTCAGTTAACCTTCCATATTTTGTTTTAGTGTACTCATATGTAGGCCTACTTTGTATGGCAAATAAATACATTTCTTCCAGGTTCGATATGTGTACTGTTTTTCCAATGTATAACCCCAATGCTATCACAGCAAAGCCTTCACTAATCATATATAAGTATCCAACCCTAAAATTACAAGTTTCAATGACTTGAAAAAGGCTGCTATGACTTCATTACAGGTTGGAGATTCCTCCTCCCAGTACTTATCAGACATGATGCCTAGTACATCACAGCTAGGGACACGTTACACCACTTTCCCAGTCGGGTTTGGACCAGCTGAGAGCTACGGTTACTTGATAAGAGTCGTGGCGGCATTAATGTCCACAGAAGTAGAGATTCCGGGGTTATTATCGCCTGTTATTGTGGACAGTGGGGACTTCATTGAGGTGGAAATCGAGGACAGCCGGGATGTGTATAAGGTATGTATATGTTAGTCATTAGTTAATATATATATATACGCAGTATGTTATGTAAAATATCCTAGAAAGAATGTGTTGCTCTGAAAACGTTTTACCTCTTAACCCTTTAACCGCCAAATTATTCAATTTGAATTTCACCCACTTGAAGTTGTGTCTCGCTGACGCGATCCACAACTTTAAGTGAGTGAGAATTATTCAGATTTGACAATATGGAGGTCAAACCTTTTCAAATCTTACTGGTTGATGTCACAATTTGTCTTTAACATATTTAAAATGTGGTACCTAATGTACTAATAAAAAATGAAAACCCGAATATACGCGGCACCGGCAGTTAAAGGGTTAAAGCTTTGGTCATCTGTGGAGACCACATGCGCGGTCCAGTGGCTATAAATAGCCACGACAAGGGACTCCTCCAGCACGTCATGACAACACAACAGGTGTACACGCATAGATATATTGCAGCTTAATGTCGTCAAATAGCCTAACTGAGAGCAATATCATCAGATTCTAGCTGACTGTTGTTTAATAATTACCGATAGACGAAGCTCAATTATATAGTCCATTGTGATTTTATAGCCTGTTATCAATGCGGCTCTCGATATGATTTTGTTTCATGACTCTTGGTAGGGGTTGTGACTTCATTGTGGAATCCCCATAAAAAATCATCGTGGGACCTCAGTGTTCCGCAAAAATCCAATCCCTTGTCGGGGCTGTTGTGGCACTATAAGGGGCATATTATTTTTGTTACTCTTTCCAAGTTACGGTATAATTTAAATGTAATTTAGGTATAATGTGTATACAAATAAAATAATTATGGTAACATATTTGTTATTAATTTTACATAAAAAAACAATTTTCGTGCTAGTGGCAAGTCTAAGCATATGATATATCTAGACCAGTGTATGATATGTCTAGATCGAGGCGAACTTATTATTTTATTTTTTATAATAACAGTATATTGAAAGTGGTATCCATGCAATGCCAGCTTATTTGTTTAATTATATATAATTGAATATCTAAGCCGAACATAGAATACTTTTAGCATAGGTAAATATGCGAAAACTGTGAATTACTGGTCATCATATGCGCTTGTTGAGGACTCCACAGAAAGAAGGCCACCATTTTAGATAGAGTACCATGCATGGTACCATGTTAGAAAGAGTATCCTCCACATGACAAGTCTACATAGGGTTAGACATGATAGTTCGTGTATTTGTATGGTCTAAATTATATTTTTTCATAATATTACGTCACATCCTGATTTCATACACAACGAATCATTTCGTTCAACATTATTGTCAGAACTAATATATTTTATTTCTTTCTGATGCGTTATACTATCTCACCTGATCCTTTTGTATTAATGTTCTGTTTTTCATCATAAATTTAAACCAGAAAATATCAATTAGTAAATACTGTTCTAACTTGTTTCAGACATCCTCATTATATAGTGTTTATTTAATGTTCAATTATTGATCTCAAACTATATGTAATAGATAAACGACGAAGTATTTATTTCTGATGTTTCAGAATAGTTGGTATGGTTTATTGACTACAGTTGGTATGGTTTATTGACTTGCTATTAGTAAACCACAGAGCTATTGTCCAATGATCATTATCAACAATAATATCCTGGAATATAATTTAATTTACAACATTATAAAATAAAAATAAACTTGTCAACTAGGATCTAGGGTGTATGCATAAACGAAGAAGTTAAGTTATTGTATGTAATTAATAATTAATAATGGTTAATACTAAATACATTACTAACATATGTAGACATTGCCCAAAGACAGAATACTACAGAAATATTGTTCACAAATGTGTTACAGATCTATTGTTCCGACCCCTGTGTAGCAGCACAATGCTCAAGGAGTCGGGAGTTGTTTGGAGACATGTACCAGGGATGGGCCCAGGTTGGATCCGCAATGAGTATCCTCACATCTGACGCGGATTTATCCACTGACTTATTGTTTGTTACCCCAGATGTGACTCCATTGATTGTATTTGCAAAACTTTCTGTTGTATCGTTAGGAGGATCGATGACACAAATCTACTTGAATGGCTATAAAATCGGGGTAGGTGACATGTCAGTGTTTCTTATCCCTTATTGATTCATTTATTGATCTACTGATTTGATAATGCATTGATTTACATTTCACAATTGCTTTGGATGTAGACTCGTAACCTGGAAGTACCGGGCTTGAATCCAGGTTGGGTCGGAAAATTCCAATCGATATCTATCAACATAACTTAGGTGGACATAGTATATTCAGCACTTGCTTTTCTTTATTTTAAGTCAAAAGACTAGATGAATACATTTCCATATGTGAGCAGAAAACAGAAAATTGTATAATAAATTGGGGCAAAGTAATAGCATGGACATATTTAAACGTATGTACTAGTGTCACCTTAAAAATGATCTATATATCGGGTGTACTTATATAAGCATATATTTTCAACTTTAAAACTAAATGCTGCTTGAGCACTTTATATGCACAAAGAGCCAGATACATATCCAGCTTCGAATATTCAATGCTACAGTCCAGCCATGCTGTAAGAACCACTGTAAAGGCTTTAGATGTGGCTGTTAAACATGTTATGTCATTTATTAGCTGATTGTCTTCCCAGATTGACAGGATACTTGTTTTCTATTGTCCATCCAGGACCTGGCTGTCGTGAAGACAGAGCAAAGTGGAGTAAGTCATGCTACTGTGATGGTGGAATCAAACACTATCTATAGCTTGATCACGACAGATCAAAGTCAAGCGTTTTCTGCGTATCTGTACACCACGAACCAACGGATCCATGATTACCAATACACTAAAGGTGTCAACATTGGTTATACGGGTATGTTTATGTCATATGCTTATTACACAAGGTTGAACGTTTATTCAAGCTTCACATTGCATTTCACACTCGTCAGGTTGTATGTGTGCCCTTAATCCCATAGTTCATAATAAGAGTGGTTTCTGATCATTTTTCTGGATGAGTTATACATAGAGCAAATGACACCCGATCACTACAAGTAAACCAGCTTCTATCACAAACGACGGATAGTTAATTTCAATTAGAATAGAAACATTAATTGTAGTGATATTTTAACCTTATTAAAAATATAATAAGATTTAATATCAAATAAAATCACTTGTATACATTCTTACGACATCACATAAACATAACAGAAAAAATAGATATACATTAGGCAGAATATACTCTGAATATGGAGAATATATAGTAGCCTGTTCCCGTTTTATAAGTAAGTTAACACAATGTATTTTCCATAACAATTGCAGTACCTCATTGTGTTATATCATAATTTAAATCACACACTCTTACATATTTAAATTATGCTTACACTATTATTCTCATTATTACTTAATTGCAATTTAAATTTACGCCTGCGCCACACTACAGGTGAGTGGGCATATAGGTCCTGATTTGTAATAATAATGACTATGTTTCCAAGGTTCAAATGTTATATAAAAATAATATAGATTGCAATGTCTGCTACCAGGTCTCCTAAGTGTTGGAAGTTTACCTGGCGCTCAAGCAACGAGAAATATTATATTGGCCATAATAATACAGCAGCAGACACCAAAAATCAGCCATATTTAAGCCCGCCCCCGTTTCCGACAATGTCATCAATCAGATTATGTATCTAGAGAACCCTGGGAGCAATTCTAGACATGTGGACCAATGTTGTACCGACTGTTTAGGCCATGTCCTTGTTGTTACAGGTACAGAAGATACTCACTTCGTGTTTGCAATCCCACCTTCTTACGATCAGCACACACCGCTTGTCACTGTATCAGTGAAGAAAGGGACGCTTGTGAATCTGGGAACAGAACTGTCATCAACGACACTATATATTTATGAAAATACATCGCATACTTTCCCCATTGCTGACAATATGAGAGTCACTAATGGAGTGGAATCAAAGGGTATAGAAGTGACATCAGATGAACCTGTATCAGTTTACATTGGAACAGAATACCATACATCCTATTATATCCCGGATGATATAATTGTTAGACCTATTACAGCTGACGACACAGAATATATTATCAGCAGCTACCCTGGCACTTCCTCTCATTCTTCATCAACATATTGGCCGAATTCTTATTTCATGATTGTACCACAGTTTGATGGATCTCTGGTGCAAGTGTTTAACTTTGAAAACGAGATATGGGTTCAGCAATATTCTGGGGTTCTGAATAAGTTAGAGGTGTTCACTCAAGATTATTTCTACGTTAATGATGGATATACAGACTATACTGGATGGAGGGTTGTTTCTACTCAACCAGTAGCTGTTATTTCTGGACATGGATATGCTTATTTTGACAGGCGCAGACAGCATACATGTGACTCCATGCCAATTAAAGCCAACATGGGATCAGATTATGTCACATTTCCTGTTCTCTTCGGAATTGGAACAGAAGGTTACGTGGCAAGAATTGTAGGATCTACGACAGAAGATATTAACGTAGTGATTCCTGAGATTGGCGTGGATGATATAATTCCAAGAGGCAGCTTTCTTGAAGTGGAAAGTTTGGACTCGTCCAGTTTGATGAGGGTGAGTGATTTAGTATTGAGATCATAGAACCGACATCGCGATAAATGTCATAAAAAATGATTAAATTATCACTCCTGTACAATTTACAATCAGTAGTAATATAACGAAAACGTGGCGTCTTATCCAAGTAGATGCCTACGTTAGCAAGCATGTGGCTCTTCGAAAACTATGCACATGCTTTCAAGGAAACATATGCCCAGCTCCATGGTATATGGTACATGCGAATGTGGCAATGCAGGATAGGCATCTAAGCTTTGTTCGTTGGAACCATTAAACTTGTCATCAGTCATTACGTTGTATAAAGTGACATACGATCAAGTTAATTAAAAAAAAAAAAAATTATAATGTTTATTGTTAAATAAAAGCATATTATGTTTACAGATCACTTGTTCGGGTCCCTGCGCTGTCTTCCAATTCTCCATGGATACACCATCTGGTGACGCCCACACAAAGATAGGCGGCTCAATGGTGATGCTGACTCCCACAAGTCAATTTACAACTGATCAGGTGTTCATGACGCCCTAATAACCAAGCCTTTATCTGGGATGAAAACAAAAAATTACAGTTCGTTAATTCTATTAATATTGAAAAAGTTGAAATTTTATCAGACAAAATTACCAGCGAAAATGATATAAATATTGATGAGACTGTATCAGAAATTGTAAATATTTGGAGCGAAAGTGCAGCACAAGTTTTTAAATCGAGACCTACTAATACTACTGTTAAAAATAACAATAATAATAAGAAACGGTGGTTTAATAATGATTGTAAAAACAAACGTGCCCAATACTTAAAAAGTAAAAATATCTTTAGAAAAAATAAAACAACCACAAATAGCGATCTACTTAAAAAAACAGCAAAACATGCAAAATAACAATGCAAAAGGCTAGAACAAATTTTCAAAAATCATTTGAACAAAAAATTAGAAACCTAAAATCAACAAACCCAAAACAGTATTGGAAAATACTGAATTCCAATAAACAGAATAAAAATAACACATTGCCGGACATAACTAGTTTATATGATCATTTCAAAACTCTAAATAAAAATAGCGACAACCCTGAAATATCTATTAACAATAACACCCGTAGTGAACCAGATCTTGATAAAGAATTTTCTGATGAAGAAATCCTTCAAGCTATAAAAACACTTAAAAAAACAAAGCCACAGGGAATGACGGCGTTCTTAATGGATATATATGTAGTACCATTAATATTTTTCTCCCTATTTTTAAAAATCTATTTAATTATATCTTAACGTCAGGAAATATACCAGAAGAGTGGGTAATAGGTAACATAATCCCTGTGTATAAAAATAAAGGAGATAGATCATCGCCCGAAAATTACAGAGGAATAAGTTTACTTAGTTGCTTTGGAAATTTTTTTACCAGTTTAATTAACACCCGCTTGACTTACTTTTTAAATTCAAACAAAGTTCTGCTAGAAAATCAGACCGGATTTAGGAGAGGTTATTCTACTATGGATCATGTTTTTACACTTCAATCGCTAATCGATATATTCTTACATAAAAAAAAGAAACTTTTCTGTGCTTTTGTTGACTTTAAAAAAGCATTCGATACTGTGTGGCGATCTGGGTTATGGATCAAATTAATTTCTTTTGGAATTACAGGCAAACTTTTCAATGTTATCAGAAACATCTATAACAACATCAAGTCATGTGTACAAGTAAATGGGCAAAAATCTGATTATTTTAGTTGCTATACTGGCGTAAGACGAGGGGAAAACCTCTCCCCGCTTCTCTTTGCTCTATACTTAAATGACCTTGAATCATTTTTAAAATACAACCATGTAAATAATCTCAAGCTTAATGATAATATTTTTGATCAATTCCTTAAGATACAGATTCGTCTTTACGCTGATGACACTGTACTTCTTTCCGATAATGCTGATGGTCTACAATACTCTTTAAATTGTTTAGCTCGATATTGTGAACACTGGAAGTTACAAGTTAACACTAGCAAAACTGAAATTGAAATTTTCTCTAAAGGAAAGTTTAAAAAGTCTTATAATTTCACTTTTAATAATAATAAAGTAAATATTGTTGATTCCTTTAAATATCTCGGTGTATACTTTAACTATAACGGTTCATTTATTTATCACAAGAAATTTATATTTGGTCAAGCCCAAAAGGCTCTTTTTGCACTTTTGAAAAAATCAAAAGAACTTGAACTTCCCGTGGATATCCAACTTGAATTGTTCGATTACCTGGTTTTGCCAATTTTAATTTATGGCTGTGAGATATGGGAGTATGAAAATATCTCTATACTAGACAAATTACACCTTAAATTTCTAAAATATATGTGTAAGGTTAACCTCGGTTAACCTTCATTTAAAATTGCAGCCCACAGCACCCACGGCGTCGTGGTGACGGGGTGGAGAGGCTGGACTCTATCTGTCAGCACGGTACTTAGGGATCTTGGTACACCCGGGTACGTTCGTGTCCTGTTGGCATCAGGTTACACATTGTGTTAGTCTGATCTAGGCACTCTGGTCTCTTTATTCGCGCTGACCAGACGCCTCGCGCGCGCGCGCCTTTACTTGCTAATTCACAGTGTTTATGTTATATCTTACTTAATTTTTTATTTGTTATTTTTTTGTTTTTTTGTTAATGTGCTACGCTTGAGTATGACGGACAATCAAAACGAACCTAATGTTGAGCCTGAGTTACTCCAATTCGATTTCGACGAGTGGGCACATAATGCGGGTTTGTCTCGCAAAGCCACGGCTGTGCTCCGACAGGAAGACCTCACAACAAGGAGGACATTGGTTTTATTGAAACTGTGTGACGTGCGGTCTCTCAACCTACAACTAGGACAAACTAAGTTGTTGGAGGCCGCGGTCAATGAGCTTAATACAATGGATAAGATGACGACTCCAGTGGCAGCAGCTAATGATGCTGAGGGTGTAGCGGCACCAGTTGGACTACCACGCACAGGAGATACAGCCACAGAGATGAACAGTTTAACCCTAAGCAACCTGAGGCTGCAGGCAGGACACATCTCGGCCTCAGGTGAGTTGTTAGACAATTTACTAAAGGATGTTACATCGCCAGAAAAGACCAGCCAGAACAGTAGGCCAAATAGTGAGACAACCTCTTACTCAGGTTTTGATCCCCGCGTGAACCTGACAGTAAAATCAAAAAATAATAAAGCTGTTCAAATAACTCAATTTTTGAGTGAGCGGTCCCGTAAGCGCCGGATCAGCAAGCAAAAAGAACTGGTGCTGTCGTCTGCGACTGATTCGGATCAGTTATCGCTAGTCAAATTGGACGACGACCACCCTTACGCTGGCATTTTCTTATCAGAATGGGCAAGTGCCAATATGAGACTTATGGCTCACCTACGTCAGATTGGTCGCTTGCCCGACGACCAAACGGACTATTACTTATCCTATACTGTGACAATTTTGGATTTTTCGGACTCATATACATGGAGTAGCATTTTGAGTTTCGACCATATGTACCGTGAGATGCAAGCCGCACATAATCTGCAATGGGGAGTGATATCACCCACCATGCAGCTGCAGCTGCTGGTGCCTAAGAATCGCCTTACGGACAATAACCCTTTGACACCAGGAGCAAATAACAGCTCAAAAAGACAGATCAACAGTAGCCAGCAGAAAACTGGTGAAATTTGCAGAATGTTTACGTCACGGGGATACTGTTATTTTGGTGAAAAATGCCGCTATCGCCACGTGAAAGCTGTACAACCGCCCGCAATCCCCTCTGGTGACGCGTCAAAAAACGCCTAGATCAGCGACCTTTGGCTTGTCAGACTGGCTTCAAAGAGGCGGCTCTAAATTTCCACGTTTGGCATTCACAAATTCCCTTAGACTATCCAGACAGAGAATTTTTATTAGATGGTATAAAAAACGGTTTCGACATTGTTGACAGTGAGAAGATTACCACACCCGTGGATATAGCAAATTACACATCAGCCACTGGTGCGGAAATGGTGGCCCGGGTTGAAGATCAAATTAAAACAGAAATTGACAACGGACGTTATGTGTTAGTGAATGAAAAACCTTTAATCGTATCTGCCCTAGGGGCTCTACCGAAAAAGGATGCCAAACGTGTACGCCTTATCCATGACGCTAGCCGGCCTGCAGGTCAGGGGGCGCTGAATGATTATTGTTCTGCAGAGAAATTCAGCTACCAATCTATTCAGGATGCTGTAGACATTATTAAACCGGGTTACTTTCTAGCCAAGGTGGACCTGGCAAATGCCTATAGATCTGTCAAAATAAATCCTTCAAACTACAAGGCTACCGGGCTTAAATGGCGCTTCTCGGGTGATCAAAGGGTTTCATACCTGGTGGATACTCGTCTACCCTTTGGAAGCAAGAGGTCACCCGTGATATTTAACCGGTTAAGCCAAGCAGTGAAAGCGATGATGGCCGCGAGGGGCTATGATATTGTGGCATACCTGGATGATTTTCTCATAATTTCTGATACACGGGAAAAATGTTTGACTGGTCTAAATACTTTACTCACTTTACTGCGGGCTCTTGGCTTTCATATCAACTATTCTAAACTCGAAGGCCCGGGGCAACGCTTGGTTTTTCTGGGAATAACTCTTGACACTGCAAAAATGACATTGGAAATTCCACAAAATAAAATGGACGAAGTGCTGAACCAGATATCATATCACATGAAAAGAAGGAAAATTACAAAACTTGAAATCCAGAAGTTGGTGGGCCGCTTAAACTGGATATCACAGTGTGTTTATGGAGCCAGATTCCACATGCGACGCCTGATTGACGTTATTGGCAAGTTACGTCATCCCTGGCACCGCACTCAGCTGACACGTGACATGCGCTTAGATATGGAATGGTTTGTCTCATATATGTCTGTGTTTAATGGCTGTACGCAAATGGTCGAGACCAGACCAGCCACTCCTGTCTGTATTGATGCCTGTAATATAGCAGCAGGTGCGTATTATTGTGGAGATTGGTT
Organism: Flabesymbios commensalis; assembly: GCA_964017125.1. NCBI lineage: Eukaryota > Metazoa > Annelida > Polychaeta > Terebellida > Flabelligeridae > Flabesymbios > Flabesymbios commensalis. The sequence goes on from OZ024912.1 coordinate 5,180,566, forward strand.
GCACGCCCCCTGGTCACCGGACACCCGCGATAATATCACTATCAGCTATAAAGAGGTTCTGGCGCTTGAACCTGCAGCACTTAAATGGTGTCAAGACTGGACAAATAAAAAAAATTAACATTCACACTGACAACCAAGCCGCAGCTATTTTAATCAATAAAGGATGGTGCAAGCACCCTATTGTCATGGCTTCTCTTCGCCGTGTTTTCTGGCTTTCTGCTATATATAATTTCCGTCTTCGTGCTTATTATTACCCAGGCGTGAGAAACACTTTAGCGGACGCCGCTTCGCGACTTCACGAACCACGGGGGGTCGCTAGATTACGGACTCTTCTGGCTGGCACCCATGCGAATCCTGTTTTGTGTTCATGGCCTGCATTGTGTTTTCAGGAGACAGGCGCCGCGTATTGCAATCTACCCTGTCCCGTGATGTTTCCAGATACGTCAACAAAACATTCTCTACCAACACCAAGAAGGCATATCGGACTCACAGGGATACGTACCTGACGTTTTGCCACGCCATGGGCTGTACACCGGTTCCAGCCACAACGGATATTTTGTGCAAATATGCAGCCATGTTAGCTCGATCTCTCAAATATAATAGTGTGAAGCAATACATGAACATCATACGTATCTTACACCTAGAGTGGGATTTGCCTAATCCGTTGTTGGATAATTTTAGACTTCGATGTGTTATGCAAGGTATTCGTCGAGATGTAGGTGATTTTGTGTGTCGTAAGTTACCTATGACGCCTTGTTTACTTCGTCAGGTTTTATCACAACTTGATTTGTCTCGCCCTCTGGATATATTAGTATGGGCAGCATGTCTTGTACTGTTTTATGCTATGCTACGTCGATCAAACTTGTTACCTATCTCATCTACTGCTGTTTGTGACTCCAGCCGTCATCTCCGTCGAGGTGATATCACGTTTCACCCCTGGGGAATCAGTCTGAGGATTAATTGGAGTAAAACTATTCAATTCAAACAACGTATTCTAACAGTCCCCCTCCCCCGCTTCCCGGGGAGTGTATTGTGCCCCGTGTCTGCCCTGTTCCAGGCTATGCGCTTATCAGTTGGTGCTCCACTAGACTCTGCTGTGCTGACCATGCCCAGGTCACAGGGATTTACACCTCTCACTTCTCACATGTTCACTGCCCGCCTGCATGACTGCTTACGCTCAACTGTCACAGACCCTACTCTTTACAACACGCACTCGTTTAGGCGGGGCGGTGCGAGTTGGGCTTACAAATGTGGAGTTAATGTGGAAACTATCCGACAGATAGGTGATTGGCGATCTGACTGTTTCCGTGACTATTTAACAATTGACAGTAGCAGCCTGTTAGACGCTACCCGCTCGATGTATTCCTAACTGTTTGATTTGTTTATTTTCGGGTCAATGACCCGACGGACTATCCATATGTAGCATACATGTTGTGCTTCAGCTTTAATTTACACTGCATTTACTTTGTATTGTGTAAGTAATTTAAATATTTCCGAGGAGGTTTTTTTTTTTTCACTTGACACCTTCTTGTTGTTTTTTTTTGTTCTTTTTTTACTACCTTCTACTTTTTTACTGTCTACTCCCTTTGGGGATTTGGTGCTTGTTATGTTATTACTTCACTCTGGTCGCATTGCGCGCGCTTGCCATAAGTTGGGCTTTGTAACGTAGTTAGTATTGTTTAGTAATAAAGCCTCTTTACCCCCTCTCCTGGTGTTGTTGTTTTAAGTGTAAGGTTAACCTCGGTTAACCTTCATTTAAAATTGCAGCCCACAGCACCCACGGCGTCGTGGTGACGGGGTGGAGAGGCTGGACTCTATCTGTCAGCACGGTACTTAGGGATCTTGGTACACCCGGGTACGTTCGTGTCCTGTTGGCATCAGGTTACACATTGTGTTAGTCTGATCTAGGCACTCTGGTCTCTTTATTCGCGCTGACCAGACGCCTCGCGCGCGCGCGCCTTTACTTGCTAATTCACAGTGTTTATGTTATATCTTACTTAATTTTTTTTCTCTTTTTTAATTGGTGCTTGTTATGTTATTACTTCACTCTGGTCGCATTGCGCGCGCTTGCCATAAGTTGGGCTTTGTAACGTAGTTAGTATTGTTTAGTAATAAAGCCTCTTTACCCCCTCTCCTGGTGTTGTTGTTTTAAATTGTGTTTAAAACAATCGACACCAACCTGCATGGTGCTCGGTGAAACAGGTCGGTTCCCATTATCAATAGCCATTAAAACACGTATGATATCTTTTTGGTGCAAGCTAATAACGAGTGATGTGAACAGATTTTCCACAACTCTATACAATTTACTGCAAATTTATAATGTTAATAATATTTTTACGTCTAAATGGCTTCAATACATTAAAATTATTTTAGATGAAACAGGTTTTTCTTACATTTGGACTCTACAAGAAGTACCAAATATCAATACATTTCCGAACCAGATTAAACAGAGACTACAAGATCAATACATCCAACAGTGGACGGCAGATCTTAATCTTTCGAATAAATGCCGTTCATATAGAATTTTCAAACTGAAATTTGTGCCCGAAAAATATTTATGCTCCTTGTCACCTTTTAACCGAAAAATTATTTGTCGATTTAGAACATCAAACCATAGACTACCAATTGAAAGGGGAAGATACTATGGCATCAATAGAGAAGACAGAACATGTGAATTTTGTGATTCTGATAAAATTTGTGATGAATTCCACTTTGTACTCGAATGTCATACCCTTATTGATATACGGCAAACTTTCTTACTGCCCTACTGTCAAAATCATCCTAACTATGTAAAATTTAAAAATATCATGTCGGACACATCCTCTAACATTTCTAATGAATTAGCTAAATATCTGAAAGCCGCATTCAAGTTTTTTAATATATATATCTAAACTCTTAAAATGATTCTTCAAATATAGGACTACTCTCTTGACTATATTGATGTATGTCCACTATTTTCATTTGTCACCCTTTTCACCTTTTTCCATGTTTACTATACCGTTACATATTTATATACTTTAAACTTTTCTCATGTGGTAGCGTCGTGTCTGAAACATGGGTCTGCAGCAATATGCACAGTACCAATGTCTAGGACACGGTGCTGCCACGGGAAGATTAAAACTAATGTTATTGTATATCACTGTATATCACTTAATATTTCATGCTGTTCTTTTCTTAAATAATGTATTTTTGATCAAACCTATATTATATATATATGTATATATATATATATATTTATACATATATACACGTATATAGACATATATATGGTATTTAAAAATATGTTACATTCACTCATTGTACCTCACTACCTCACATTATTTTCTGCATTATGTTTCTTATGTATTTAAATATTTTATTTTATTACTATGTATTATTACCTTTAATATTGACTATTGTTACATGTATGTACTACTATTTCATACTCCAAGCCATGTATGGCCCGAGTTTAATAAACTATTGTCTATTGTCTATTGTCTATTGATGGATGTTAATGGAATAGCTGACCTGGTGATTATTGTCAACACGTATCTTGTTGAAGGTCTCTACATCAACGATAAAACACTAGATGTGAGTACAACACTAGATTTACAACGTGTTTGATTCTGTAGTTTTTTTGTGTTTTTTTAGAAGTAGATGATGTGGTATGCTCAGCTGTAATCACGCCACAAAAAAGTGCCACAACATTTACTCATTAAATTGCACAGATGGAAAATTCTCCGCCCATCAGGGCATATCTGGGAGTAAATAACCTAGTCATGTATGATTGCTCGTCTGACTTGATGTGTGCAACTGCCTGATATATTGAATAAGGGCAAGGGTGAGGGCTACTCTATAAATTAATTGGGACAAGTTCAAAGATTTGCTCCATAATATTGGAGGCTGGAACATGTTGTAGCTAGCATTACACACTATTCAATGTTCAGCAGATGTGTGTTTTACCACAGGTTCTACTCTCAAAGATGAGGATGTGTCATTGGGGTCACAGTGCTGTTTTAGGCTTAGCAATAGTTCTTTGTAAAAAAAAATTGCATGCTTGCTCTGATGTGCTTACCATATGTCCAGGGGGTTTTAGATATTTAATATATTCATCTCGGGGGCGGGGTACAAGACGTGGGAATTTTGTTTGAAAAAACTGAAACTAATGCACCTAAATTAAAGTATTAAACTATTTATTTACTTATTTTTCGATTTGTATCGTGAAAACACGTGATACATAAGGCTGTTCTCATTCATTTACTGCGTCCCCCCCCCCCCTTGTTTCCCTCTTCCCAATTCCCGCTGACCAAACTGAAGGGCGGTGGACACCTATAGTGACAGCAATTTGAAATTAATTATTGAGATTTATTTCTGTCATGACCCATAGAGCTTCAAAATATATGTTCTTAGACAATATTGGAGTGTGCTAATTAGCAACATTCCCAATGTCTAATTTTGTATAATTTTGATATAAGAATCATGAAGCTCACTGGAACAATACATAGGGTGTGCTACAAATTGTTCTATATTAAACTTTGTTGGATTTTAACTATGTTTTCAATTTTGGTCTTCGCTTTTATTAAATGTGAGATGTTTCAGCCTAACTAAAGGCTATTCGAGGAGTGTATTTCAAGTGTCCAGGTTGATCCACTCTACGCGACAAATTACCTCACTTATCAAAATTATACTATTATATTATTATATTATAGTATTATATTAGTCAGTAAGCGGATGTCCAATGCACATGAATACTTATTCTAAACTTCACCCAATAATTATCAAAAATAAATAAAAAGTGTACATTGATATTAATTTATTTCCGACAATGTCACATTACATAATGTGTTTTATAGAGCCTGGTGTGGACACAATATGAAGGTTTTGCTTACAGCCGGGTTGAACTATTCCATGGCGAGACTTACAGACTTTATACAGATAATCCTGAGCTAGCTTTTGCTGGATATATTCATACATCGGAACATTACAGAGACTCTTATGGCTCTACATCATCTATGGGAACTAGCATAGGCTATGGCAGTGAGTAAATGTGTAACATACCATAACTAGCACAGGTTATGGCAGTGAGTAAATGGGTAGCATACCGTAACTAGCACAGGTTATGGCAGTGAGTAAATGTGTAACATACCATAACTAGCATAGGCTATGGCAGTGAGTAAATGTGTAACATACCATAACTAGCACAGGTTATGGCAGTGAGTAAATGTGTAACATACCATAACTAGCATAGGCTATGGCAGTGAGTAAATGTGTAACATACATAACTAGCATAGGTTATGGCAGTGAGTAAATGTGTAACATACCATAACTAGCACAGGTTATGGCAGTGAGTAAATGTGTAACATACCATAACTAGCATAGGTTATGGCAGTGAGTAAATGTGTAACATACCATAACTAGCACAGGTTATGGCAGTGAGTAAATGGGTAACATACCATAACTAGCATAGGATATGGCAGTGAGTGAATGTGTAACATACCGTAACTAGCACAGGCTATGGCAGTGAGTAAATGTGTAACATACCATAACTAGCATAGGTTATGGCAGTGAGTAAATGTGTAACATACCGTAACTAGCACAGGTTATGGCAGTGAGTAAATGTGTAACATACCATAACTAGCATAGGATATGGCAGTGAGTAAATGTGTAACATACCGTAACTAGCACAGGTTATGGCAGTGAGTAAATGTGTAACATACCATAACTAGCATAGGTTATGGCAGTGAGTAAATGTGTAACATACATAACTAGCATAGGTTATGGCAGTGAGTAAATGTGTAACATACCGTAACTAGCATAGGTTATGGCAGTGAGTAAACGTGTTACATACCGTAACTAGCATAGGCAGTGAGTGAGGGGTGTATTCAAGTTAAAAAAATCCAAAAAAAATTGTGTTTTTTTTCGCGTTTTTTGTGTTGTTTTCTTGTTTGCAAATGTTTCTAAAAAATACCAAATAGGATAGGGGGGTAGGTAGGTGGGTTCTGTCAAATCCGAGTTTTTCTCGATTTTTTTTTCCAACTTGACAAGACCCCTAAGCTATGTTTGTGGTGAGTAAAGGTGTAACATACTGTAACAGTGAGTGAATTATGGCAGTGAACAATAATGATGATGATGATGATGATGATGATGATGATGATGATGATGATGATGATGATGATGATGATGATGATGATGATGATGATAATGATGATGATGATGATGATGATGATGATGATGATGATGATGATGATGATGATGACGATGACGATGACGATGTTGATGATGATGATGATGATGATGATGATGATGATGATGATGATGATGATGATGATGATGATGATGATGATGATGATGATGATGATGATGATGATGATTGAAACTGTGAAATAACAATAACAATATTATCTGTTCAGTGATGCTGGTTCCTGATGTCACTACAACAGAGTCTATCACTACAATATATACACCATCAACAACAACTACTACTGACCAGGAACCTGCTGTCACTACAACAGAAGCTCCTAGTACGACTACAATATATACACCATCAACAACTACTACTGATCAGGTACCAACTGATCCAGCTCCCACCAATCCGCAAGGTAAAGACTGGCACTGTAAATACGAATTATCTTAAAAATAAAATCAATCTTCATTTACAATGTGAAACGCGTAATTGTAAAACAAGTAAACAAACAATAATAATAATAATAATAATAATAATAATAATAATAATTGTTATATTATAATATTTGAAATTATATTCTACTAAGTACAATAAATCACTTTACGTCAATTAACCCATTTTGCAGGGGAAACCAGGACAGTCCCTCTGTATGATATCATCCTCAAGGGGTATTTTGAGAGCAGTAACGGAGAAGCTTTCAGTCCTTCATGTAAAAATGAGCACAGTACCAACTTCTACAAGTCCTCGCAGTATACAATGGCGATCGTCAACTCTGCTCTGGGGGATACTTTATGTCTATCTGCTCCTCCTAATTCATTTTTCATTGAATCATCATCAACACTGTTCTACAGCTTAGACATATATGTGAGTTGTCAATCCAGTGTCAGGTAGTCTAATCAACTGTGAATATTCACTCTATCATGTTGATTATAGTATATCTCCTGTCTTGTTTAATACACCTTATTTACTACATAGAATATAGACTACTTATGATGGCTAAAATGCCAGGGTGTCACTGACACCAGATGTTACTGGGTAATAAAAATCCTGTAATAGAGTATTTTAAATTATTATCACTTGAGATGGCACTACTAGTGGGATATTGCTGTTTATGCGTGCGTAATATTTTGCTATTCGCCCTACCAGCAGGGCTGCTAGACTGTCTGTGTGTATGCTCTGTTGCCTGTCTGGTCGGCTCATAGACATTTGTGTATAATAGATGTCTATGGGTCGACTGCTAGTCTCCTGTACGCGAGCTGCCATGAATTACCCAGCAGACACAAGACGTTGAATCAATTTTGGGTAAACGTTGGTGCAGCGTCATAGGCGGTGGACCAACGTTTACCCAACATTGATTCAGCGTCGTGTGTCTGCTGGTGAAGTACAGGTGACGTACGACTGTTCTATGCTGGGGAAGGAGGCTTAGTGTTAGTTTATGGGTAGACAGGTAGGCCTATGCTGTAATTGTAGAAAATATTAAATGTGGGTTCAAGATTCAGTGGATAAGTGATAAAAATAGTAATAACATGATTTTTTAAGGCGATAATTAAGGTGATAATTTCTTGGCACAACGCAGATGCCAGCGGCTCTTGAGTGTCTATAGCCCTAAAAAATGTTATTGTTATATTAATGCTAAAATTAGTCTATTAACCCTTTAAAACAATAAATTAGATTGTTTCATTGTAATCAGCTTCACATTGTATCTAGCTGTTGAATCACTACACACACGTGTCTTGTCATGATCAGAATTGCTATATTACTGTAAGCGAACCATTTCAATTTTTAGGCCCATATTTCTTTTACAGTACTTACCTTCTCTTTCTGAGTGAGTTGTGTTGCCGTTTACTAATGTGCATAACTTTCAATGACGCCATATGATATCTAACCAGTCGGTTGTTTACACGTATATTTCTCACTATTTTTTAGGGTTTCACAGACGCTGTTTTCTCGATGTCCAGTGAGTTGTACGTTGAGCTGGATGAGGTGTACGCCTGTGCTGATGAGATCAATGTGTACCTACAAGACTTCACCAACTGGGCCTTCCCTATCTTCCCAATTGTACCAGGATGTCCACAGCCATCGTTTGATCCGGGATATTTCGTCGACGCTGGTACTGGCTACGACTGGAAATGTGTTGAAGGTGTGATTTTGTGTATATTCACTAGTTATGGGAATTTTATTTGACAGGAGTGATTAGTGAACGTTATTCATAATTAGTAGTAGGCTATATTAGTAGCGGCCTACACTACACTACAGTCAAGACAGGACATGCTATAAAGAAAACGGGTGTGATTATCTTTTATATAAAACCATCAAATAACTCTTTTTACGCAGAGGTATATTTTTCTCATTTTCTCTTTTTGTTTGTTTCTTACTATACATATCTGAAAAGGTAATTTAAAATGGTGATAGGAATACATTTTATAGTGTCCACAACTAGTCAGGGAAAGTTAGAATAAAACTATACTTTATCATAGCTAATACAAACATGCACTTCTCAATATCTCAATCCAGCTCTAGTTTATTTAAAAAAAACATACAAATAAGTTAAACAATAATGCTACGAAAACAGATAAATGCCAATATATAACGATATATAATTGTTTGAACAGAGTCATTTTTTCAAGCTGGTATATATATGTGGTTTCTAGCATAAAACATCGCATCCATTGCTAGAGATAGGTGATTAAAATACATTTAATTCGCACACAAGACCATTGTAATAAAATAGAGGGTGTCATTAAGCTATAATAGTTAAGTAATCCAGTTTAATCCATCATAATCATCTGTCATACAGCGTTATCACATGCACCATAATTGTTTTTTGTTTTAAGGTTACACTGATGGTGTGATAACAGTGGCAGCTGATGTAGAATATCTCAAATATATATTTCACATTAAGGATATATATAACACAGCAAACGATGAGATTTTGAATGGGACTTGTGCTAGCACATACTCGTACGTATTGTTGGTTATTCACTTAATAATGTTTATATTTCCAACTATCAGAACCCAGCTTGACCCATCAAGCTAAATAGCTGCCTCATGGGTCATAGTGATCTCTGGATTCATCTTCACAATCTCTTGGATAATATCAACTGAAAGTGGCTACGTGTAACATATGTGAAGTTATATTTATCCACATCATATCCAACATTTTCAATTCTATATTAATCATCTCTTGGGCGCCCCCATTTGAATTATAGAAAACGTACGTTTTTGGTTTTACCTTTCTAACGCACCATATATCTGTTGCTAAGGTGTCTACTTTGCATGTTACAATTACAGGCTTTTCCTGTGATCTATATAGTTCAGGTCTCCCTCGATATAGATGTACTTTAGAATTATTGATGATCATCATTTGAATATATTATCTGGATCTTGTTTCAGCTCTGATTGGCAAAGCAGCGTTATTTCAATGACAGATGAACTACAAGACGCAGTGGATACAGGTGATATATGCACCGGACTGGATCAGAAACTTACCACATCGTCTGGCTCCAACTTGTTGTCATATACACCTACATTGGTAAGAAGATGATTTACTATTAAAATAGTACTACTATTTTTCCAGACAATTTGTAACATGACACCTAATCAACAATAGTATTTCAGAACTTAAATTATAACATTGATTTGTCAATATATGATCCAGACTTAGTTTAGTTTTCGATATTTATTAGCTGAGACCATTCTTCGATGGACAACCCTGGTGAGTTTGAAAACTTGCTAATTTGCATAGCCAAAATAGCCACGACAGTACGTACAATTTGAAATACGTATGTACAATTACGTCCCGATTGGTGATAGCCACATTCCTTACTTACAACTCGACATAAACGCTCTACAATCCCTAATGTTATCCAAAGTTTCTCACACCATTCCTTGACAGGTTATCCCGAACAAGTTATACAACTGGCTAATTTAAATGTCCAAGATTGTAGCCACACATAGTTGTAAAACTTTCTCAGACAGATCTCCGGTGGCTTGCCCTGGCTAACAACAGCAACGTTGTTGGCCAAAGCACTGCCCTATAATTTATTGTAAGCAAACCACAATTGCCTATATCTATCTAATCTTCAAGAAACGTTTTCAGAAAACTCCCTGACTGATTTCAAAGTAAACACTTCATATCTACCGTCCGCATTTACATTGTTATTGCAAAACTTTATTTTAGCTCTTTTATTTTTTGTAAAATCATGACCTACAGTCTTTATTATTTAACTGATCTTTACGAACCTTCCTGAGACCATTTTGTCATTTAGACATTTAGTTTCAATTAATGTAATAACAAATGTATATCACAAATAAACATGATAAATTAATAATTCGGTATGCTATGTTGAGTAATTAAATATTCGGTTTATCAGAATATGAGAATTACTTTAATTTATTTTATGGTAACGGAATTGCACAATCAACAAGACATTAATGGGATAGTATCGACGAAACGTGTTTGATGATTCACTATGGCTGGAAAACATTCACAACACATTCTAAACTACTCTCTCTGATATTATAATAGTATAGCAGTAACATGATTACGATATTTTCAGGGTGATATCATGGCCACATTTCATCTAAAGCCTATATCAGGGGAGATGACGTTCCAGCAGCTACTGGATTGTGCCGACGAGATGTTCTTGTACGTCGAGCCGCACGAGCCTTGGGGAAACGGACCTATCCTCAAACCTGAACCTGGTTGTGCCAGTCTGGATTTTGAAGCTGATTATTTCACACATAATGGAGAGGAATGGGTCTGCAACTGAGAAAGTCACGCACATTACATATGTCTATGTGAATGATATACTACATGTTAAATGCATAATTACATATGTATCTAAATAAATATTGTTGCTGGCATTTTATTTATTTATTATATTTATTTATTTATACATCATCAACTGTCGCTCGGTTGAGTGAGTGAGTGAGTGAGTGAGTGAGTGAGTGAGTGAGTGAGTGAGTGGGTGGGTGGGTGGGTGGGTGAGTGAGTGAGTGAGTGAGTGAGTGAGTGAGTGAGTGAGTGAGTGAGTGAGTGAGTGAGTGAG